>JAPKLW010000172.1:644242-683220 GCA_026898455.1 Plectranthus barbatus
GGCTTGAGCAGGACCAGAATTCAAAAATTCTCCTCCTTTCCTCTTCAAAAACGGTGCCCACCTCTCTCTCTCTAGGGTTTGTGTTTTAACTGTGTTGCAACTTATGAGAGAGAGCTCTCTATTTATAGACCTAGGGTTGGAATCCCTAATGGGCCATTTTGGGCTCAATTCAGCACACTTGTTGGCCAGACCTCGGACCTAATGCAAATAATAAAGTGGGCCTATAAATTAATTAATTCCCATGTCCACAACTCATGACATAATTAATTAATTAATATTAATTCTTTTTCACCACAGAATTAATACTGACCTACCCCTTTATTACCACGTTATGAGAACGGGTTGCATTAATTGAGAATCCTCATATTTAAGGTTACCGGACATCCATTAATTAATCGGAGCCTCTGACAAGCTCTAACTACAATTAATTAATATCTTATAATTCCTGAGTAGTACCACTCAAACCTTATCACTCGTGCCTGAACTTAATCAGCCTGCAGGACTTTGTCACGATGAATGTTATTGAGCTCCTCAGGGAATGTCCCCATCCTATTACTCGGATATGGTTACCTAAGTTCAGTCTCAGGCAGTACTACATGAACTGCTGTTACCCAAGATGCGGATATACGAGCACGTTACTCAGGCTCTCCACCATGGCAAGTCAAAGCAACAGTCAACCCGTGCAAACCCCTGAACCTTCGTTAGGGTTTGGACTCAATCAATATAACGAGATCTTTTATTCGATGATGTCAGACAGACGAATATATCTCACTGCGGTCCATCAATACGCCACCTCTGCGTACCAGCATGTCAAGTAACCAAGACAGACTACTTATTCCGACAATGTCGCAGCCATCCGGACAGACTTATCAGGTTTATGTCTCACTAGGTCAAGTGATCATACTGTCTTCTGCGATCTACAACACGCCGTATGACCATCCCTATCGATGAGACAAGAGGATACCATTGTTCATACATGTAAGATTGTTAACAGATAGGAGAAATAAACCGTTGTATACTCATTGTAATAAATGCTTTCAGTATACAAAACCCATCAGGATTGGCCACAAGAAGCTCCATATCGACCCCCGTTCCCGCCTTCAAGGCCTCGACCTCCGCCTCGTGCTTCTTCTGGTCATTCAGCCTCTCCTCCTGGCCCTTCCTGAACCTCAGCTTATAAGACTCGAGCTCCATATCCTTCTTGGCAAAGGAAGCCTCGAACTCATCCATAGCCTTCTCCAGCTTGTCCTCGAGTACCTTACTTCGGAGCTCGAGGTCCGATCTCTCCTTCTTCATCTCCTCATATTTGCTGTGGAGGGAGGAGTTCTCCAGCCTTGAATTCTTGAGGTTGGTAGAGACCGAGGCGTACTTATCGGCCAGGTCGGCCCTCTTCTTACGCTCAATGGCGAGCTCCTTATGGGATTGGCTCGCACCTTCACTTGCCAAGTCCAGTGATCGAATCAAGCCCTCGGTGTAGATCGCAAACTTCCGAGTTGTCTGTAATAGAAGAATAAGTTCAGACAAAAATCGAAAGGTAAACTTGAGAAAGTGCATGACCATCTCCATGGTGAAGGCCTCTCGAGCATAGGCATTGTCGAAATCGTCAGCCTTGATCTCCCCGTCCAGTATTCGCTTGACCCGGATAGCATAGGCAGTGGAGGACGAAGCGATGTCGGTCGAGCCCGAACCGCTCAGAACCAACTCCCCATGGCCATATTGCCTAGAAGGCTCCGATCGAGCCCTCGAGTCGGTGCCAGAATCGTGAGTTCTCTTCTTTCTCCTCTCATCCCGATCCTCCCTTGTCGGGGGCAAGGACCTACGTGCGGGCGAAGGGGGAGTCGTCAGGGCTCCCGATCCTTCCCCGATGGCTGTCTTCGGGACCGATTTCGAGCCCCGCGAGCCACCGGTGTGAAGGGGTGATAAGCTCATATTTATACTCACTTATCTATATTTTTCTCCATTGTTTCAAGTGCTTTATGTTATGTTTTTACTTATTTCTGTGCATGAGTCTACTTTAGAGGGTGTTATGCCTTTGATGGGTGATTTTTGTAGGTTTTAGGCCAAATTTATTGGAAATCCGTACCGAAAGCAGATGATGTTCAAAGGAACAGTCACGACTTCTTTCACAGATGGAATCTGAGCTAATGGAGCACATGGATGGAAATATCTTTGAATTAGATTTCCAACGCAACTGGAATCGGGTCAATCGGAGTTTGGGAGCAAAAGTTATGGCAAAAACCGTGAGACTGCGCAGACAGATGCATTCCTGTCGATCGAAATCTTCTCTGTCGATCGAAAAAGAGGTCAAAATTGCAGAATCGTCACAAAACTCAGCGCGAATTTTGACTGGATGGTTGTGTCGATCGACAGCCTGCCTGTCGATCGACACGGAGGTCCGAAAAGGCTATTTTTAACTTGTTTTGGCAGTTTTTGCTATATTTTCCCAATACTCAAATTAGGTCTTTTCCTCCCTCTATATATATGAACTCTTAGTCACAAAAATTAGACTGGTTTTTGTACTTCTTTTATGCCTTATTACACTTAGAATAATTGATCTTTGGAGTTTTTCAAGACATTCAAGGTTCCTATTTCTTTAATGATTCAAGTAAGCTTATTTATATTTATTGCAATGTTTATTTCAATTATGTTAGGCTAGAACCCTTAACAGGTTCTAGGGTTTCTCCATCCTCTTTACTATGTGTTAATTCAATTAAATCTAAACCCGAATTAATTGGTTCAAATTCTATGGTTTTGATTTTAAAATCTATTTTCAATTTAAGGATCGAGAGATGAAAATTGGATTAGGTTTATAGTTATTAATTTGAGACAAAGAGGAGATAATTAATAATAGGAAAATAGATTTTTGATACAACTGTTTTCTGTCTCAAAATGAAGAATTAGTTGTAGGGTTTTCAAATCTGTATCTTTATTGGGATTGACTAGTTTGTGTTCTTGAGACCGAGAGGTGAAATTCACTTTCTAGTAATCTAGGTTTTAATTGCCCAACAAAGGAATTAATTCCAATTTGACATATTTCCCACCTTAATAATTATTTTGGGTTTGGATTGATTGTTTATGCATGTTGGATTGGATTGGTTGATTTCCCAAGAATCTGTGCTTTTTATTATTGAATTTTATTCTCAAGTTATTTTTCTGTTTTGAAAACAAAAACCCTATTCAAAATTGGTTCACTTAAACAAAGAATTGATAAACTGTGTCCAGTACATGAGATGACTTCATTGCACTATCCCTGTGGGTTCGACTAGCCTTCGAGTTATTATAAATTTATTTGTTGTTGTGTTCTACAGTTCGATCAAGGGGCTCGATAGTCGCCTTCTTCTTCGGAGGCTGGTCCTCGGTCGGACCCGAAGTGCTCACCTCCCGGGGTCGTTTTTGAGACATCATGGCAGCCAACAAATCCTGCGGACTCAACCTGGCCATGTCAGCTGGTAAAGCCTCTTTCTTACCCTTCGAATTGCACTAGTGTTCAGCACCAATACTCCTCTTCCCGCGAACCGAGGCGTACGTGCGATTCTTCCGAGAATAGGCAATGTCGATCCTCGAGTCCTCCTCGGATGTAAGAACCGTCTGCTTATATCCTGCAAAAACAACAAACACAGGTCAAACACATGGCGAATAAGAATGCCACAAAATCACCAAAATCGAGAACCGCACTTATAGGCACTCCCCCCTCAGCCAAAAACTCGGGGTCAGTATGACTCATCTCCAACCACACCCACTGAGTCTTCCACTTCGGGGTGTTTTGGGCACACTTCGTAATCATCGCCTCGGCCAACGAATCCCTCTTCGAAAAATAATAGTAATCGGCCGAGTACCGAACCAGTCGATACAGATAATACCATTCGCGCAGGGTCGGATAACCAAGGCCAGCATTGAAAAATACCAACAAGGTCCCGAGCATATGGCACCACGCAATCGGCGCAAGCTGAAAAGGGGCTAACCCATACGACTGAAGAATGGCTCGGAAGAAAGCATAAGCCGGTACCCTATCCCGTATCGAATCACCGGAAGAAAGAATGCGACTGCATCGGGTCGCGGCGGACAATCACACCTCTCATTACGACCGGGAGAGTGTAAACCATCTTATGACACGCCACTCCCATCGAGCACCTCTTCACATCGTCCTCGGTGGCGAGCAATACAGCCGTACGGACCGGGTCGGCAGGGATGATCTGATCTTTTTTGATAAAAGACCTATCCACCTCAACAGGTTCGAACAAACCCTCACTCCCCGCCTCATCATCCTCGCCCGAGCCCTCATGCTCCTCCACATCAGACATCTCTTTGGGCTCGAGATCCTCCACGGGAAGCTCGCGCGCGAGCCGACCCGCCTCAGAGCCAGACGAACCAGCCACCTCCTCGCGTGGCAACCCTCTAATCCCAACCTCTGTAGAACTGGAAGAGGAAGAAGGTTCCTCCCAAATCTCGACCGAAGACCCCATCATACAATAACTAAACTGAAACACACGTGACACAAAACCAAGAAAATTGGCACAACGAAACTGAGGTCCCCCGCAAAATCAAAAATACTAGAAAACGCACGCGATCAAAGGAGCGGGAAAAGACCTCACAACCCAAAAACAGAGTAACCACACATATTGTAACAGCCATCCCCCAGCTTCACCGCAGTACTTCACTGGGTTGCAGCTCAACTGTTTACACCAACTCCATAAGGATTGGTGTTTAAAGGGGAGGTCTGGGGTTCGATCCCCGCTCTCAACAACCCGCCAGTGAAGGACCTCTGGTGAAGCTGGAGAAGGGTTGGAGTGCATCGGGCTGCAGACCTGACAGTCCCGAACCCAGTGAAGTACTGCGGTGAAGCTGGGGGACGGCTGTTACACATACGCACTTCGACCAACTCAGCCATGCACACAACAATGCAAGGGTGGCCTAGCAAGACAGGTAGTCTAAACCGAACATCCCATGCACGCAACTGCTCACTCAAAAACTCGGCAAACAAGCAGACAAACTGCAAACACGTACCACCCAACACACGAATAATAATACGGTCCAAGACCCAAGAGCAAAACCAGAGCAGGCATAATCGCAAAAGGAAAAACAATTCACTATTCTATTCAAGTTCTCGACATCATTCAGAGTAAAAACCCACAAGACAACCAATCGGAATGAAGACAGGCGCACACAGTAATCAGAAACGGCATGCGATCCAAAAACGGACGCAATCAAGAAAATACTCAAGCCCAAGCTACATGCGATCAACCAACCAAACCGACCCAGCCGAATAAAACAACGGGCAAGTAGCGCGCAACCGGTAAGTGCAATGTCGAAAACTTCCCCTAACTAAGCAAACCCCACAGATCAACGAACCCCACAACCAGCAAATAACATACCTAAGTTCATGAATCGAAAGCAATAAAAACGCGAAAGAGTAGGACGTGAATGGCCAAGAAAGCTACCTTATCGATGTTCGGAGTATCGATCAAAGCGAAAGTGCGGGATTAATCGTCGGAGCAGTCACGTTCACAGTCGCCAGAATTGCAATAATCGGAAGGAAAATGAAAGCTTGAAGTCGAAAGTGAAAGTAGCGAAATGAAAGGCCATTCGCCTATTTATGCAACAAAATCGTTCGCCTCCTCGAATATGCCCCTAAAGTTCAACATATTTACGATCATGCCATCGGCAGGGCGGCAAAATCAAAAACCGCCAAAGGCCTAGGGTCGATACCGAGGTGTCACGAGGCTCGCTGTCGTCCCTCAGAACGACTCGGGTACGAACCGTCGGGAAAAAGCTTTAAGCAGCCAAATTCCCTAGCAGTGAGAACTGTAACGCGATCAACACCATTTACGGGAACGTGAAATCTCCCCCTGGGAACTCACTAGGTGTTCTACGATCCGTTGTAACTCACCCTGCCAACGCTCTACGGAGCCTAAATAGAGTGCACGCATGAGAGTATCACTCCATGCAAGAGAACATTCTCCGGAATGATTCTAACACGCGTGACCCCCGGACTCATGCATTGGCCCGCGGGGCAACATCCCGGTGTTCCCCGCACGGTCATACGCTTGCATTCCCGAGAAATCTTCGTATCGACCAGGAGTAGTATCCCGACTACTCCCTATTGGAGCTACTCTTTCTAGAAGTATCTCCCGGGCCCGAGGATAGTCTCTTGGATGCCTCGAAGTTTCGCACTCTGTAGCGAATCTTAACTCGTAGTTTTGATTCCATCGCCTATCCTGGATAGGCCCTGCAACCAAAAGGGGCTATTGTTGGGGCCAGGCCCATGAGCCCAGGCCCAATAAGATAAATCGGCCCACACGAACAAGTCCGGCCCGGGAGGCTGACTTACCAAAGCCAGCGAGACTAAGTCTGAGCCTCGCCATCGACGATCGAAGCGCCTCGCCATCGAGGAGCAAATGCACCTGATATTGGGTTCAAAAAGTTTTTCCTACATGCTTTCTTCACAATCAAATTTGAATTATTTAAATTGTTGGATTTGTCTTATTGTCATAATTCAATTCATTAATAGTTATGAAATATTTTTTCGTTAGTAATATTTATGATTTTTTTAATAAACTCCAAATATTTATTAATTTTTTTTCAAAAATAACATAATTTTCATGAAATCACAAACTCTATGAACTAAATACTCCGTCCGTCCCATTTGAATTGACACACTTATCAAATTGGAGGGCCCAACTGAATTGACACATTTATAAAAATGACAATTTTTTCATATTTAACAATACAATATTAATTTCACTTACACTGACAGTCTTTAATTCCCTTACCGAAAAGAAGTGTGTCAATTCAACCGGAACAGAGGGAATACAAATTTGTAAAATACCACATAATTAGCATCATTGAAAAAAGCATATAACTATATTAAAAGCTAACTGGAGATATTTTTTTCAAAACTAAACTAAAAGAATTTGATTATGTAATTTTTTATAAATTCTAATTAACTAGATTTAAATATTTATAAAATTTAGGTATAAAGGTCAATATAGTCATTTAATTATTCTGTCAAGAATAGAATAGATCATTTTTAATTATTTAATTCTTTTAAACCCCTCATTTTTAAAAATAAACTCAATATTAAATAGGTCATGTACGATCTTATATAAAAATAAACCTGATAAACCTCAATCTAAATTTATTATTTTTGTGTGAATTTGTATTGTCTTAAAAATTATTATTCTTAAATATAATCATAAATAATATTTGATACAATTATATTTTTTATAATACATAAAATTTCGTGCATCGCAGGTGAATATCTAGTTCTTCTTGAAAATCGAAAAGTGATTGATGGCACAACTTTAGTAATTGGGATAAGATTGATGGAGCATGCTCAATGAATTAATAATTGCATAATAAAATTATCAATTATGTTTAATTAAATGTGGGCACATCTTTCAAAAATTTTGGTGGGATTTTTCCAAAATTCCTTTAGTATATTTTATAGATATAGATATTTAATTTAATTATTTGGATATTTAAATAAATATATATCACAAATTATTTTTTTCAACGAATGGAAATTAATTATATTGTAAGAAATTCAAGTGCGACATAATAAATTATCATACTGAACATTTAAATCTAAAAATTTATTTATTAACTTGAACTATGAGGATACAATTACACAACTTCCTGATGATTGGAAAAATAGTTTAAAATATATTTGTATTGTTTAAATAATTTGAATATTTATCTAACCATTCAAATAAAATTTAAAAGAACGTGCATAGTGTAGAATATTATAATTGAATTTTTTGCCTATATTTTATTTAGATTATTCACATTAATATTTCACGGTGTTTCAGTTCTATTATTTATTCCCTATATTTGATATTATCTATAGACTGTATTACAATTTACAGTAATATTCTTAAATAATTTATGAATGATAAATAATTAAATAGTTAACATTTTTAAAAAATAATATAAAACCAACATTATTTAAAAAAAAAAGTAATTGATGTCTTGAGAAAATAAGAGACAGGACTATTATTAAAAACATATCACTTAATTTTCACGTAATATAAATGTGCAAAATTTGTATCATAGTTGTTAAACATAGGATATTGTATATGTGTTTCATATTTATTGTAGATAAAGCTTCGAACTGTTTTGAATTGAATCCTTCGTATATCGCAGATAAACAATAATAGAGAGAAAATAATAGAGAGAATACGATGAAGAGAAAATAAATAATATTATTAATCATTGATGTATAGAAAATTGCAATATCATACCATATATATTAGGATGAAATCATATCTATAGAAATCTAGAAAGATATTTACAAAGATATGATATATATCTCTAAAGTATATCTTAAGTAATGTTCATCAAATAAATATATTTACAACACTCCCCCTTGGACATTACTTCGTTATGTTCATGCCTAGTTAAAAACCTCGCCGAAAACCTTATGGAAAAAATAGTCATGGAAAAGAGTACATGACATACGTTTATACATGTGTTGCACTAGATGCCTCATTAAAAACCTTACCAATGGGAAAAAACTTAGCAAGGGAAAAAGAGTACATCTATTTAGCCTTCTGAGCATAATGTAAACCTTCAAGGTTTAATTTTCAAAATATCGCTCCCCCTCAAAACAATGATATTCAAAATCTTCATGATTAGTTTGAGTTTATCACTTCACTCAACATAATAATCTTAAAATTATAAATGATGCAATATTATCCACATATGTACGAAGTGACTTTATGAATAATCTTGAGAATTATCACAAGATCAATCATTCTGAAAAAACAATCATTCTTTGGGAGTTGATGTGGGTAAATGAATACAAGTAATAAACCCTATTAAGTTTATCTAGTGTACCCACTAATCATTTATGCAACACAAGTTTATTATCCTCACATTGACAGATGAAGAATATTTCAGGTATCATATTCCAATGTATGCAAAAGAATATTAATCATACACCTTTTGTAATTCTCAAAAGAAAATATCATATATGAGTGGTTTAGAAAATCATTCAAACTGATAAGAAATGTCAATACCACAATAGAGAACAAAATAAGGAGTACGAGATCTATAATTATCAAGATCAAATAAATATTCATTTATTCACTTAGACTATCATGTCATACTTGGTTTCTTATAGAATGTACCAAGATTTGTATGCCTTGAAGATAACAAATAATGTACTTATTTCAATGTTTCTTTGCAAGAGAACCACCAAGTCTTGCTAGCAAGGTAATTTTGAATATTGTATCAGACTTGATAAAATAGTGTACAAAAGACACTTATATAGAGAACTTCTGGTCCAAAAATATCATGTTATCTTCTTTAAGTCTAAATGACACATTATCCACTTCTGGGGATCAAATGACATTGGTGTTCTGAATAAATGTAATAGACCTCTCTAAAACTCTTATTATACATTGACTAGTGTTATAAATAATAATAACTTCTTCAAGAGATTGTCGATTTGCAGGTCGACATAATACTTAGTCTTATCTAAGTCTTTTTATTTCATACTCCGTCTTTAGGCATGAATTAATTTTCAAGTTAACATATTCCTTCTTCAAGAGGAATTTATATAGTGATCTCATCACTATATATGTTGCGATTTATTTCCTTTACATTGAGTATATAAAATACATAAGGGATTTCATATAAATATTATTGTCCAATAACTCATATCAAGTCATGACGTTTATTAACTGCACATATAAATTTATATTTTCTGCCATAGAAATCAAATAGCGGAACATTATGTCATCCAAAATAGGAGAACGATTTGTTCAAAAATAAGTGTGGGTCTCTGAGAAAAAACCCTTGAGATCTTAATCTCGCTTTATGTTTCACCACATCATAGTAATCTTTATATCCAGCAGGGATAATATTTATGAGCGAGTTAATCTCTATTCCAATTGCTCATTTTTACATTTTTGGCTAATCATAATGCTTCTAGCATTTAAGCTCTGGATCCAGATTGGAGCAATTGTGGAATAAGTATGTTGTCGACAACTATAAAGTTTATGTTCTTCTCCTTTACTCATAGTATTCATAGCATTATTTGATTTTTATTATTTCCCATAATATTAATGTATTTGTTCCGCAATCCCAATAATTTTATTATTTGGTGCACGTGCTAATGTATTGGGATTCATGTCTTCAGGACAATCCTCTTCGAGAGGTCACATATTCCTCTTCAGGGGTCACTGGAGTGTTATTTATATATTTGATTTTATTGACCGCGGATTTTTAATTTATGCACCAATATATATCTCATACTTCTGGTATGTAATCTCTCATACTTCTAGTATTAAGGAGTTTCGTTCATTTGGTCCATTAGGGTCTTTAATTGTTTATGGTGCATAAGTTCAATCACTCCGCTATATAATATAGATGCATTTATAAATGCATATGACAGATTGTTTGCTAAATATTGCAAGTTTTGATTCATTCATGTGTGGCTTTAACTATGAAGATCTTTTTATTCTTTTACATTTTTCGGCATTCCATTATCTTTGAGCTTATATCTCCCCCTAATGCCGACAAATGATCTTCTTTATGTTTACAGTCAACATACTCTATAATAGGCTACTAAGGTTTATTTATAGACAGAGATTTTTGTACAACGTATATTTTATATTACGTTGAGAGCCCTTATAGGTATACTTTGGTGGTGATATACAAATATAGACTGTAATAAAATGATTCGCAGATGGGAAATGATTATTTATTTACCACACTATTATATGGGGATAGTCACAATATGCAGTTGGTCGGATTTAAAGGAATAATGACCATGAAATTTGAAAACGACCCTAATATTTGATAAATTGGTCCAAATATATCTTCTGAAAGATAAATTTTTATTTGTATGTGATATCACATTATGATAATCCGACATATTATAGTAATATGCCCAATAAGACCCTAGTACTCATGCCATAAGATTAAAAATTATGGGTCATTAAATTTTATTTTCATCGCAACATGATAATTAAGTTGAATAAATGCATAAAAGAAATTCAAGTAAATAAAACTCAGTAATTTCATTGTGCATAGATAATTAAAAGAAGTTATGTCCATTGAAGGCAGGGAGAGATCAATTATGCAACATCCGAATACGCAAATAAATTAGATAATCCATGTTGATAATAATCTCGCTGAGCAATAATAAACTGCACAGAGTTGCATCCAAATAATAACCCAAAGATAATAATCCAAATAATCCCAAAAATAATGATACCCCGAATCCAAGCAAATAATTCCAGAGACAAGACTAATCCGAATCAAGTAAATGATCCAAATAATCCCAAATAAGCAAATAATCCTTTCCAATAGTCCGAATATCCGTTCAAAAATACTCAATCAGATATAAATAATCCAGATAAAAATGTCTCGTATATGTAGTAGAAACTTCATTGATAATTGAAGTCCATGACAACAAATACTGATCAATACATGCATCGCTCATAATTGTGACCATTAACAATGTAAGCAATCTCGTTTATTTCAATAAAAAAATCCCATTGAATTGATTCTTAAATTGCCGCCATTAATTATAATTCATCAACACCTGTACTCTTATATAATAATTACCAGCAAGTCTTGCAGTGAGTAAAGAGCAAATGCAAGCCCTTCTATTCACTGCATGCCAATATTGCTCTGACAATTTAAATAACTATTTTATGTTTGCCTTGCACTTGAAAAAGGAATAATATTCCTACTCAATTTCAAGACAAATTTAATTTTTTAACTTGCTCATAAAATCAGCCTCGAGACAATATGTCATTATGGTGAGTTATCCATATATACAATCGAGCCATATGAGTAGATTTTAACTAAGACGTGCAACAAAAATATCATTCGGCTATAAACAATTATATGATCGTCTGGTTCCTCAATAGGTAAATTAAGACACAATTGAAGTAATTAAACAGGATAACATACCAGATTCCTTCAATTGTAATTACCCAATCTTAGTGGTTGATGGACCATATTTTATTAAACTAGGTGATTGTCGGCAGCGTCGCTTTCGTTAGCATATCATATCGGAGATGGCTGTTTCAATAATTCAATCCATGAAAGTCCCTGATCTCCTTGCCAAAATAAATAAGAGATTAGCAGAGAATCGTGTTGATAATGTATTTTGAATCGAATCCTTCGTATATCGCAGATAAACAATAATAGAGAGAAAACAATAGAGAGAATACGATGGAGAGAAATAGAGAATATTATTAATAGTTGATGTATAGAGAATTACAATATCATACCATATATATAAGGATGAAATCATATCTATAGAAATCTAGAAAGATATTTACAAAGATATGATATATATCTCTAAAGTATATCTTAAGTAATGTCCATCAAATAAATATATTTACAACACGAACTGCTTTATATGGTTAGATATCACTCTGCTAACAAGTAATTCTTTAAAGATAAATTAAATCCTAACATAATATCAAAGTCAGTTCAGTTAAATAGTTACATGATCAAAATTCCCAATGGCACATTTTTAAAATAATAATAATAATAATAATAATAATAATAATAATAATAATAATTTGATCCTAATGTAACACAACCTAACACTTAATAGTATGGGTCAGACCTGTAATACCCCGAGATTAATTAAGCTAATTAACCGCTTAATTTTTGTAATAAAATAAATTCCCTTTCATTTTTGAGCAATAATTTTCAATTCAAGTTCGGATAGTCGATTACCCAAATCGAGCTAAAGATATATTCGAACAATTCCCGGAAAGGAGCAAAGCGATCGGAATAATTTTCGGAGAAACCGTGGAGTGAGATATAATTTAAGGGTTGGATTATGGAATTATTGGAATATTACACCATGAAATTATGTTTTTGCAAATTAAGGAAGAATAAGGGGTTTAGGTGGAATAATTAGAAAATTTGAATGGAAAGGGGGTATGTGGCTTGTTTGCATGTATGAGGATGGACACTTGTACAAGGGAGAAATGCATATTTCAAACTAAGGTAGAAAATAGGGAACTTGCTCCCCACTCCACTCCACACTATTTCTCTCTCTATCATATCACTCCACCCATTTCCACTTTCTAGTTGAGCACTTTTCGGCCATATTCCGGCCACCTCCGACTGCCGGCGACCCCGAGACCACCACCATCGCGTAGATCTCGTTCTTAGCTTTCTAAAGAACTAAGGTAGAGGCCGTGGCGTTGAGAATCGACGGAGATATCGTAGAGAGAAGTTGCCTCGCCGGATTTTGAGGTGAGATATGTTTCCACCCTAGAACTCGTTCATACTCGATTTTCTTGAGATAAGACTTATATATTTGTGTTCCCCATGTCCTAGAGACCATTCGGAGACCGAGAGCTTCGAGTTTGTCGCCGGAAAAAGCACACCGCCGCCGTGAGGAAGAGAAATTCCGGTGAGCTTCACCCATCACCGTTTTATGTCTTATTTTCATGGTCAAAGCATGTTTTTGTGTTCCCCTCGAGTCTAGAACTTCGTATATATGATTGCATGTGAGTTTGGGTGGTTAAGAGGATTTTTGGAGCTTACAGGATTGAAGTCGTGGGGAAGACGACGCGTTCCGAACGGAATGGGAGCATCCCGTTCGGAATGGCCCTCGACGTGATGAGCTGCCCGCTCGAGGCACCCATTCCGTTCGGGATGGGTGTGTCCCGCTCGGGACAAGCACGGCCAGACAGGCAAAAATTAAGATTTGTCCATCCCGTTCGGGATGGATACGTTCCGTTCGGGATGGGCTGCGACTTGGTTGAATAAAACCCGATTTCTTGATCCATTTTCTTTTATTTTCAAGTATATTCGATCCCTGAGTTTATTTAAGCATGTTAAGAGTAAAACATGTGTTGGTATGTGAATCTAGGTGTGGAAGTTGTCTAATTTGGATGGATGAGATTATGAAGGCATGTTAGAATTTGAGATAGAAATGAGTTGGATGCGAAATGTTGTATGGAGTCGATTGATAAGTTCCTGTCCTAGTTACCCATCCTAATTAGAAATGTTTGTTGTTATTGAAGGTGTGAGATAAGGAAGGAAGCTCGGTTTGCTCAATTTACGAGGACACATCTAACTTATTAAAGCCTAACACCAGGTGGGAACTATTTTAGTACAAAAATCAAAACGTGCTTTTATTTTCAAAGCGTGTGAAAATAATTTGTTTTAAACTGATTGCTATGCAAAAGTTTTTGTGCTATTATATATGTCCTCTGATTGTCTGCTAACAACAGAGAGTTATTAATAAGATGAGAACCATGTACGTGGAGTACTTGCACTATTCTTATTAATTGTGAGAAAAGCTAGCAACCTTATGTTTATGAGCTCGGGTAAAACGGCGAGACCGTAAACCCATTATGAAAAGTAATTGATTATTTAAATACGATCGGATCTCGATGTTGTGTGTTCCGAGATTAGTGCACTTAGATGATAGTGGGTTGAGTGAGAATTCATTCATGACTAATCATCGTAACTTGGGAGTGGGCCAACTTCCAGTTACACCACGATAAACAGATATAATAACATGTTAGATAGCATGTGCAAAATAAAATGATTTAGATGACACAGTTCCTTTCAACAAAACCCACGTGTTCATCTGTGTGAGTTGCATAGCATTCTTATATAAATTATATGTTTTCGGGCATGTTTCCACGGGGTACGAAAGTACTTAGCCCCTCGTATTATTTCTAAAATACGCAGGTTAAGCGAACAGTGATGGTGAGGTGGCGGTGTAAAGTATGAAGCTGAATTTTGAAGATTGAAGATCCTGTGACATGCATCTTCATATGCATGTCACCACCACGTTACACACACCGTTGCACCACTTTCTGAATCTATTCCTTCCCTGGTTTTGTCTACTGACACACTCATGTCCCCCTGGGAGCTCGAACCTGTGACCTCTCAGTCACAGATAAGGTGCTTTAACCACTACACCCCGAGCGAAGGGACGCGTTTTATCATATTTATAAACTAAAAATATAGCAGTCAAATGTAAAGTTTTGATGTTGCTAAATTATGTTGATTATCCATACTGCATCTCAATTTTAAAAATACTTTTCAAATAAAGTAATTACTTAAATTATATATTTATTCAATAGGAATTTGACTGTCCCACATATTCTTTTCTCCATATATTTGTTTGTCACAAATTAACAACCCAAAAAATTATAAATTTACATTGGATCAACTCCTCCAAATCAATATCATTTATGCAATTAACGATTAAATATATTAAAATTTTACATTTTATAAACCTGCCTATACTATATTATGATATTATTTTGAACCAAACTAGTATGGCACCCACGCGATGCGTGGAGATTTTAATTATTTGTATTAAAATAATATTTTTTACAATTTATTTATAAACTAATACTACCTCGGTTTCATGGTAATTATTCTCTTGGGATTTGACACAATAACCAATGCGAGTAGAGATAGAAAAATTTAGTATTTTATTAGTGAGTGTGTATTAACTTTCCATTTTAGGTAAGAGGACAATTAAATGAGACGGACAAAAAATGAAAGGACAATTGAAGTGGGACAGATAATGTAATATATATTTTTTGATATGTAAATTATAAAGTTCTATGATAACATATGCAACATAAATTAATATATTATTTATAACATGTATATATATATAGAGAGAGAGAGAGGTTAGATCATATGAGAATAATTATTAACCTAATAAATGAGCATAAATCTCAATCATCCAATCTTGCATATCAACAGTAAATATTAAAAAAAATTCGTATTCATTATGTGCACTATAATGTTCATTATTCCATTTTAATGGTATTTTTTAAATCTTTTTTCTCTCTCCTCCAATATAATTATTAAAAATTTTAAATGATCATAACTCATTCAATTTAATTTATTTTCTCACGTATTATATATTAAATTAAAGATAATTTTATTATCTTAAAAATAAAATCCCTATTGCATATATTTGGTATTTAAAATCTATAATAAAAATAAAAATAAGTGATTCTGCAACCAAATCACATACCATCGCGCAGACTTTCATATAATGCATGAAATTGTACTTATAATGAACAATATTGTAGTAAAAATAAACTCTATGATGAATAAAATGCATTATATTCTCTCATAAAATGCATATTTGATAACGATATAATTAATACGATTTAAGATTGAGGATAAATGATATGTTGTCCACAATTATTTGAGCATCACATACGCCATTGATTCTTGGTGCTCACGGGGTGTTCACATAAGGTGAGTATCATATTATTTCTCTTATATCGAGATCCATTTATTTGTTTTTTTAATTTTATTTTGTAAGTCTTGTATATTATTATTTTTTAAATCCAAAATAAATATACATACATTATATATATATATATATTATTTTATTCGAATGGTTGAGTTTATCTTTTTAATTGTAATTTCTAATGCTAATGGAATTTTTATTATTTATTAGTGCATGATAACTTTTAAAATTATATTGCAAAAAAAAAATTCTTGAACTTTGAATCTTTTACTTCTCTTTCTCTCTCAATTTTCTTAGAACCAAAACAAATTTTTATGATGTACTTATGGAGATTAATTTTTTACACCATTGGATGAATATTCAATAATTTGTATTAATACATATTTTATACATTTTAAACTTATACTTCAAACTCCTTCACATGCATTTTTTGTTACTCTCAGATCTGCTGAAGATTATACATTTAAATCTCACTCTCTCACCAACTCTTTAATGTCTTCAATTATCATATAAGGTTAGGTAATCGTGTCAATTGTGTTGTTCTTTATGCAATTTTTATTTTTTTTATCACCGATAATGCATATATTTCATAAGTCATAGTACCTCATTTTAGACTCATATTATTTTCATATATTTTGAGTTCATATATTCTGGCCAATATAACTTTACTATTTGAATTACTTGTTACAAAACTCATATATCCTCATTGACTATTGTAGCATCAAAAATTAAGTTTCAATTCTCATGTATTCATTTAATCTATTTCATTATTCTTTCCACCTTATTTTATGTCCTTATATTAATTTTAAGCTTTCCAAATAATTTATCGAATATTGTAATAAATATTAAAGAATTCATATGTGGTTAAACTTTTTAAATCTCCTAAATATTTTTTAATAGATATTCATTTTGTATGAAAAAAATAATATTTGAATACGTAAAATAAAAAAGCTATTTGCAATTATTTATGATCGATAGCTATTTCACATTCATTTTTTTGCACTACATAACAGTTTGACTTAATACTCATTGATAAATTATCTTATTTTTTAATTTATTAAAAATCATCATAAATACTTAATGCGTATTAATTATTTGTATGACTTGCTACTAATATTATTTTGGGATTCTTTTGTGAATTCATTAAAAAATATTAATAAAAATATGAATTCACATTCAATGTGAATATGTGATTGATATTTTTTAGTATCAAGTGGGAATATTCTAAGAGTTATCAAATTATGTAAGAGAATAAATCAATTCTAATAAATTAAAAAGTACAGAGCTAAATTCAAAGTTTGTGAAGGGAGTTTATAAATTATTTTATTTTCTAAAAATTTCTTAATGAACTTTTATTAAATTTTGTATTAATTTAAATAAAATCAGAATATTGATTGATTTTTTACATGACTAAGTCGCATGATATTTGTGAGTACTTTACAATTTCATTTAGTATTTTTAATTAATATTTTATTTAATAATAAAAAACCAAAAGTGTTTTAATTTTTATCTTAAATTTTCAAGTCAATCAATATTTAAAATCAAATTGTTGTTATGTTTGCACTCACTTTGAAGTTTCATTTTTTTTTTCGAACAGTTTTGCTTAATAATATTTTTAATTTAACTGATTATTATTTAAATGATTCATAAAATTAATATTTAAACAATGAAATACCAAAATAATTTTTTTTATTATTTTACACCCATTTTTCGGTTTTATTTAATATTCTTATTCATTATTTTATTTAATATTATTTTCTAAATAATAGTGTCAATATTTATAAAAATAATATTCAAATAAATAAATCACAAATCGATTGCAGTTGTATCCCATTGTTAGCTACTTTGTTGCCACATTATAAATTTATATAATACTCTTTTATTACTTATTTTATTTTCTGAATTGAATGTCACATTATGATTTATATAACACTCTTTTATTACTTATTTTATTTTTCTCATTGAGATGTTTTTCTACACTGATTTCAATATAATTGTATGTATTGATTTTTTGTTCGTAAAAGAATCAATAAAAACATAAAATTAAAAAAAAAAGACTGCAGTCGAGAGTTTATAACAAAAAAATCTCTATAATAAGAAAAAGAAAAAAAAATGAACCATACAATGCAAAATACAATTGGTCTGTTGATCTTATATATAAATGTGAAACTTCGAGCAAATATACATTGTTTTGATATTGTCTTCCTCTTTACAAAATACTATTTCATTATTTGAATCTCAATTTGAATCCAAATAATTTGATCTACAGTAATAACAAAAGAAAGAATTCTAATCTAAACAAAGATACATAATTAAATTTTTTTTTTGAGAGGTAGTGATGAAATTGTAAACAGGGAGCTCATATTTATAGTGTAAATATAACAATAAGAAATTCAAAGCTTGATTTTATTCTGCCATGAATTCTCATAATTTAAGGATTGTATTAATTCGATTACCAATTATAGCAAAATATTAGTCAATCAATTTTAAAAATATCATAATTGATTTGTTTTGATATATTCCCATATTCATTAAATAATTTCCATAAAATGATTAAAGTCTACTTCTCATTACCTAAAATGAATCTAATTCATATTGATGCATACTTTCCGAAATCCAAAAATTAACGCCTAGCATGGGGAAATAATATGTAAAGTAAAATGAATCTAATTGATTTATTAATATTTGCATCAAATATTATTAGGAAATTAGTTCTTAAAGAAAACCCAATCTAATTGATTTATTCATATTTATTAAACTATTTAGATTAATTCTAGTTTATAATGTGTAACCTTATTTTTTATTATAATTTGAGATTATAATTATAACTATTTGCATTAAAAAAATATTCAGGAAAAATAATAATTCCCACATACATTGTTGTACGCCTAATTCAATTTGATAAATATTTTCCTATAGTTGAAAATTGATATATGTTATGAAAATAATAATTAAAGTAAAATCAATCCAATTAATTTCTAATGGATTCATACATAATTTCCTAAAATAACAGATTAATTTTAGAGAATTAATAATTAAGGAAAATATAATCTAGTTGATTTATTCAACTCATTAAATAATTAAAGAATGTTTTACACAATAATTAATGAAGTGTATAGTTAAATTAATGAACAATAAATGCAACTAAATACTTCCAAAATTTATCTCCGGTATTGTTTTAATATATATATATATATATATATTAATTAATAGTACATTAATTTAAAACTTATACACCAAAATCTCCATAATAATTTGGAAACATCATTCCAATAAAAGAAAATTCTCAAACATTAAGTAAAACAACATTATTTGAATAATTTTATTTTTTTGCAATAAAACTTAAATTAAATTTGAAAGAAGCACAAACATTCCTGCCCAACCCAAAAAATTTGGGGATGGACTTGGCGGGAAAATACCCTCACAGACATGAATGAAATTGAGTAAATTAGGCCCGGGATATTCGTTTTCCATACTACATAGAACCCTAAAAGACCATCACCCTCTCTTCCAATCCCAATTCCCTCGCCTATACCATCTCGGACAATAATATCATATTTCTTCATTTTATTGGCAATCTAGGGCTCCGTCTGTTGCTCTAACCAAGGTGATTTACTTTTTATTTAACTGTTTCACTGTATCTATAAATTTTCAATTATTGTTATTAATTTCGTGAGGGTTCTGGTGGCTAAATAAACTGAGTTTCAGTTTTTCTCCTTTACAATATTTTAGCGAGTATATGTGTGCAGGGATTTGAGAAATGTCTGACGCGTTCGACGACGACGCTGATGCTGAACCCACGATTTCGATTGAGGAATACCTAAAAAATGTTGAAGAAGAGGAGTTGGTGAGCGATCTTTCTTACACTAGCACGAGACCATCAATTGATGTTCATGGAAGAAAAAAGGGGGCCTTTAGGTTTCTACGGAATCGAAACTCGGGAGAGATGCTTCTGCTAAATATTTCTTGGCCAGAAAAAAATTGAGAATTAATTATTGTTAATTAAATGCTAAACTTATTGCTTATGTTAGATATGAATATAAGTGTCACTCTAGGATATCAGGGTTGTCGCATCCATTGAATAACTTATTTTATTGGTTCGCTGAATGCAATCTGATTCGTTAAATAACATAAGTTGTGGTTGTTATCCACTTATCATAATTTGATTTTGATGATACTATGATACTCTACTTCTTTATCCCACATTCTTGCGTGAGGTAGTGTGTTTTTTTTCTTTATTACAATCAATATAATCAATTTCTTCTTCGAAATAATTTGCAGTATTACAAAGGAACTTTCTTGCTAATTTCTTTTGCAATTTGTTTTCACGGATATTTGTGAAATTAATTTATGAAAATGATTTGGTAAACGCCTATACTTCTACCTGCAGTGCTTGAATTTTTATGCTAATTTTATCGAAGTATATTCGGTCAGGACAAGAATTAGACGGATAATACGGAGTTCATATTATGTGCTTATGCATTTTACCGGTTATCATTGTTTGCTCTCACTCTTGTGAAATTATTGAAAAAGAATGCTTCACATTACCAGTTTGCTCACAGAACCTTAGGATTCATCATTTTTTTTGTTGATATGTTGGGATTTTCGTTGCTTTTCAACTTGTACGGGGCATTTAATCTTATTTTTTTCAAAGTCAAATGTGTTATTTCTTTCGATCACAAGCTATTTTATAGATTTGGTGTCTTCACTTGCTGAATTTCTCCCCCTCGTGTATTCATTTATTTTAAAGGAAGCAGATTTGATTCTGGGAGGTGATGAAGGCAAAGAGTGTACTTACAGTAGAGGTTATGTTAAAAGACAAGCAATTTTCTCATGTTTGACCTGCACGCCTGATGGGAATGCTGGGGTGTGCACAGCCTGCTCCTTGGCTTGCCATGATGGCCATGAGGTATGTATGAGTTCATTAGTATGTCTTTGGTTATCATGATGAGGTTCTTATAAAGCATTAATTCATGATTTGCTGTATATGCATGAGATAATTTATCGAATGTTCCTTTTTATTATAGTGACTATTTATGCTTGGATGTGTACTGTTTTTCTTAACTTCCATTGATGTTTTCTGCATTTGCACTTCTGTTCCATATATCCTAATAAGTGATTGGTTTTAGTGCTCCCATCTATGTTTCTTCTACTTGCGTATGTTTTTAAGGTACTTGTATGAAATATAAGAAACTATGACAGTGGAAGTAGAATAAATTCAAAATTGGTCTCAGCTCTGGTTACTGGTGGGTGTGGGCGCAGCCTTTTGGAAAGATAGCAACATGTCACAAACAAAAAGCTTCTTTTAAACTTTATTAATGTATACAAACACCTAATTAAACACTCAACTCCACAATATTCTATCACTTTATATGTATAGAAGCGCATCAATGGAAATTGTACACAGTGTGGGAACTTGGACTTGTGTTGGACTCTCTTGACACACTTGATTAAGCAAACACCAAAGCACAAAAGGCCTACTGCCTATTTGTTGCAAATGATGTTGATGTTATTAACCAACCAAGTCTCCTAGAGGATTCTAGTTACTAGGCTTTGAGAGTAATTTCCTATTGAATTATTGCAACTTGAATTCAAGTGCTGTTTTTG
The DNA here is from genome assembly GCA_026898455.1 of Plectranthus barbatus. Lineage (NCBI taxonomy): Eukaryota > Viridiplantae > Streptophyta > Magnoliopsida > Lamiales > Lamiaceae > Plectranthus > Plectranthus barbatus. Next base: position 666,072 of record JAPKLW010000172.1, read on the forward strand.
AAGCAATGCTGTGAAAACACATAATCTTCAACCTTTTTTAATGTGTGACAACTTGAATGATAATGTGCTAGAAACTGGATAAAAGTTTAATATGCTAAAGGAGTGAGTTTCTTCAGTATAGTTTCTAATTGTCATTCTCTGCTGCTTGAATTAGATACTGGAACTATGGACCAAGAGAAATTTCAGGTGTGATTGTGGTAATTCGAAATTCGGGGAGTTTTACTGCAAGCTTTCACCTAGCAAAGATGTAGATAATCCTCAGAATATGTACAATCACAATTTCAAAGGTACTTACTGCACATGTGATATGCCTTACCCGGATCCTAATGTTGAAGAACAAATTGAGATGATTCAGTGTTGTATTTGTGAGGACTGGTTTCATGAGGAGCATATGGGTCTTCAGTCTGATGACAAGGTTAGTATCATTATTGTTCTTTAATCTTCCTTTGAAAGACAAAACATGCATACACACACCACAATAGTGCGTAGTGGTGCCTCCATTTATCTTTGCCTGGCTGCATTTTTTGGTTGATGATTAAAATCTTCTAGTCAGAAACCAAGGTGCTTAAATAGGAGGGAAATCAAATCTTAGAGTTATGCTTGTTTTTTATTGATTACCACAGTCATTGCTGCATTTTGTTGTATTAAATTAACAAGTAGCATCAGTTTTTCAGACACTGATTGACATTCACATGAAGTACTTGAATCTCCTAGTGGTCTTTACTCTTTGTCCTATTTGTTGTAGTTGCATAAATTGGATTTAGTGCTCTATCGTTGGACTACAGTCCACAAGTTTATAGGTCTTTTATTGAAGAGGAGAGGTGTATAATGAGTATTGTCATATTGTCTGCAATGTAACATACATGTAATTTTAAATACTAAGAGTAAATTCAGCAAATGCTTGAAGTATTGGTTTCCTTGGTGTTTTCTTTAGTTTTGTTTTCTGTAATATTTTCCCCTGCCTATTGTGTTCTATATAGCTGATCTTCTGGTTATTTTTATTGTCAACTAGATCCCAAGAGATGACGAAGGAGAGCCTCTGTATGGGGATTTTATCTGCCAGGGGTGTGCAGTCGTTTGTTCTTTTCTGACTTGCTATCCTCAAATAATTGCTGCATCAGATCCTTCAGATACTGCTAAGGAAAAGACTGTTGAAGACTCTAATCTGACAACATCAGCTAAACCTGATGATGGGATTGGCTCTAGTTCAAACAATGCAAATTCTTATGCTCTCCCTGTAGAAGGTGATACCGAATGTGTAGTTAAAGAAGGCAGTGATGTTGCTGGTCCGAGTACCAAGTGTATTATTGAAGGCATAATCGACAATCTCCCAGCTAATGAGAACAGCAAGCCTTTGTTTGTTTCAAAAGGTTGGAGAGAGTGCCTGTGTAGGTGTGGAAAGTGTTCAGAAATGTATGAGCAGAGGGGAATGGGGTTCTTGCTTGACAAGGAGGACTCAATTGCTGAGTATGAGAGGATGGCAGAGCAGAAGAGGAATGAGAGACAAGAGGGTGCAGAGATGAACTTTCTTAATAATCTTGGCCATGTTGAGAAGATGGAAATACTAAGTGGAATTGCTGATATGAAAAATGAGATTTTCTCCTTCCTGGTACGTGGCGTAGCTTTGCTTATTGTGTCTCCATGGTGCAGATAATGTATTTTGATATTTCAATTGCAGGAATCATCAGACCCCTCAAAGCCCATCACAACTGCAGATATTCAGCAGGTTTTTCAGAATCTCGCCAAGAAGAGAAAGCGTGATCCTTAAGTTATGAAGCAGAGGTCTCATAACTAGTACTAGTAATGTAAGTTTATCAATTATGTAGTAGATTTGCGAGTTTAATTTCAGAAAAAAATGGATGGTTCTACTTCTCTATGCATGTAGAGAAGTTAAGTTATGCTCTTGTGTTATAGATTCTGTATCCTCGTGTCTTGTATAAACCTTTTGTGTTTTGACTGGCCTTCCTAACACATCTCTCTCCTCTATATCTATCTATATTATTGGGCTTACGTTTCACGAATCCAAGGGTCAAACAAGTATTTTGCAAAATCAAAATGAACAACGTTGATATCATTTTATTGAATGTAGCATTAAATTGTAGCAGTGTTTATGTAACGTTGTATTTTATATCGTAGATGAGCTCGCTTTTTTTTAACTTACCACCACGATTTATTACTATTGGATTAAAGCAGATTAGACGCTAAGTGATGCTTAACTTCTTTGTGACTTGTATGATTTGATTTGTATACCATACAATGGTATCTTGTATTTGGGTAAATCCTCTCCCTCACGCATTAAATAAATAGAGTCACAATTTTCTTTTAATATATCAATATATATTGATGGAAATATGTATTTCAATCCAATGCATTAGAATATGCTATGTATAAATACATGATCAATGTCTTGACATCTCATAAAAATACATGTCTTATAAGGGATATACTCTAATAAACTCAATTGATTTTACCTAATGATTGAAGGTTAGGAAAGCAATGAAAAAAAGACCATTAAGACCTTTTTCAAAGAATTATTAAACCATAATTACATGTAAAATGAATAAAAGTGCATGCCATTGAAATCATATTATTTGTTTTTTCTTATTTTATTGAAACACCTTCAAATTCAACTATAAAAGTATTTTCCTAAATAGAAAAGGGAAACCGAAAATAAAAACCAAGCATTCCCCCAATATTCCAAATAGAAAGAACCCTAACGCAAATTCTGAAGGCCATTCATTTCTCCTGCTAAATTCGCTACAATCATTACTTTATATTCTAATTCCATCCCACCGTCTATAACTGATATTTTTTTTTTAAAATTCTCTTCCTTCTTCTTTTTCGATTTTTCTCCATCTTCCTCTAACGAAGGTGCATTTCTTATTAGTTCTCCGGTATGATTCCCCCCTGAAAATCATTAATGTAATTCTCTTTTTATAGGGTTAATTATCGCCAGGATGTCGGTTGCAGTTTAGACTGGGTCTCGTTTTCCTTTCGTAATAATCCTTGCGCGTGATTCCGTTTGAAGGGACTTGGGGAAATGTCTGACATATTTGACGACGAAGTTGATGCTGAGCCCGACCTTTCGATTTGGGATTACATGAATACTGTTGAGGAAGAGGAGTTGGTGAGTGATTCTTCCTATGTTAGTACGACATTTTCATATTCTTGGTGTTTGCGGGAAAACGAAAAAGGGATTTCGGTCTAGACTAATGGGCAATCAATTTTTTAGAAAAACACAGTTCGGGTTGCGCAGAAATTCAGATACATTGTATAATGTGGTGGTTGTTGACTTGCAATTAGAATTTGAGATGATTCTTTTGTCGGATATACTTATTTTTTTAAATCTGATTCTTTTAGTTTGTTTTCTTCTTGAGGCAAAATAAATTTTTTAGATTTATTTTCGAAATTCTTTGAGTCTCATGGATTTGATTATGTGAATCTCTGCAGTTTGACCTTACCAGGAGTTACTGGTTAGTGGTTATCTATTTATTGGATTATGGAACCAGCAGCTTCTTGATGATGAGTTATTTTGTCTAATTAATGACTGATGCCAACTTATGTAGTAGGTTTAATAAAACTTCGGCTTTACATGGTGGCCAAAGAACCATGTTGATACTAGTGGGTATGAAAGACATTAGTTGGGCATTTACTCTCTAAATGTATATAGTAGTTATAGTTAGATCATTGTAGGGTTTATATATGGTAATTATGGTATGTACATTATCGTACTTGGGTATGGATGAAACTATACAGTTTTTCTGCATTCTTGTATGAATTAGTGGTGGTGGTCGTCGTTATTGTAGTTTGGTTTGGATGATATTATGTCTTTATCTTACATTCTTGTGCAAGTCAGTGGTGGTTGTTGCCGCTGTTCTTTTCTTTATTATTTCTCTGAATGCAATGCAATTTGCTTCAAAATGCTTGTGAGTAATTTTGAAGAAGCTTTCTTATTCATTTTGTTTGCAACTTCCATTTTCACACTTTTTATTTTTATTTTTTGATTTAAGACTTGATTTATGAGCAACTTGCTAAATTTAAGCTCTCTGTGAAGTTTAATATTTCCACCTTAAGTGCTAGATTGTATGCTTACTTTGTCAAAGCTTTATTCGGCAGGCCAAGTCCAGACAACCACCATAGAGTTCTGTTTCTTGCATATGCATTTTTACTTTTTATTCTATCTCTCTGTCCAGAGTTCAGAGTACCTCATATTTTGACTATCACTCTTGAACTGAATTAAATAAAATGTCCCTTACATTGCATGTTCAAGCATATAACTTTGACATTCGCTTTATATTAAAATGTTCTATATACCAAGCATTTAACAAAAACTGAATATTCTTTTTCCTTTTGGGTTTAATCTTCTAAAGAATGCAGATTTGATTCTGGAAGGTGAGGGCAGGGAGTGTACCTACAGTGAAGGATATGTTAAGAGACAGGAAATATTTTCATGTTTGACCTGCTCACCTGATGGGAATGTTGGGGTTTGCAAATGTTGTTCCTTGGTTTGCCATGATGGCCATGAGGTATGCACGAGTTCATACTTAAGTTTTGAGTTCATTCATCCGTCCTTTATATTCATGTAATAGAGTGATGAGTATGTGGATGACATTTTTGGGTTATATATCTGTATCAAGTGATGCTTGAATGTGTTCTGTAGCTTCTTAAATTCTCTTCCTTTTAATGGAGATTTGCTATAATTTCAAAATTGAAAAGCTGTATCTCTTTTGATTATGGTTGTTGCAGGCACTTCCTTCGTAGCCAAGATAATTGAGTTCAGCTTTTGCAATAGAAATTGGTTCTGAGATATTTGCCCTTGTGTCTCAATTCTTGACTGCAGAATTCCTTTTTAGTTGTTTCTGTGAACATTGGTTTATTTATCACTGCTTTGTCGGTTTCTCATTGTGACTGTTTTTGGTCTCGGGATCTTTATTTGTTCTAATGAGACATGTTTGTTGCATCTATGTCTTTGGTGTGAAATAAATGATATTATGATTGCTGAATCCAATCCAAAAATGGTCTTGACTTTGGATACAGGTGGACGCAATATTCTGACTCCTATAAGCAAACTAAACTCATTTGACAAAAACTTCTCTAACTCTTATTATGTTTCAACTAGTAATTAACTTCTCTAGTATCAGGTATGCAATAGTTAAATTATTTACGGTATGGTCTCTGACTGCTACTATCTGCTGCTTGAAATAGATTCTGGAACTACGGACCAAGAGAAATTTCAGGTGTGATTGTGGGAATTCAAAGTTTGGACAGTTCTTTTGCAAGCTTTTGACCAGCAAAGATGTAGATAATCCGGAGAATTTGTACAACCACAATTTCAAAGGTAATTACTGCACATGTGATCGGCCTGACCCTGATCCTAATGTTGAAGAGCATACTGAGATGATTCAGTGTTGCATTTGTGAGGATTGGTTTCATGAGGGGCATATTGGTCTTCAGTCTGGTGACAAGGTTAGTATCTATTATTTTCCTTTCGTTTTCATTACCCCTTGCAGGCCCTTGAAAAACTGCCTCGCAGTGCCTGCATTTGTCATGGGATGGCTGTATTTGTTGGCCGATGTTGAAAATCTTCTTTTCTGAGTACCGAGATGCTGAAATAATTGTGAAAATAAAATCTCTTTGCTTGTTTCGTGACTTCAGTTGACACTGCATTATTATTTTAGGGCTCTTTTGTTGTGACTAAAAGTTCATAGTGCATGTTCTGTTGAAGAGAATTACTATGAGAACTATATAATGGTCTACAATGGAACTTACATAGTGTACTACTACTAATACCGCACTTTAGTTTTGTTTTATTGTTATTATTTATTTTGGCTATTGTGTTCTCTATATATATTAACCTATGTTCATCTTTTGATTATCAAATAGATACCAAGAGACGAGGAAGGCTGGGCTCTGTACGAGGATTTTATCTGCCAGGGGTGTGCAACCGTTTGTTCATTCCTGACTTGCTATCCTGAAATCATTTCAACATTCGATACTTCGGATACTGTGATGGAAAAGGACGATGGAAATTGTTCCTTTGACTCTAGTTTTAGCAACACAAATTCTTATGGTGGTCCTGTTGAAGCTGATCCAGAAAGTTTAGTTAAAGAATGTAGTGAAGTTGCTGGCCCTAGTACCAAGTGTATTATTGGAGGCATAATTGATAATCTCCCAACTAGCGAGAATAGCAAGCCTTTGTTTCTTTCTAAACGTTGGAGAGAATGCCTCTGCAGGTGTGGAAAGTGTTCACACTTGTATGCCCAGAAGGGAGTCGGCTTCTTGCTTGATAAAGAGGATTCAATTGTTGAGTATGAGAGAATGACAGAGCAGAAATGGAATGAGAATATTCAGAAACTAGAGGATTCACAATTGAATTTTCTTAATGATCTTGGCCATGTTGAGAAGATGGAATTCCTGCGCGTGATTGGCGACACGGAAAACGAAATATTCTCCCTCTTGGTATGCCTCTATAATTGCTCAAACAGCCCCAAGGCACTATTATGCTTTCATGTCTCAGTAATGCAGATACTTTATTTTCATATTTCAATTGCAGGAATCATCCGGCCCCTCAAGGCCCATCACACCTGCTGATTTTCAGCAGATTTTTGAGAATGTTGTGAGGAAGAGAAGGCCCCCACCCAAAGCCCATCTCAACTGCAGAACTTCTGCAGGTTTTTGAGAAGCAACAAAAGTTTAAGACAAGGTTAAATCATATTTGCACATATATAGTGTTCCCAAAAAATAAAAATATTGGCCCATGTGTCTATATTTTGGCCATTTTGTTGTATTTTACGAGGAGAAAAATGAAAATCACTAGATTTATAAGGTATACAGTGTCCGAAACAAGATTTTTGTCATTTTTATAATTAGCTTTAATGATACGAGAAACGATTATTCCAAATATACATGACTAGGATTCTCTAACATTTATCCTTTTCTTTTAAGACTTTATTTACTATGTAAAAAGCAGGTGACTGGGATGAGGGTCACATTGGAAAGGAATGGATTATCTGATTAAATCTTTAAAGCTGATTGAGGATCAAAAGTTAAAAAGCAGTTCAAACTGGCAAATACAAATCCAATTTCCCATCTCATCTCATGTCATGATCCATTATCTTTTCTTATATTTATGAATGATGTGAACACTCACTGAAAAAAAGAATGTTAAAATATTCTCCAAAACTATTCATAATCTTGTAAAAATATGTGTGTAGGGTTTTAACAATTTCCACGAAAATGCAATTGGAATCTATTCTCTCTGTCTCCCCATCACTGCTGCATACTCATTATAATACATAACAAACCAAAGATCACTAGCACATGATTATATCGCTGATTGAATTATTTAAATTTGAAAAGATTGTGAATGTGAATATTTGAAAAAAAAGTAAAAATAATATTGAAGATTCTAACATGAGTGTTATATATATATATATATATATATATATATATATATATATATATATATAAAGTGATGACCCACCAGTCTATAAAAAGGGCATCTCCTATAGAGCCCACAGTCACATGCAATTGTTAACAACTCCATTATTGTAAGTGCATCTGCTGCTCTCCTTCAATTCAATTCAATTCATACAGCCAAGTCATGGGAAATTGCATTCATTCCACCTCCACCTCCACCTCCAAACACACCCTACAACCTGACCAAATCAGATCATCCCATTCCCATGAAACAGATAAACATGGAAAAGTGAGAGTGAAGATTGTTCTGAGAAAAGAGGAGTTGGAGCTGCTGCTGCTGCAGCTGAATAAGACAGATGGCAGGAGGCCATTGGAGGATGTGTTGGGAGAGATACAGAGATGCAGAGCCAAAGCTGCTGCTTGGAGGCCTTGTTTGGATACCATTCTTGAAGCTCAGACTCCTCCATTGCTGCCTCTTGAGATCAATCCATAGATGTGTTTTTTTTTTTTTTTTTTTTTTTAAGAGTTGGAGGCTTGTATTTTAGTTTATGTTTTTCCATTTTTGTTGTGTTTTATATTATTGATACATATATGTAGCAAATTAAATGCGAAATATTGTCTTGATGTTTTATCTTTTCCTTGCTATAGAAAAAAAAAAGTCATTATACTTATTTATATTCGTATTTATTAGCTTCTAATTACTTTTTGCGCTGCTGCAGCAATAAAAGATACTACAACTTTTGAATCATTAAGAAATTCCATATATGAAAATTATATAAATGTGAAAATAATGTAAACTATTGTCAAAGTGGAAAATAAAATAGAAAAAAACTAAATTGAAGTGAGATTTAGAATAATGAAATTAGACTCAAAACGGTGAAAAAGTTTGGACTATTTTACATAGCAAATTCTTAGATGAGACGTTCTCATCATTTTTATTGTGAGACGAATTTAATGAAATGATATGTTTCTTTATTGCAAATGATGTTTCACCATTTTTATTGTGAAACGAATTTAATGAAATGATGTGTTTTTTTAATTGCAAATGATGTATTTCTTTGTTGCAAATAATGTAATTTTTTAAAATGAAATGATATATTTAACTTATTGAAATGGTGTATTAAAGTCCGTCTCACAATAAAAAAATATTGAGACCATCTCTCAGGACACCACTCTTTTACATTTTAAGATTTAAGTAATAAATTATTTGCTCGTTACCGATATATAAAATACCGTCAGTAAATCTACACCAAAACAATTCATAGATGCATTCAAATAAATTTTCTCTCACCTTTTCTATTTTCGTTGTGGGATAAAGTTTAATTTCGTATTCTTAAAGCTAAATTTATTTATAATTATAATAATTTAATGGAAAGATTATAAATCTTATCTTATTGTATCGGTGAATTCTGAGATTTATTCCAGTTTTCATGTTACAGGATTTTATTTTAATATTTATATTTATTAGTTTAAAATTAATATAGAGGATTGACGAGGTTAAAAATATGTTGAGTGGTAAGGGTGTTCGTGGTTTGGCCGAAACTGGTCCAACCGGTTAAACCATATTAATTTGATCGGTTTGAAATTTGATTTTAAAGCTGGTAGTTTGAAAATTTTGAAACCGGATAAAACTGATTTGGTCATGATTTGGAGGCTAAAAAACTGGCCGAAAGTATAAGTTGTAGTTTACTTGCTAAGTTCCTATATTTTCATACTAGTATTTCTCCCGTGCGTTGCACAAAATTATTAGATTCACGTATTGCTAATAACTTATAAATATAGTAAGCATTTGATTTTAGTAAACCAATGTATGTCGCATATACGGATAACTATTATCTATATAATAGTTATGCGTTTGATAGATATGATAAATGGTATACGTTTGCACCCTGATATACCCACGTACGCTTTACATTTTTAAAATAAATTAAAAATATAATTTAAATTCAATGAAAAAATTAAATTGTTGTTCCCACATTTTATATTTTCATATAAATAATACTAATTGAAGTAACATACAAAAATCAAACTAATATACACACATTTTACGTAAAGTAACATAAAATAAAAATACTAAATTAAATAAAATAAAAAAATCGAACTAATGTACCGATATCTAAAACTTAATTATTTGAGTTCTTTTACTCATTTAAATTAAAGTTATATAATAACATGACTATAATTTTACACATAAATTTCTATATTATATAATATAATTACATTGGTGAGTTGCTCATTGTTTGTTATTGTAACGCCCCCAACTGACCTTCCCAATTTGGGGTCGCGTCACATTGATGTTTCAGGTTTTGTCAAACATTTCTTTAATCGAATAAGTAAATAAGCGGAAGATTTAAATAATATAAAGGAAATTCAGAAATAAAAGTAATTGTACTTCGAGTCGTAAGTTTAAATAAACAGGGATTCACACATTAATCATTAAAAGATGGGAAGGATAGATCAGAGAGTGTAGCAGCGAGTGTGTGTAACGTGGCGGAGATATGCATATGAGAGTGCATATCTCAGGATCTCTGAGTTTACAAAATTCAGTTGCTCTGTTTACACCCCTGCTCGCCCATCCTTGCTGCTCAACCTGCGTATTTTAGAAATAATACGAGGGGCTGAGTACTATTGTACCCAATGAGAAACATGCCCGAAAACATACATTATATAAGAGATATGCTATGCAACTCACACAGATAGACACGGGGTTTTGTTGAAAGAAACTGTGCTATCTAAAACATTTTATTTTGGCACGCGTGCTATTTACATGTTATTATATCTGTATCAGTGTTGTAACTGGAAGTTGGCCGACTTCCAAGTTACGATGATAAGTTAGGAATGCATACACACTCAACCTACTGTCATCGAAGTGCACTAGTCTCAGAAATCCATTTTGAGACCCGATCGTTTAAGTATAATTCACCGGATCCAACCATCGGAGGACACTCCGCCTCATTCCAACAGACACATGGGAACAAATTTACCCAAATCAATATCAAATGGGCTTCCAACCCTGTTCACTAAATGAGTTCTAGCGCAGTTATGGAAACCTGGTTCTAAACTCATTAGTTATACTCTCTGTCGATGGGAATCGACAGAGGACAGATACAATAGCACAAAACATGCATAGCAATCTCAATTTAAAGCAAAGCAGTTTAACATATTTTGAAAAGGAAAAACACGCATTTGGCTTTATACTGAAATAGTTTTCCACCTGATAATTGGCTTTTAGGTATAGATGTTTCTAGCTAGTATGAGCTTACTGGCCCTCGCTTTCAATCTCCTACAAGTAAACATGGATAACCAAGTCAGAACGGATGATCCAGGACAATAATATATTAATCATAATCAATTGATACTCAGAAAGAATTAGGGTTGGGTAAAATTATAAATTGAATCCTCCTTTCATGTCTCTGTGTCGGTCGACAGGGCTCTGTGTCGGTCGACACAACCCTTGGTCGACACAATTTCCAGATCGACAACTCTTCTGTCGACACAATTAAATCGACCAACCCTATCGATCGACATACTCCCTGTCGACCGATAGAAGTGCTCGGCAAATCATTTGACGAGTATTTGTGTCGATCGAAATACTTTCTGTCGACCAACAAGAGTGCTCGATCGACTATCCTACAGAAGGCCTCCCTATCGATCGACAGCATTCCTGTCGACCGACAAGAGTCGTCTTCCTCGCGGGTTCGCAGGAGACAGGACCTGCAACTCACCATATCTCACGATTCCTCGGCCGGGTTACACATGCAATCACATATATCGACTCCCTAGACACTCTAGAACATGTTTCTAGCCTCAAAACACTGATTAAAACACGAAATGAGGGGTTTGAACAGAGCTCATCGGAAATGGTGATAGACGACGGCGGCGATGATTTCCGGTGGCGTTTTGCACGTTTCAGATCGTCCGAAGCCTCATTATACGATGGGGAACACAAATACATCGTCAAAACATGAATTCAAGCTCGTTTATACAAGATTCAAACTTAAACCCACAAAACTCCGAGTTGATAACCCCTTACCTTCTCTCTACGATAACTTCGTCAATTCTCCACCTCTCGGAGCCTACTTCAGATCGAATTGAAGCCGGGAAGGAGAGCTACGCATTGGTGGTGGTGGCTTGGTCGAGGGTCGCCGGAGTTGGCCGGAAAGTCGACGGGATTAGGGGGTTTGGTTTGGGAGAACTCTCAACCTTTCTCTCTCTAACACTTATAACATAAGGTGGAAAAGTTTACACTATAATTCCTCCTCTTATATATATACTCTCTCATATAATATACAATATCATAACATATAAGTCTAAGTATGTTCATAATCCAATATAATTTATAAGATAATTCATAATTCATGATTTATTCCACCTTATAATATAATACCAATCCATTTCATGAATTTCACAATATTCATGAATTCACCATTTCTCGTATACTTTCATCATCCAAACTTTGATAATTCCTTCAATTAATGATATAACCAAACTTAATGTCAAGATTGAATTATCCAAATCGAAATTAATACAAATTTCGAATACTCTAGAATTACAGAAATTCACTTTATTAAGTAAATCTAGCATTACAAGCTTAATTAAGCTTGGGGTGGTATAGTAAATATTATATATAATTCACTATTTTAAATTATAAAAAATTAATAATGCACCGGATATAAAAATTAATATATAAGTTATTGAAAATCATAGTATAAATTATCTATAGAAGTAATAAATCTCATAATGTGATAATAATTTATTTTATTAGTTTATTAATATTATCAAATATTGCTATCTTATGATGCTTGAGAAATTTAATTTCACAATAATTTTGCTGGTAATCATCATTTAATTTTGTATGTTATTATATAAATTCATTTATAGCCTGATTACCGAAATTATATAAACTATCAAATTATAAATTGTCGAGAAAAATAAATTATTTTGCTGATAATTAATGGAGATAATTGTTTATTATTATAGAATATATAAATTGGAAATAAGATTGTCTATATTTACAGGACAAATATATTATTATATATGATTAGTATTAATTGAAAATTATTTACTTAATCATGATGTATTTACATAAAAAAATATTTTTTTGATGGAATAACCATTCCCGCTATTTTTTTTTTCTAATCACTTATTTGCTTTAGTATATTTATAGATAATTGAGTCATGTTCAATTTTTTGGTTAATATATTATAGTTTTAATTTTAATATTACGATTTTTAAAGTTAAATCAAGTATTAACATCGTTATTATAATTGATTAAGAGAGAAAAAGTTTATGGAAGTGTATTGTAAATGTTTCATTTTTTAGGGAAGAAAATTTTTATTTTTTTAGTTTAGGCAAAAACTTGCGTTAGGCACGCCTAAACGGTTTAGACAAATTTTATCCATACTCAGATGAGTTCACTCATTCCAAATAGGATTTATTAATCCCCAATTAGGGTATATTAGACGGGTTTAACTTGAATTAATGGATAAAACCCGCCTAAACCGTTTAGGCGTGCCTAACCTGAGACCTTCCCATTAGTTTAAGGGCTTAATTTTTAACGCATGGATTACGGCCGCTAATTCCAAGTCATGAGTCGGGTAATTTACCTCATGCGATCTTAACTGCCTTGACGCGTAAGCCATCACCTTGGTGTCCTGCATTAGTACACAACCTAGCCCATTCTTCGAAGCGTCAGTGTAAACTTCAAAGTTCTTATCTGCCTCAGGCACTGCTAAGACTGACGCAGTTGTTAAAAGTTGCTTCAACTTCTGGAAGCTCTTTTCACATTCCTCGGACCATACAAACTTCACACCCTTCTGCAGTAACTGGGTCATCGGCTTCGCAATCTTTGAGAAACCCTCAATAAATCTTAGGTAGTAACCGGCTAAACCCAGAAAACTGCGAATCTCGTTCGGCGTAGTTGGTGATTTCCAGTCCATCACCGTCTGAATCTTGGATGGATCTACCTTGATTCCATCAGCCGACACAATGTGACCTAAGAATGTCACTTCTCTCAACCAAAATTCACACTTGCTGATTTGACATACAGTTTCTCATCTCTCAGGGTCTGCAACACCGTTCTCAAATGCTGCTCATGATCCACTTCACTCTTCGAGTATATTAAGATGTCATCAATGAATACTATAACGAAGTTATCGAGATATGGATGGAATACTCGATTCATCAAATCCATGAACACTGCAGGAGCATTTGTCAGTCCGAACGACATTACTACAAACTCGTAATGACCGTATCTAGTTCTGAATGCTGTCTTCGGAATATCTTCTTTCCTGATTTTCAGCTAATGATACCCTGATCGCAGATCGATAGATCATCGATCCTTGGTAATGGGTATCTGTTCTTCAACGTCAGTTTATTCAGCTCTCTAGAATCAATGCACATACGTATCGATCCGTCCTTCTTATTTACAAATAGAACCGGTGCACCCCATGGTGACACGCTTGGCCTGATATATCCCATGTCCGACAGCTCTTGTAGCTGGACCTTCAATTCTTGCAACTTCTTCAGGGCCATGCGGTACGACGCTTTGGAGATTGGTGCCACACCCGGTTCCAGATCAATGGTGAATTCCACCTGCCTGTCTGGTGGTAATCCCGGTAGTTCCTTTGGAAACACGTCCTCAAATTCTCTTACTATGGGCACGTCTTGCACTGTCAGTTCTGGTTTCCCTTCTACCTCCAGGTATACTAGAAAGGCTTGATTCCCCGCCTTACGCAACAACCTTGTGGCCTGAATTGCAGAGATTAAGGGCACTCTCTATCTCCGTCTAAATCCATGCACACACGCCTCTTCATTCCCTTGTTGTGGAATGATCACTCTCCTCTCACGACACAAGATGGTCGCCTTGTTTTCTGATAGCCAATCCATTCCTAGGATTATATCTACATCATGAATGTCCAGTACATTCAACTCTGCTACTTGAATCTCATTCTCATCAAGCTTGATTCTCAACTCGGCACACTAAAGTAGAAATAGTGGTTTCTCCTGAAGGTATCGCTACGTTCAAGTCTTGACTATTCTTTTCTACCTTAAGTTTTAAAGCCTCAACACATGCATATGATATGAAAGTATGTGATGCTCCAGTATCAAGCAATACCATAACATGTATATTATTAGAGCATCCCATACCTGCCAGATTGCCATCATCTTGATTACAGTCCAAGGCATAGGCTCGGGCTCTCCTCTGTTGACCTTCACCACCCTGCTGGTTACCCTCTTGGTTCCTGGGGTGGAGCCTGATTGCCCTACCTGCCTCCTCCTCGGTTACCCATGTTGCCCCTCCATGGCTGGCGGTGCCCTCTGATAGTTCTCAGTTGTTCATTTGCAGGCCTTTGGAAATTCTGGCGATTTCCACCTTGAGTTTGCTGCGTTGGGCAAAGATTGGCGTAGTGACCCTGACCTCCGCAGCTGAAACACCTAACTGCGTTCCCTTGGCATACTTCGGTATGCCTCCTGCCACACCTTTGGCAGTTCTGCGGGCCTGTTTGGTCACGTCTCTGAGCCTGCTGGGGGTAATGCCTCTGAAAGTTCTGCTGATCGTGTCTCCCCGGAAAGTTCTATTGCCGGCCCCGGTCATGGCGCTTTTGGCTGCCTTGACCTTGCACGAATTGCCTTAGCGGCTCCTTCCATTTCCTTTTCTGAATCGGAGCTGGGGCCTGTACCTCTTGCGCTCCCCACTCCGGCATTTTCTTCATGTTCTTGGACGCCTCAATGTCCAAGGCATGGCTCAGCAGCTCTTGATAGCTTAAACCCTTCATGGTCGCCAATTGAGTGCGGATTCCTTCGCACAGACCATCTCTAAACTTTTCCGCCATCTTTTGTGGCGTGTCCGCCAGATGCGGCGCCATCTGGAGTAGCTCACCAAACTTGGTGTCATACTCCTCCACGGTCAGCTTTCCTTGTTCGAACAGAAAGAATTCCACTGCCTTCTCCTTCCGATATTGCTTCAGAATATACTTCTCAAACAAGCCCTCCTTGAATCTTTCCCAGCTCAGATGGTCCCTCTCCGCTGGTGCGACTGACTTCACATAAGTCTCCCACCATCCGTCTGCTTTCCCTTTCAGCTGGTAGGACATGCAATTGATCTTCTCCTCTTCCGAACACCTCATGTGCCTGAAAATCTTTTCAAGCTCCCTTACCCAGTCTTACGCAGCTGCTGGGCCTCCTGTTCCATCAAAATTGGAGGCTGCTGTTTCCTAAAAGTTTCCACCCACTTTACTGATGAAATTTCAGGTGCATTCCCGTGTGGCGGTGGAAATTGACCATGTTGGTCAGCTGGGCCCTCCTCATCGGAGATGATTTCATATTCCTCATAACCTTGATTGATAAGGACCTCCTCCCAGTGTGGGTTCTCGTACTCGGGCTGTGGGTTAGCTCTCCCACGGCCTCTGCCCCTCTGGCCTCTACCTCGGCCTCTGCCTCGGCCACGGCCTCTTCCCCTTCCTTGATCGAGGAATTCCATTACTTTTCACTGCAAAACAACACTTATTTAGCATTTCCATAATATCCTCACACAATAACATTCATTATATCCTGGAATCATACCACACATTCAATACTCACTCAAAATTTTTAAACAATCAACACCAACATTCAAAGTCCAAGAAGTTCCAACAATAATCGTTAAATAACCACGCAAATCTCACATGCTACAAATCCGATACAACAGGAAATACAAGGTTCAATAGCAACTAAATCTCAGTCTCTTTCCGGAACATAATCATAAATAGAGTACAACAAAGGCATCAGTAAGATGTCCAAATCCAAGTACAAGCATCTAAATATCAAATCCGTAACAGCTCTCACTCGGATCCCTCAGACGGATCCTCTTCCTCCTCATCATCATCCTCCATCTTCATCGACATCTTACCCCTGTCCTGAGCTGCCACCCTCCTACCTCAGCTGCTCTCGGTGTCGCTGGATAGACAGATCGGCGCCTGTCTCGTCCCATAGCCATAAACAGTCCCATAGCCTCCAAACATATCCTTGTGCCCGCTCGCTGTGGTCCTCGACCACATCTCAGCACTATCCCAACCATAGTCATATACCGGCTTGGCCCCACTGGGCCCCTCGATATCCTGTGGCGACTGCTGAACTGATGGTGCAGGTGGGTCCTGATATTCATAAGGCAAGGTTGGATCCTGCTGCTGTGGTGGATACTGGACTGAAGCTGTGGAAAAATCACACCACGCATAAGGATCATATGCTCCTCCCTGCTGTAACCCGGGCTGGGGTGACGCATAAGCTGTTGTTAGCGTGTGTGAGACACACTAGTGCAAGCGCATACTATCACAAGTAATATAAAATGGAGTATTCTCCGAATATCGATTCCACGGGGAAGGGTTAAAGGTGCACAAACACTCAACTCGGTTTAATTGATGGGGAAAAATGATTTGGTTTGTTTAATTGACCCAGGCATGAATTAAATGGAAAATAAACAATAAACATAAAAACAGGGGATGCTGAAAACAGGAGAAAAATGAGAAAAATTGGATTGGATAAATTCTTTTTAATCGATGAGTGAAACGACCTAGGCTATGAAATCACTTGCTACAGATATTATGCTACAGCATCGCGAACAGCACAGAGTAAAGTTGCTGCCAACTATGGTTCTCAACTTGATTTTCCAAAATAGGTGAGATAGCCTTTTCTAAATTAAACTGACATATTCCTATGCCCTAATTCAATTTAGATCCAGCACCATTTACTA
>JAPKLW010000172.1:683230-721445 GCA_026898455.1 Plectranthus barbatus
TCCCCCTTAGATTGAGCAGCAATAGGAAGGATTCCTCGATTCCCTAGCCGTCCCTCTCTTTGGTAGTGGAGCTGCAGCTCAAAACCCGTCGCCTTCCTCGATCCTTCACTTCCCCCAGCTGCTCTTCTTCTCCCCCAGCTGATTCTCTCTCTACGATTTTGGGGGAGATGAAGTGAAATGAAAAAATGGGGCTCTCTCTTCTCTCCTCAAAAATTAGTTTTTATACCTCCCTCAATTTTAGGTTTCCCCTTTTGGCAACATTCCCAAATTGTCCTATGAGAAAATGGGTGAAAATCAGCTCGTTTTGCATTTCCAGATCAGCAAAAATAAGTTTTTTCACGTCACCCCGTACTTTTACTAAAGTTGACTGGGAGTTAGTTCAGCTCGGCATGCTACAGCATCTGTTTCCTTTTGCTCCAGCACAGGCTTCAAAACAAAGCGAATTCCTGCACGACATTTTCACTCCAAATCCTCCAAAAACATCGTTATTTACTCCATAATACGAAATAAACATGAAAGGACTCGAACAACTAAATACAAGACCAAAACAACATTTATTTAGGTAAACATAGACGAAAGACTCTCTAAAACGAACTAAAATAAAAGAGAATATAACTCTTTTTCAAGAGTTATCAGCTGCTGCAGGTGTATTCGGCGTAGGTCAGACTCTCGGATGCGACGTGGGTGCAAGTACCGATGCATCCGGTGCCGTAGCTGGTGCCGGTGGTAAAGCTGGAGTCCACTACGGTGAAGATTGATGCAATGCCGCCTGATAGTTCACATACCCTAAGGATCCTACGGGGTCGAAGTAAGGGTCGATTGATCCTCCAGACTGGTGCTCGGATGGTACTACCATCTGTGCCATAGAAGATGAGGCAGGTCTAGGCCTCGACTGCGGGGCCTCACCTGTCGCCGACGCCTGTGTACTCCTCGAGGATGCTGGTGACACAACCTCAGCTAGAACTGCCTCCTGAATAAGTGCAACCATGAATGTCTGGAAACTCCCTCGAGTACCCCGTCCACTGATTACGATGAACTCTGGCTAGCTCGAGTGTCCGACTAGTCCACCTCGATGGCATCAACTCCGTGGTCCTCTCTGTAGCCTCTGCATCTGTGATGCCCTGTCCTCTCGCTTGTCTCCAAAAATTCCAGTATTCCATCAATGTGTTAGGCAAATTGTCTTCCTCGAATGGTGGGTAGCTCCTAAAGCGGAAAGTTGCGCTCCTAGGGTCCATCTGTCATAACAACATCGTCAAACGATCAGTCCAAGGTCATAAATAACGTCATTATACACAACTCTATGTCTCGGGACAACTACTGGTCTCCGATACACTATGCCGAGGGTCTAACGGATCCTCGCGCTAAAAGACACACTAACTCGAGTCTCGACTAACTTGCCAGGCTCCTTGTGCATTCTGCACACTCAACACCAACTAACCTCGTGCATTTTGCACACTCGCCCAATTACTGGATTTCCAGCTCACAGAAATTTTCAATTTCACAACACAGGTCAAAGTTCTAAGTTCAATAGTCAGTTCACTCCATCCCTACAATATTATACTACAGCTCAATTCAACTAGCACATCTATAGCCATAACACCAAGTTCAACTGCTTGCAAATAATTTCAAATTCTCAATCAATTCAATTTCAACTCACACTTTCTAGAGAAAAGTCACCTCATTGGTGCCAAATGAAAACAATTTCAACTTTTGAATTAACAAAACTTTCTCAACTCAACACCTCAAAACCACTTCGTTCTCAACTCAACACCTCAAAACCACTTCATCACAATTAGTGCTAGCACTCTGGCTTAACACAAAATCAATCTCATTTAAATCAACCCAACTTCCTTACTCCACATAATACCAACTCTTTCAATTCCTCAATTTACTTTTCAAAACGTTCATAATGTTTTCAAAATATTCAAATCGTACTTAAATTGCAAGCAGGGGAAACTTTTAAATCTTTTAAACTTTAAAGCTTTTAAAATGTACCTCAAGTGGCGCAGGATGGAGTAGGGTGTAAACACGAGCGAACACTTCACACGACCTTCAAAATTAAAAACTTCTAAGACTCGAAGTTTTTAAATACTTTAAAATCTTTTTTTTAAAACTTAAAAAAACTCACGCTCTGATACCACCTCTGTAACGCCCCCAACTGACCTTCCCAATTTGGGGTCACGTCACATTGATGTTTCAGATTTTGTCAAACATTTCTTTAATCGAATAAGTAAATAAGCAGAAGATTTAAATAATATAAAGGAAATTCAGAAATAAAAGTAATTGTACTTCGAGTCGTAAATTTAAATAAACAGGGATTCACACATTAATCATTAAAAGATGGGAAGGATAGATCAGAGAGTGTAGCAGCGATTGTGTGTAACGTGGCGGAGATATGCATATGAGTGAACTTAAATAAACAGGGATTCACACATTAATCCTTGCTGCTCAACCTGCGTATTTTAGAAATTATATGAGGGGCTGAGTACTATTGTACCCAATGAGAAACATGCCCGAAAACATACATTATATAGGATATATGCTATTCAACTCACACAGATAGACACGGGGTTTGGTTGAAAGAAACCGTGCTATCTAAAACATTTTATTTTGGCACGCGTGCTATTTACATGTTATTATATCTGTATCAGTGTTGTAACTGGAAGTTGGCCGACTTCCAAGTTACGATGATAAGTTAGGAATGCATACACACTCAACCTACTGTCATCGAAGTGCACTAGTCTCAGAAATTCATTTTGAGACCCGATCGTTTAAGTATAATTCACCGGATCCAACCACCGGAGGACACTCCGCCTCATTCCAACAGACACATGGGAACAAATTTACCCAAATCAATATTAAAGGGGCTTCCAACCCTGTTCACTAAATGAGTTCTAGCGCAGTTATGGAAACTTGGTTCTAAACTCATTTGTTATACTCTCTGTCGATGGGAATCGACAGAGGACAGATACAATAGCACAAAACATGCATAGCAATCTCAATTTAAAGCAAAGCATTTTAACACATTTTGAAAAGGAAAAACACGCATTTGGCTTTATACTGAAATAGTTTCCCACCTGATAATTGGCTTTTAGGTATAGATGTTTCTGGCTAGTATGAGCTTACTGACCCTCGCTTTCAATCTCCTACAAGTAAACAGGGATAACCAAATCAGAACGGATGATCTAGGACAATAATATCTTAATCATATTCAATTGATACTCAGAAAGAATTAGGGTTGGGTAAAATTATAAATTGAACCCTCCTTTCATGTCTCTGTGTCGACAGACAGGGCCCTGTGTCGGTCGACACAACCCTTGGTCAACACAATTTCCAGATCGACAACTCTTCTGTCGACACAATTAAGTCTACCAACCCTGTCGATCGACATACTCCCTATCGACCAACAGAAGTGCTCGGCAAATCCTTTGACAAGTATCTGTGTCGATCGAAATACTTTCTGTCGACCGACAGGAGTGCTCGATCGACTATCCGACAGAAGGCCTCCCTGTCGATTGACAGCATTCCTGTCGACCGACAGGAGTCGTCTTCCTCGCGGGTTCGTCGGAGACAAGACCTGCAACTCGCCGTATCTCACGATTCCTCCGCCCGATTACACATGCAATCACATATATCGACTCCCTAGACACTCTAGAACATGTTTCTAGCCTCAAAACACTGATTAAAACACGAAATGAGGGGTTTGAATGGAGCTCACCCGAAATGGTGATAGACGACGGCGACGACAATTTTCGGTGGCGTTTTGCACGTTTCAGACCGTCCGAAGCCTCACTATACGATGGGGAACACAAATACATCATCAAAACACAAGTTCAAGCTCGTTTATACAAGATTCAAACTTAAACCCACAAAATTCTGAGTTGATAACCCCTTACCTTCTCTCTACGATAGCTCCGTCAATTCTCCACCTCTCGGAGCCTACTTCAGATCGAATTGAAGCCGGGAAAGAGAGCTATGCCTTGGTGGTGGTGTCTTGGTCGGGGGTGGCCGGAGTTGGTCGGAAAGTCGACGAGATTAGGGGGTTTGGTTTGGGAGAACTCTCAACCTTTCTCTCTCTAACACTTATAACATAAGGTGGAAAAGTTTACACTATAATTCCTCCTCTTATATATATACTCTCTCATATAATATACAATATCATAACATATAAGTCTAAGTATGTTCATAATCCAATATAATTCATAAGATAATTCATAATTCATGATTTATTCCAACTTATAATATAATACCAATCCATTTCATGAATTTCATAATATTCATGAATTCACCCTTTCTCGTATACTTTCATCATCCAAACTTTGATAATTACTCCAATTAATGATATAACCAAACTTAATGTCAAGATTGAATTATCCAAATCGAAATTAATACAAATTTCGAATACTCTAGAATTACAGAAATTCACTTTATTAAGTAAATCTAGCATTACAAGCTTAATTAAGTTTGGGGTGTTACAGTTATAGTACATATTATATATAATTCACTATTTTAAATTATAAAAAATTAATAATGCACCGGATATAAAAATTAATATATAAGTTATTGAAAAGCATAGTATAAATTATCTATATAAGTAATAAATCTCATAATGTGATACTAATTTATTTTATTAGTTTTTTAATATTATCAAATATTGCTATCTTATGATGTTTGAGAAATTAAATTTCACAATAATTTTGCTGGTAATCATCATTTAATTTTGTATGTTATTATATAAATTTATTTATAGCCTGATTACCGAAATTATATAAACTATCAAATTATAAATTGTCGAGAAAAATAAATTATGTTGCTGATAATTAATGGAGATAATTGTTTATTATTATAGAATATATAAATTGGAAATAAGATTGTGTATATTTACAGGACAAATATATTATTATATATGATTAGTATTAATTGAAAATTATTTACTTAATCATGATGTATTTACATAAAAAAATATTTTTTTGATGGAATAACCTTTCCCGCTATTTTTTTTTCTAACCACTTATTTGCTTTAATATATTTATAGATAATTGAGTCATGTTCAAATTTTTTGGTTAATATATTATAGTTTTAATTTTAATATTACGATTTTAAAGTTAAATCAAGTATCAACATCGTTATTATAATTAATTAAGAGAGAAAAAGTTTATGGAAGTGTATTGTAAATGTTTCATTTTTTAGGGAATAAATTTTTTATTGTTTTAGTTTAGGCAAAAACTTGCGTTAGGCACGCCTAAACGGTTTAGACAAATTTTATCCATACTCAGATGGGTTTACTCATTCCAAATAGGATTTATTAATTCCCAATTAGGGTATATTAGATAAGTTTAATTTGAATTAATGGATAAAACCCGCCTAAACCGTTCAGGCGTGCCTAATCTGAGACCTTCCCATTAGTTTAAGGGCTTAATTCAACAATTTTAAATGCACATTCAACGTCATGTAATATATATTGTGTCACTCGGTGCATTTTTAATCTCATCAACACCGAGGGGGCGTTTGGTTGGTGGGTTTTGGAATGAGGGAATGGAATGATTCCGAAACCCACTGTTTGGTTAAAGGGTATGGGAATGAAAAAATGGGAATGATACCCAAATACTTGGGAATCACTAAAACCCTCCAAAATGGTGGGTTTTCATTTTCATTCCCATATCTCATTACCAAAATTATTTATTTCATACTATTTTATAATTATTTTCTTATTTATTTATTTTTATAATATTAATCTAAAATATTTTGATAATTATATTATTTTGTAATATTATATTTAAATAATATTATTATATTAATCATTTATTTTTATCTTTATTTTATATTTTATAAAAATAAATTTGAATATAAATATGTTATTTATTTATTTGAATATAAATATATTATTTATTTATTTTAATATGATTATATTTTCTTAATTTTTAATTATTAAATTAATTATTTATTTCTTATTTTTTAATTCATCTTATTTATAATTATTTTTTTTATTTATTTACTTTTTCTTTTTTGTAATATTTTTTATAATTATATTATTTATAATATTATATGTTATTATAATTATATATTATTTTTTTAATATATTATAATAATATTATTATTATAAAATCATTCATTTATTGTGTATCTTAATTTTATATTTTATAAAACAAATAAGAAGATAAATATATTATTTATTTATTTTAATATGATTTTATTTTGTTATTTTATTATTAAATTAATTATTATTTGTATAACAATTTAATTATTTTATAAACCTATAAACTTAAAAAATAAATCATTAGAATTGAAAATGATTCCGAAACCCATCTAGTAAACCAAACATCAGAATTGAGATTGATTCCCAAAAATTAAACTCATACCCATTCCCTCTACTATCAAACCCATATCCATAGTGATTCCCGACAGTTAAACCAAACGCCCCCGAGTGTATTTATAATTCATAAAAGTATATATTAGGAAAAAAATATACACCTTAAAAAATTAACATATAATGAGTATAATTTACAATATTCCCACAGTGTAATTTAGAGACTCCACTTTTAAAAAAATAATGATGAAGCCTAAATATAGGACACAAGTGATTAAAACTTTTTATTTGTGACCTATAAATAATAAGTTTAAAATATAAAATGGATATTTGAGTGGTGTAAAATATAATGCATTATAACTAAAAAAATAAATAAAATTATTGATGGAAACTCAACTAATAACATTTAATTATGATAAGAAAAATTTTATTTGTAATTTTTAAATTTTTATTTGCTAATTGCGTAAAAGCATGGACCAAAAAGTCAAATCCTGTAGTTGCTGACTGTGCCCTAAGTTTTCAACTTCGTAAAATACTTTCCAAACAAAAATTAAACTCTCTACCAAACGCGTCCTTTAAAAGGGTGCACGCTGCACCTCCCCACATAAATTGGCTTCCTTTGCTCCGTTGCTGCTTCGGATTCCAAGTTCTTGTTCATCACTCTCCCCTAGAAATGAGGTCTCAGATTTCCAGATCAGCGAGGACGCTCGTATCTGCTGCTTCCAAGCGCGGCGCTCGTTCGTTTTCAGGTCTTTTACATTTTGTGTTTTTTTTTATAAAAAAAAAATCAATTTATTGCTGTAATATGTGAGATTTGCATCTTTACTACTGTAGTCTATGTGTTATCTTAGAAAACTGGATTTAGATTTCTCATTTTGATTATTTACGTGTGCAGTGTTTTATAATGCCAGTATGATCTCTTGAATTGAATTTAGTTGGGCATTTTTTCGCGTAGTGGAGCTTGTTTATTATTAATGTGTTCGATGACCTGAACTGGTGGTGTTGTTTTGGCTTGGGTGTTGTGTGATTTGTTTCCTGGATTTGAGTTGTTCTTAGGATGTATGCTCTTGTGTTGCAACCGTGTGGTTTGAAGATGGATACATAAATATGGGGAAATCTAATCTATAACATTGGTCATTCCGAGAAATGTCAAATCTTTCACATTTTCTTTTACTTTGTATTTTCTTTTTTTCTTTTTCCCCTTAAAAAGTCATTTTGGGTATGAAACGAAACCACCAGGCACCAAGGCCCTATGATTACAGAATAACTGTCTTAGCCTCCCACTGATGATAATTAGAATTCTTCATTTGCTTTCACGGTTCATGGCTACTTATATCGTGATATAACAACGATTATTAATATTCACATATATATTTATCTATGTTTATTGGCATCGTAGGCATTTTCCGAGGACATGAGTAATAGCTCTCATATTCTTTAATTTCTAATTCTGTTCCTTTCAGTTCTTTTTAAGTATATATCAGCATATGAAGTTAGATGTGATTGGCTCGTATTTTGGATAGTCGGTGTAACAACTCCTCTTTTGTAAAATATGTTGTTTTGGGAAATAGGCAGGACAACAAAGATTTCATATTTTGGATAGTTGAGCAAAAACGAATTGAAATTTTTGAATTGAATCCCAAATTTACCTTGAATTGTTCGCATTTTAATTCCATAATCAGGGAAAAATGGTTCAAGGGTCTAAAAATTCTAATCGACAATATTGGCTAACCTGTAAATGGTCCTATGAAATAATCTTGATATGAAACCAAACAGAGTATTTCATCGAAGTGAATTCTACCCGCTGAATAAAGAAATAAGTTAAAGACATGAGATTGCAACATTGCGTTTAACCTTTTTTTTGTTTTGCTAACTTGGGTCTATATTGTGATTGAAGTAGATGATTCAATCTGTCAAATACTGGATTATGCCAAAAGTAAATAGCTTTTAGCCTTTTACCCTCAAATGAAGCTTAAAAAAGTAGTCTTTTTCAGGTGGGCCAGCGGCTGCAGCTGCAATTTCATGCAGGGGAAGAGTGTCATCTTTAGCTTCATACAGTTTATCTGAGTCAGGAAATGCATATAGGGGCTGGATTTCTGGACTCCTTGCCCTCCCTGCAGCAGGTCTTTCTAGCATTCTTGCCATATGAATATTTTCAAACAGGCTCCCTTGCCCAATATGTGCTTGTTTTCGTTGTAAAGTCAGTTATTTGAGCTTTTGTTTATTTTATCTTTTATGTAGTATTTCTCCACACAAGTGCATTTTGGATTTAGTGCCAATTGTATTAGATGCTATGTAACCCGTATATTGAAAATAGATAACTTGGATGCCAATACGAAATCATGATTTATGACCTCTAAACAAGCAATAAGCTGGATTAAACGGGAGAGCAGGTTTGTCCCTTGCTCAAATTACTATTGTGGCACCTGCTGGTGCACACTTTTGTGTGGTCATTGGATGTAATTGATTAAACATTGGTGATTGGTTGGTTTAGTATCTCTATTTCCTGGCATACTCCTCTGTGCTGTAACCCCCTTTTACATCTCCTAACTGATTTGTATATTCATGATATGTATATATGAAACTCCTTAGCTGATACGGGAAATTACACTGCTCTTTTCATGTTAGTAATGGGTAAACCTAATATGCAGAAGTCAAAAGATTTGAGCTTCTTTCGCATTAAATTCTCACCTGTCTTGGTTTTACTTGTTTCAACCACAGCTTTCATGCTTCAGGAGCAGGAAACGCATGCCGCTCAGGTACTTGTTTCATTGCACATGTCTAACTGCTGTTCATTCTGTTCTCACTGAAGCTGCATTATCTTTGCTTCTTTTGAAGATGGAGAGAACATTCATTGCCATAAAACCAGATGGCGTGCAGCGAGGATTGGTATTGTACTTGTTCTTTTTCATCATTCATGACGTCTAGTTTGCCTTTCCTTTATTCAAAACATGGGCAAAATGTTCTTTGGCTGGTTATGTAATCTACATTCAATTAAAAAGGGAAGGTCCATAATCTTTATTGAACATTTCATCTTCTTTTTTGTGTAACATAGAGTATTCTTTTTTTGCTTTGCTGCATGTTTGTATTCTGACAAAGTTCTTTTGGTGTTAGATTTCTGAAATAATCTCCCGGTTTGAACGAAAAGGTTTTAAACTGGTGGCAATCAAGATCGTAATTCCTTCAAAGGACTTTGCCCAGAAACATTATCACGACCTCAAGGACAGACCATTCTTTGATGGGCTGTGCGATTTCTTAAGCTCTGGGCCAGTAGTTGCCATGGTATGGAGATTCTAGACCCCTATCTTCTCTGCCTAAAATATTTTAGGAAAATATGATACATGTAGCTCTTTGTACTCATCCAGGTTTGGGAAGGTGAAGGAGCCATAAAATATGGCCGTAAACTTATTGGAGCCACTGATCCCCAGAAATCAGAACCGGGAACAATCAGAGGAGATTTGGCTGTTGTAGTGGGAAGGTATTTGTGCTCACCAAAGAACCCTTCATCTTTTTCTGGGTCTTTCCTACTTATTTTGAACCAGCAAGCCTCACTTTCACTCTTATCTGGATGCAGAAACATTATCCATGGTAGTGATGGTCCTGAGACAGCCAAGGATGAAATCAACCTGTGGTTTAAACCGGAGGAGTTGGTCAGTTACACTAACAATGCTGAGAAATGGCTATATGAAGGCAACTGATTTCACACTTTCTGGAGAGAGACTTTTCCTGCAACATATTCCTTCAATAAAGAGTGGCCTAAGCAAAATGATAGAAATTGCACGGCGAGTAGGAACAACACATCGCGAGAAAACTACTTAGTTCAAATAATGCAGCAATAACCAACTATTTTCATCCTATATTCTGCCTTTGGCCAATGCATTTTTGGATCTAATTTATTAATGCTGCTTTTTCAGTGCTTCTTGAAACTATTGATAAAACCATTCTAGCAATTCGTAAGTGTCGGGTCGTCTATCATCCATGTGGTGGAAGTAGTTGTTTATACGTACCTTGAAGTTCTTCATTAAAATTCTAAACCAATTCTACAGCAGTCGTTAACAAGTAAACTCTCGGATCATCTTTTGCAGAAGTCTTCATCTCTTCAGCTGAATTTTGCCATATTCCTTCAAGCTGAGACTATCAACAGTTGGCTCAATTTTGCTTACATTCAAAATTATTAAACTTCAGCATCATATGCAGTGCAAAATAGCTCTCTTCTGAATTCTTGTATAGATAATTTATTTAGTTATTGTTTTAGTGAGTTTATAATTTATTTATTAGAATAATAACAACATGGGGGTGTAGCTCATATGGTAGAGCGCTCGCTTCGCATGCGAGAGGCACGGGGTTCGATTCCCCGCACCTCCATTTGTACTTTATAGTTCTATTTTTCAATCTTCCAGATTTTTTTCACTGTTTCTTGGGAAAAAAAAAAGTTTAACTAAAAACATTTAATTATATAATTTTTTTTTAAAAAAAAAAGTATTTGTTAGAGGTGTGGGGAATCGAACCCAGGTAAAGTGAGGGTGACTAGTTGGATTCGGGTGGTTTGGCGAATTTTCGAGACTAGTCTACACATTTAAAGTTGGATAATTTTCTAGAAAGCAATTATGTCCTACTTTAAAATATTTTTATTTAATTTAAAGTATAGATTTGAAGATAAAATCTTCGAGATGTAAGCAGAGATCAAAGTATAAGTATTGTATTGTATAATAAAGTTTTAGGGTTTAAATAATATAGTACGTAAACAATTAGAGCATAGTGAGGAGGAAAAGAGTGATGCCAATGCCATTTTGCTTTCCTCCTTGCATGCACATATAGTCACTCATATACCCCACTGCTCAGCCGTTGATCGCACCGATTCTTGCGCGCAATATAATATTGCAATTCACAGAGGGTTTCGCATCACGATGTCATCGACTATACTGGTGACTGGTGGCGCCGGCTACATTGGAAGTCACACCGTGCTGCAGTTGCTTCTGGGTGGGTACAAGGCGGTGGTGGTGGATAACCTCGACAATTCATCCGATGTTGCCCTCGCTAGAGTCAAAGCCCTCGCAGGCGAACATGGCTCCAATCTCTCCTCTCACAAGGTCTTCTTCTTTTGTGATATTTTTCTTTTTTTCTCTTGAGTTTTTTAATTTTTTGTTTTCGGGTTCATGATTTAAATGATCTTGAGTTGTGGGTTGGTGCATGATTTTGATTCTTGCGGAGTTTTGGGTTGGTGAGTTTGAATATATGGCTTATTCTTGCCTATTTGGAGCTGGGAATTTCATTTTACGTGTAAAGATATGATTTTTGGTAGTTTTGAATTGATATTAACATAATTGGGTGGACGAATTTGGCTTATACGAGTGGGTTCACTCATCTATTTTTTAGTGAGTGCTTTTCACCATCACAATCTTTTATTTTGCATTTTTTATAGTTGATCTTGGCGTGAGGTAGTGAGTGATCGGGTGCGTTCAATACAGATCAATATGTTGCTATATATCTTGGCCGTTGCATATAATGTCTTCGCAAGTTTTCCAGTTTTTATCTTTGATTTTTTTAAGTCCTGGCCATACTTTTTTTGTGGAACATTGAACTCAAGCATTGTATGCTTGAAATGATAGACTTGGACATGGTTTATGTGAAAGTGAGATGGTCAGTGTAATTTGGATGGTCTATTTGGTGGCTGTGATTTACTTTGCTTGCCTGATATGTTCGATGATTGTGGTCTCTAATGCTATTCCACTTTTAGCGAGTCATCTATACTACTACACTTTCAAATCTTATATCCAGTTTCTATGATACATGGAACTTGATTACAGATGGATATTCGGGATAAGCCTGCCCTTGAGAAGCTTTTTGCTGATGAAAAGTAAGTCTTTTTGGAGTCATGTTATTTAGTGTTTGGAGCTCTCAATAGCGTGATTGAATATAAATAATGTGCATGTTGGTCTTTTCTGGGTCAGCCTGCGGGGAGCAAAATAGTTATAATACTCTGAACACTATAAACTATTCTTTTTTTTTATCATTTTAGACTTATAAGATTGCTGAGTTGGTGCATTAGTTAAGTGACACGTAGGTTTTCTACCTTATGATCCCATAAGCATTAGTGATACAAGCTAACAATAATAAACTAAAAGAATGAATCATGACTAAAACAAACAAAAATCTGGAGGGGAATATAACCATATCACTTTTAGTAGCTACTGCTATTTTTTAAATTTTTTTTTTCTGTTTGTTATTTCTTTTTCTCCGACTAAAATGTTGAGACAAAATGCTTGTCATATAGGTTTGATGCTGTCATTCATTTTGCGGGGTTAAAAGCTGTCGGAGAAAGTGTGCAGAATCCCTTACTGTACTATGACAATAACCTTATAGGGACAATTGCCTTACTTGAAGTCATGGTTGCCCATGGATGCAAGAAGGTACACTTGATCTTACTGCTGTCTGTCTCTTTCTTTCTATTTCACTCACCCACCCATGTACATCAGTCCTTTATGTGCTCTCAATTCTCAGATAGTATTTTCATCATCAGCAACTGTTTATGGTTGGCCAAAAGTGGTTCCTTGTACAGAGGAATCTCCCATTTCCCCTATGAATCCTTATGGGCGTACTAAGGTAAGATTATGGTCATTTTGATGTAAATATTTGGGAATTGAAGCCCATTTGATAATGTTGATGGTGCGGGTTTAGAAAGCACCTGCAGTATATTTGCGGAAACACATGGTTTTTGAGGTTTGCATTCATGTCTTACCTTTCAATTGCCGCTAAGATAATCTAATATGACTGCATTTGTCTTCCCAGCTATTTGTTGAACAAATATGCCAGGACATGTATATATCTGACTCTACATGGAAAATCATGTTGCTGAGGTACTTCAACCCAGTTGGTGCACATCCTAGCGGTGACATTGGTGAAGATCCTCGAGGAATCCCAAACA
This sequence comes from Plectranthus barbatus, assembly GCA_026898455.1. Taxonomy (NCBI): domain Eukaryota; kingdom Viridiplantae; phylum Streptophyta; class Magnoliopsida; order Lamiales; family Lamiaceae; genus Plectranthus; species Plectranthus barbatus. Next base: position 696,463 of record JAPKLW010000172.1, read on the forward strand.
ATCTCATGCCCTTTCTGCATCAAGTAGCTGTTGGAAGGCGTCCTGCACTGACAGTTTATGGAACTGATTATGAAACAAAGGATGGCACAGGGGTAAGAACTTTGTGTAAGATGTAGATCCTGCTTCAAGTTATTATTTGCTGTTTTGGTCTTGACTACTTGCTTCGGTATGAGTGTATGGCTGCATGCCAAGAAGTTACTTGGGATGTCCTTTTTGCCAAATCTACATTTCATTTCATGCACATCGACGATTCTCATACTTATTTTTGATAGCAAAAAGGTACTCCTTCCTCCACTACCATCTCCTCTCCGCCTGTTGTGATTTGGGAGGTGCAGTGGTGGACACTATGATTGCTGAACTTTATCCTGATCCTCTCAGGAAATATTTAATAGCATTTTATATTTTCAGGTACGTGATTATATCCACGTAGTGGATTTAGCTGATGGCCATATTGCTGCTTTGAACAAGCTCTCTGATCCTTCTGTAGGTATGAGCTCTGAGCATAGCTTGTCTCTTTGTATTGTTTGAAACTTGGCTCACGGGATTATGGAGTCTCAGTCAGATAAGTTTATTTTGAATTGAAGAGAGGTATTGTTGGAGGTTGAGTGTGAGCACATACTTTTGCTAATGCCATTCTAATCTTTCACATGTGATTATGCTACCTTTGAACTGTAAATAGGATTACATTTTCCAAATGGGTTTCTTGAGGAAGTGCATGTTACATAAGTATGAGTGATGTAAACGACAGGGTGCGAGGTGTACAATCTGGGAACAGGTCGGGGAACCTCTGTATTGGAAATGGTAGCAGCATTTGAGAAAGCATGTGGGAAGGTAGGCAGGCTCTGCATCTAATTCAGCGACGTATGTGTATATATATATCTTTGAATGTGGTGGTGCACGTGTGCAGAAAATCCCATTGGTTATGGGGGAGCGACGAGCTGGTGATGCTGCGATTGTATTCGCTTCGACAGAGAAAGCTGAACGGGAACTGAACTGGAAGTATGTATGCTTGTGTTTTATGATGATATTTATTTGTTTGGAAAACCAGAAATTAGATAAGAAAGTGTATGATGTTGTGTTGGGAGTGCAGGGCAAAATTCGGGATAGATGATATGTGCAAACACCAGTGGAACTGGGCCACCAAGAACCCCTATGGCTATCAACCCCCACCACTTCCTTAGATTAAAGTTTGGTCTTGGTGGAAGAAGAAGACAGACAGACAGACTCTGTGTTTAGTTTTTGAGTAATGAGCTGGATTTTAGGTAGTTTTATTGATGAAACAAACATGAGGATACACTATATTTGTATTACATTACATGATTTGGTTTGGTTTGGTCTGAACAAAGTGGAGGAAGAGTTCGTGGCTCACATGTAGTTGGTCCCCTGTGCCTGTGCTGATTGACAACGTCTAAATCACTCACCGGTCCACCACCACCACCATCTTTCGCTTATGTTTCTTTTTTTTATTTTTTATTTTATTTAATACAAAATTCCTATTACTCTCATTTTCTACGGGAACGGCTCTTAGTTCTCGTTATCTAAGTTCACTCTTTTCTTTTATAAATTATTACTATTACTATTATCATTACCATGCTGACAACAGTTACCTAGTAATAGTAGAAAAAAGGGTATTAACTGTTTTGACAGTGTTTAGTCTGAAAGAGAACTTAATTGGCATCCCAATACAGAAGAAAACAGCAAAAGATTATTACTCCCTCAATTCTGTCTAATTTAATTTTATAAAATAATTATCCTTTTATCCCGATAAAATTGACCCAGTTATCGAATTAGACGTTCTAACCAAATTCAACTCATTCTATAAGACCTAAATTGACTCATTTATGCTCAATAATAAAATATTAATTTTATTATTAATTAACTTTTTTTATGATATTTTTTTAATATCCTCATTTTCTCCTCTAATCGTCTTCTTTTCAACGTTGAATACAAATTAGGTAGAGCATGAGAACTCCTCTTCTTTATTTTCAACTCTGATCCCGAGGAGCCAAATTTCTCTCTGCCAGCTAAAGCTGAACCAATCATTTCAATTCATTTCCTTTTTTTTTTTTCAGAAATTCATTGAACCCTATTCTCATTTTCTTGCAAATAAACTTAAAATGTGAGTTCAAACATACAAATTATGAAAAAGATCAAAACAAATGGGATGCCAAAACACACTCAATCTAGCTGTAGAAAGAAAACCAAAACCATAATTCTCTTCTTTATACACTTCTAAAGATTAAACCCAGATTAATTAATTAATTAATTAATCAGTTTGATTAAAGAAACTAACAGTGGAAACCTAACACAGATCCATCACCAACAGAAACAGACACCCGACAGTCGGCGCGGGCCTCCACGTGGTGCGTGAAGAAATGCAGCACCCGAACCCGGCCCGCCATCTCCAGCCTCGACTCCACCTCCATGCTGGGCCCCACCCTGAACCCGCTCAGCCCGTCCGTCACCGTCGGCCCCAGGCTCTCCGGCTGCCCGCCCGACACGGAGAGCGGGAACGACTGCACCGAGAACGTGGCCGCCATATACTGGGTCCGGCCTGCGCCGATCTTCCCGGCGGGGATGAACATGAAGCCCACCTGGCGGCCGGCGTAGAGGAGCTGGAGGGAGCTGTCGTAGTGGGTGAAGAAGGCGCGGTTCGGGTTGTTGACGGTGACGTATTGCGAGAAGGTGAAGCTGACGGTGGAGTTGGTGAGGGAGAATGCGGGGAGCTGGACGGCGGTGACGGCGAGGCTGGGGTCCTTGGGCTTGAAGATGGTGAAGTAGACGATGGATGCGATGATGATGAGGAAAATCAAGAAAATTGTGGCTAAGATGCATGACGCCAGATTTGTGCGGCCGCTCGGCGGTTTGTGGGGCGGATGGGATTTCCCCATTTCTGCAGCTCCTCCTGCTGCTAGTGGAAGTCGATGAATCTGGATTGGGGGTGGATCAGATTTAGTGGAGAGAGAGAGAGTGGGAGAGTGTTGGTGATTGGGAAGGGAGTGTGAAAAGTTGAAGTTTTGTTGAATTGGTTTTGGGTGATTTTTGTCCTTCACCACAGTTTTTTTTTGTCTTGGCTAGAAATGTAAATAATTATCAATTTAATAGTTTCACTGCAAAATATTACACTCATAAATATTAATTATCGTATCATTTCACTTAAGAACTAATAGTTAGGGAGAGGGAGTATTTTATATCATATAATATAACCACAAATTGTTTTTTTTAGCTAAAATCAAAATACAATCCAAATGAGTTCCAACCATTAATCAGTCCCAATTGGAATAAATGAATAATTAAACTTTGTTTTAAAAAAAAAAGTCAAGCGACTAGGTTGTCTCAAAAGAAGAGTAAAGTTGTTGGTTTGGAGGAAATATGCATCCAAATTCACCTCAAAAAAATAAAAAAAAAAAAAAAAAAAAAAAAAGAGTATAAAGAAAAAGTGGTAAGAAAACGAAATTTAGGGGAAAGTGTTGGTTCCTTTTGGGAAGAAGTATATAGAATGGAAGTGGAACTCACCCTCATTATTATAAAGAGCAAAATTGAGAAAAAGGCAAAAGGGAAACCAAACCCCAAGAAAGGCCAATTACACTACCGGAAGTGGGACGTTTTTGTGTGCCAAACAAATAATTATGTTTCTTCTAAATAATACTCCCCGCCCTAGTTTATTTGTCCCGGGTTAATCGAACACAATAACTAAAGAGTGTGAGTATAGAATAAGTTAAGTGAAATTAATATTTTATTGTTGAGCGTGAAAAAATTACTTTTTTTAATAACGAGACAATTGAGCTGGAACAGACGAAAGAAAATTGGGACAATTAAGCTGGGACGGAAGAAGTAGTATATAATTTACATATTTGAACCAACGTACTCGAATATTTATAAAAAATCTCTAAATTTTAATTTCTTGATTTCAAGCATGACATTTTCACTATTACACCCAAACATAGTGTAAGATTATTTTGAACATCTTGTTGGGATATGGGCTGTTAGATTAGAAGTATAAAATATATCAAATATTATAAAAATAATAATAATAATAAGTTTAATCTTTACTTGGAAAGCTCCTATACATATAATTAAGAATCTGAACATTAAATAATAAAGCAAATTATATGAGTTTTAAGTGGGACAAAAAAAAAAAAGACTCGTATCATTTTTCAATAGCTATTTTCCCTGAAAAATATGGGCCCATTACGAGTCGCGACCAAAAAAAATAAATGAAAATTTAAAATTTTGAAAAATGTCAGAAGTGGGATTTGAACCCACGCCCTCTCTCGAAGACCAGAACTTGAGTCTGGCGCCTTAGACCACTCGGCCATCCTGACAACTATAATACAAAAATTGAAGTTATAAATATATAGACATTAAAGTTTTAATTATTAGAATTTTATAATGATAATTGTTTTTCCATTCGAACCAAAACTCATCACGAGGTTTGTTTCTAAGAAATAAAACATAGTCTGATTATATTATGAAATTATAATTTTACTTTACTATTTTATCGATAGAGATCCACTCAAGTGCTAAAATTAAAGTTTGTGCTAAATAGGAATGAATCTCAGCCGTTGAATTGATAGTATCAACGATTGAGATTGAAGCATAAAGATTAAAAAATTAAGCATAATTTCTGCTCGTGCTTAATTGCTTTATAAATCGTGCTTAATTCGATTAAGCATGATTTATAAAGCAAAAAAACATAAAATCTGGAAAAATGTTTTAATCTCAACCATTGAATTTTTTAGATGAATGGTGTAGATTCATTCCTATTTAGCACAAACTAATTTTTTGATAGGTTTAGAGAGAGAATAACAGAAAAGAAATATTTTTATTTCATAGAAACTGAATGAATACACGAGCTGTTGTGACTCCTTATTTATACACATGAATCTATATGTAACAACCTAACTAACTTTGTGAACTAACTTCTTCTAGAAACATCACTCCTCATCTTGATTCTTCTCGAGTCTTCCATGCACACGTTAGAGTCGCCCATGCATACGTCTGTATATACTCCAATACACCCCATGTGAACCTCAGCTAGGGAGGGGTTGAACATTAACTTTGCACGACAAGAGTTGAAACCGAGCCAAAGACAACGGCTTTGTAAAGATGTTTGTGAGCTGCTCAGTGGAAGGGACGTAACCAATCTCTACATCATTACTAACAATCATCTCTCGAAAAAAATGAACATCGGCTTCTATGTGTTTAGTGCGGGCATGAAAGACAGGATTGGAGGCCAACGATAATGCGCTGATTATCGCACCATAATCGAGCTGGGGAGAGAGGAGGAACACGAAGCTCTTTAAAAACAGACTGTAGCCACACCATTTCGGCAACGGTGTCCGCCAAAGTTCTATATTCGGATTCGGCGCTGCTGCGGGCGACAACGGTTTGTTTCTTAGATGACCACACAATAAGATTCTCACCAAAGAAGATACAAAAACCACAAGTGGAGCATCTGTCCACCATATCACTTGCCCAATCGGCGTCGCAAAAACCGGTTAGGGAAAATGTAGTAATCGGCTGAAAAAGAAAACCATGGCTGCAAGTGCCCTTAAGAAATCGAAGAACACGCTTACAGGACTCCCAATGAGCCTTGGTTGGTGCCTGCAAAAACTGGCTCAGCTTATTGACAACACAACTAATATCCGGCCGCGTGAGAGTAAGATATTGAAGCGCCCCAAACACACTTCGATATAAAGATGGTTGCGAGAATGGTGGGTTGTCACATGTGCTCAGCCGAACTGTTGTACTCATAGGGGAGACACTGGGATTACAATGAGACAAGTTGGTACAATGTAAAAGATCCCTGATGTACTTTGGTTGATGAAGCAACAAACTAGCAGGGCTGCGACTCACTTCAATGCCCAGAAAGAAATTAACCGAGCCCAAAGTCTTCAAGGAGAACTCTTGATCCAAATCCCTTATTAAACGAGCAACCTGAGTATCATCACCCCCAATGATAAGAATATCATCTACATATACAAGCACCAAAAGAGGGTTAGATGATGAATTATCAAGAAATAGTGAATGATCGAACGTAGAGCGTTGTAACCCCTAGTTTAATAGATGTTGTTTCAGTCGTTCAAACCATGCCTGAGGGGCTTGCCTCAACCCATACAAAGACTTGACAAGTTTACACACATGTGATGGATAGCTACTGTCTTCAAATCCCTTTGGTTGAACCATATAGATCGTCTCTTTCAAGTGACCATTGAGAAAAACGTTGTTGATGTCAATTTGTTGTATATCCCAACCGTAAGTTACTGCCAATGACATTACCAATCTTACCGTAGTCGGCTTAATGATCGGACTAAAAGTGTCGAGAAAATCCACACCGACTTGTTTTTCAAATCCACGAGCTACAAGGCGAGCTTTAAACCTGTCCACAGAGCCATCATGTTTCTTTTTAATCTTGAAAACCCATTTATTAGAAATAGGATTGATAGAATCAGAGGCAGGTACAAGACACCAAGTCTCATTCTTCATGAGAGCATCAAATTCAGCCTGCATGGCTGCCTTCCATTTAGGATGAGCCAGTGCTTGATCAACACTTGACGGTTCTGCATCATCAAACAAAGAGGTCACAACAAATACTTTAGGCTTGAAAATACCATGTTTCGATCGGGTAACCATGGGATGGCACGGCTGTATGGTTTGTTACTCAAAATTATTGGAAGAGGAGGCGAGATTTTATGGAGGTAGTGAGATAGGATCAGAGGTAGAAGGGTCATTTTCTGCAGAAGGAGAAGACTCGATTGATGAAGTAGACAGTTGAGTTGAAGGAGTGGACATAGGGCTCGACTGAATATGTGTATCAGGTGAGTGAGAGACAGGAGATATAGATGCTTGCTGTCGAGGTGTAGAAAGTAAGTTGAGAGTATCTGCAGGAGTGACATGTAAAGTAGAAGAACTATGTGGAAGAGAAATTGTATGAGGGACTAAGGGAGGTGAGGATGGGGACAGTGACTTATCCTTTGAGAAGAGAGATCTGTAGGGAAACTCTAACTCATTAAACACAACAGTACGGGCAATATACATGCGGCCCTCGGGCTATAACATTTAAAACCTTTATGAGCAGTGTTGTACCCTAGAAATATGCACTGTAAACTTCTAAACTGCAATGTCGAACTATTATATGGTCGGAGATAAGGGAAACAAGAACAACCAAATGATCTCATAAATTTGTAGTCAGGTAGGTGATTAAACATTTGAAAAAATGGTGAGTTAGAGTGAAGAGATGGAGTGGGATGTCTGTTAATAATGTATACGGCGGTTCAAATGCATCCCACCAAAAACCTAGAGGAAGATCAGCTTTAGCAAGTAGGGATAATCCCATGTCTACAATATGTCTATGTTTTTGTTCTGCGGTTCCATTTTGAGGGTGAGTGTATGGGCAATATTTCCTAACCACTACCCCATGATTTTGAAGGAAAGGCAATAGAGGAGTATATTCGGAACCACAATCAGATTGAATAGATTGAATGTTGCTATGAAACTGGGTTTTAACATAATTGAAGAACATGATGCAAACATTTGTAACCTCATACTTAAGAGATAATGGAAATATCCAGGTGTATTTAGTGAAATCATCAACAAAGTGAATGTAGTATTTATAGCCAGCAAGGGAAGGGGTTGCTGCAGGTCCCCATACATCCGTATGTATCAACTGGAAGGGTTTACATGTTCGAATAGTGTGAATAGGAAAAGAAAACTGACTCAATTTCCCTAGATATCAAGCATTACAAAAAGACAAATCGGATGACTTTACAGTGGAATGTTCAAGATTGAGAACTAACTTGAGAACCTCTGGACTAGCATAGCCCAGACGATGGTTGTAGACATCTAAACCATGAGCTCGAGTTGTAGACAACACTTGCGGCTTCTAATAGTTGTAGTTTGATCGAGTGAGCTTGAGAGAGATAGGAGGTAGAGTGAGAGAGGTAGCCATGAGAGAGAAAGGAACTGGCTTAACTAGATACCATGTTGAGGATGATAGGTTTAGAGAGAGAATAACAGAAAAAGGAATATTTTTATTTCATAGAAACTATTGCGTGGTTATTTTTTATTTAATACTCCCTTCGTCCCGCCAAATTAGTCCATATTTCCATTTTTGTTTGTCCCACTAGATTAGTCCACTTTCCTAAAATAGAAAAAAAATCTTCTCACATCAATAAAATATTAATTCCACTACACTCACAAACATTGATTTTTGTGCCGAAACCAAACTGGACTTATCTAATTGGGACGAAGGGAATATATGTTTTCAATTAAGCATCTAATGGAGGACACAAACTTTTAGTGTCATGTATGTTCAAGTGCACTGCATTAATGTGCTATCTAAAAGATAAAATAGTTATTATAATTTTTTTTTATGTGACGTTTGAGCCTCATCAATAAAATGATACAATTATTATATTTTTTGTGAATACACAAAAAATAAAATAATATTTAAAACCCATAAGATGAGCCCCAAACCTATTAATGGTGGTGCATCCCAAAAGATGCCCACATATGAAAGAACATATAACTCACATACCCAGTACACTCAGCCCTTCTAATGATCTTTTGAAATTAGTGCACAATATGTAAATGAGAAGGGTGTTATTATTATTATTATTATTATTATTAGGGCCAGATCCACGAGGCCCAGGCCCAAACGACAACACGACCCAAACAGCAAGCCCACCAAGAATGACACAACGCCTGGAAAGTTCTAAGTCCAATGGTCGACACCGACCCTAATGACGCCTCGGTGACCGACCAGTCAAAGGGATCGATATCGAGAAGTCAAATAAAGGAAACCCTAGGAGCCCGGCGGTGCACGAACGTTAGAGCCCTAAACGACCCCGATAAACCCGAATCTGCTCCAAAAATTATGGCGAACCGTGGGTCGCCAGTAGCTAGGGTTAGACCACGAATCCTCCCCCTATCCTGTCTATAAATAGGGGTGGAGAACTCATTTTTAGCATCACTTTTTCTCCCTAAAAGATATACTGTAATGCTGCCGATTTTTCAAAAGAATTCTAATAATACCTTTATGTTTGCTTGTTGTTTTTGCTCGATTATCTTTTATTATTACCGTTGTTGCTTGTTATTATTCATAAAATTCTGGGAGCTCCGATTTTCTAAAATTCGAACCTCAACAATTATTATCATGATCAGGCTAATTATTGTGCTCCAAATTTGGAGTCTAGTATCATGTCACTTTACACGTAAAATAATTAAAATGTTCAAATAAAAAGATTTTAAAAAAATATATACGTTTCCCAGGTTTAAAATTTGATTCTAACGACTATATATTATTACTTGTTGAGCCTTAAAATGATCTCACTCATTTTTAGCCAATTTGAAAACAAACGTGGCTTAATAATCTAAATCAGACCAGCAGTGCAATCGTCGCCAGTCTGGATAGACGATCTAACCACTGTCAAAGCTAATCGAGTTACCTGAAACATAACACTCGATCCAATCTTGCTATCGAACCACTCGAGTCGTCGATCGATAAGTCAAAACTGTCCAATTGGCACTTAAAGCAAATGATGAGAATATAGAAGGACAGAGAAAAGAAAAACAAATCCAGAGGAATTTGACTATATTAATAAGGAAAATGCAAAGTCGTGTAACAATTATTGTAAAATGGATAGATTGTTTCTTTACTATTCTCAATAATAAAATTCTCCATTCTTTTCAAATATTCAATCTAAAAGGTTAAGCTGCGAATTTTCACGCATCAATAATTGGCACCGTGTGTGGGAAAAGATTTGAAAGAAAGAAAAGAATGGAGGATTCACAAAAACTACTGGACAACCTCGAAAAAGATCCAATCGAGAGGGCCTTATTAAAAAATGAATTTCCCAAAATCCTTCCACTGTCGATCATCGAGCAGCTGCGCCGCACCCATTGCTGGCCGTTCACCCCGCATCAGCTCGCCCATCGCCGAACCCCCGTAAGAGAAGATGAACGAGCGAATGGTACATCCTTGTGCACACGCTCTGAGGGTCTGCGACTCGCCGCTGCACCTTCACCATTTTATGTTTCATCCTATCTAGTTACCACAGTTGCCGCCTGCACACGAATGATGAGTCCGACTGGAGCTTTTCCAAGGCTACTGCTTTCTAACAAGCAGGGTCGACCCCTGGCGGTGCTAGGGTTCGCGTAGAACGCAACAACAACCCTTGATAGGGTTTGCACCCACGAGGTGGCCCCTGCCAATCACCACCCCCTGCGACTCGATGCGCACGTGCATTTCCCAAAAGTGCCCGCATTTGCTGGAGAAAACCCCCCGCACAATTGCTGCTCCTTCCTCCATCATCTCCAAATGCTTGTGTCGCAGCCGCCTGCGTACGACCAATGACCACCTGTGATGCTAAGAGTAGGCTGCACACAGCAGGGTGTGCGCGCACCAGTCCAAAACATGTGCCACACCAGTCGCTGTTGCCACCACCTCCGTCACCGGCTGGACCACCGACAACTCCCAACACCATTCGTTGTGACCTTCGTCGCTGGTGCTTGTGTGCACACGCCCTAAAAGGGCTGCTGCATCGCGGTGCCTTTGAGTTTTCTTGATTCATTCGTACTGCTTTATTATTTATATAATTTGTAAAGAAAAGAAAGTTTGCAGCAAGATGAAGATTTTCATTTCCAGTTCACTTATTTAAATCACAAGCTGAGGCAACATATATATACCCATTCTCACATACATAGCGTCTCTCTCTGCTCAGCTAAATGAAGGAAATGTAATTTTTTACTTTAATAAACTCCTATATAAGTAATAAAGGCTCAAGTCCTATAATGCAAATAACAACAAAAACAAGAGTCTGCAAAAGCAGAACAACCATCAGATATTTGTCTTCTTGTTTTGACCATGTAGCACCAATTGATATTCTTGCTTAATTGTGTAGGGTTTGAGTCTACGATGGACAACACGAGTTGCCATTAATGAATTTCTTGCCAAGGATCGTTCTTAGGATACCAGGAACAAATTTCAATTAAATAAATTATGCGAACCTATGCATGCTCCTACAAAATTAATTGCAGATGATGGATTTAGAGAATATCTGATTTCACCGTTTGATCTACAGATCTAGATCGGAGCCAATAACGAAGAAATAGCCTTAGATTTGAGATAGAACCCCGGCGATGGATAGTTGTTCCTACAGATCTGATCTTCTGATATGTTCCCTTGCTCCTTGGAAATCTGGTGAGGATTATCTACCAAGTTGAATCCGAGATCTGGAGAAATCGATCAGTTTGTCCCTACAGATCGTCGCCGCCATTCTCTCTCTATTTTCTCACTATACTGAAAAATCTAACTTGATCTGATAGAGAGAAGGCATATATATAGTGTTAGGGTTTTGAGAAACCCTAACCCTAATGGGCTTGAGCAGTTCATGGGCCAGACCAGGGACCAGATGCAAATAGTAAAGTGGGCCCTCTTTATTAATTAATCCTTCCTTGTTCAACCCAGAACATAATTAATTAATAAAACATTGTTTTACCCTTTATTACCACGTTATTAGGAACGGGTTTTACCAAACTAACATGATCCACATATTTAAGGTTTTAGACATTCATTAATTAATTTGGCTTATGACAATCAGCCATAATTAATTAATCTCTTATTTCCTGAGTAATACCACTCACTCCTTTTCACTTATGCCTGAATTAAATAATTCAACCTGCAGGGTTTAGCATAATGAACCTTGTGAGCTCCTCAGGGAATGTCACCGTCCTGAAATAGATATACTTACCTAAACGTCCAGCCTAAGCAGGCCACACACAAATTGTCAACACCCAAAATACGGGTATAAGAGTACATGTAAGACTCGCCACCATGGTAAATCAAAGTGTGGTCAATCTGTGTGTGCCCCTTATCCTTCAGTTAGGTTTAATATCATAGGAAGTATGTTATGGATCTGGCTCATTCATATGTCAATGAGAATGGCACATCCCACTGTTGATCCCATCAATACATAACCATGTACCGACACATCAAGTAGCTAGGATAAGCTCACTTATGAACTGATGTGCCGCAGCTTAGACCGACAGCCTATCAAGGGACTGTCTCAGCTGTGATACAGTTTATATCTCGCTAGGTCAAACGACTCATATGATCCTCTGTGATCTCCTACACACCATATGGTCATCCCTATAAGCGAGATAATAGGATATTATGGTTCGTTGTATGTTTGTTTCATCAGACAACGAGCATTGTTGTAGCAACACATATGAAGACCAGTGTACAAAACACTTAATCATATATGCTTTCAGTATACAATCCCAACAATCTCCCACTTATACTTAAAGCATAATACCATTGCTTTATCAAAGTATTAAGTGTGTCTATACTGTCAATCACTCCCACTGCATTCACGCTACCTCTTGTTACGATTTCTCGTATGATGTGATACCACACATCCTATGTGTTTCACCACCTTGTGAGTCTTGGGTTCCTTTGAGTTTGTCATTGCACCAACATGATCACAATTCTATGTGATTTTATTAGGCAAACTCAGAACACACACCTCTAGAGGATAACACCGGAGTTATACTACTTCTTGCGAAGCTAATGAATCCGTCAAAAACTCAGCCTTCATACCGGAATCCGCAACACACTTCTGTGTTCAATTCCTATAACTCCTCCTCCAAGGCCAACACATAGTTAGAGGTCGATTTCCTTTCCTTATGATCCTCCTGGATATCCGATGTCATTCAACTCACACGACACATTTGTAAACCAATGTGCTTGTCCTGAGTTGAATTGATATCTGTTTAACATGTTTATAGCATTACAGATATCTAACTTCGTTCATCTACAATATAGAAAGACAACAATCTTTCTTGCTATGAACGACTCACCACAGAATCAATTTAAGCGACTTGAGATACTTGAACATCCTTTTCTTGTGGCAACACAAGACCTTAATTCAAAAGATTTTCCAAAATATCATAAGTCCTACTTCTGAAACTGTTCGGATAACCATCCTTTATGCCTGATAATATCTCCACACCGTTTCTGAATGTGAAAAATACCATCTACATAATGTGCAAGGAAAACCACGCTTCCGCTGACACATAACTGGTACATGAAACTCTCATTCTCGATAAACAATATCGAAATGTCTGTTTCATGACTTTGAAGCTCCTTTAAGTCGATACTTGAACTTCCTAGGCTTCCAGACATGATGCTTTTCATTGCACATAACTTATCTGGTTGTTGCATACAGATGTCGTCACCTTTTATCAAGGTACCCGTTCATAAAATACGGATGACGTCATCCATCTTCCAGATATTTAGATTCATATGTGTTGTTATGGTTAAAAGAATTCGAATGGGTTTAATAGTTGCAACCAGTGAGAAGGTCTTGTTGTGAAACATACCTTGCTCACCAACCTAGACTCTCGAATATACTACGTTACCATTCGAGTATTATTCTTGTATATTAATCAGTTGCCTATAGCTGGAAAGTTATTTGGCAATCACTGATCCTGATACACAACCATAACCTTTACTGATTCATATTTGAATTCATGACTTGACGTCATTTAACTACGTCTTTGTCTTAACAGCTTCATTGCGCTTTAAGGGATAAGTACGATGTTGTTCGTTAAGCTGGGAACAAGTCCAGAGACTGTTTCCACGAACCAGTACCATTAAGCCTGTTAAGGCAACCTCCCACTGCAACGATGCTCCTTTTACGTTGTCAGTTATTGGTGCATTAATTTGTGGTTTACCACGTTACACAGGTGACCGTGCAATTGGTACCATACCTTCCAAGGTATGCTCAATATGCCACGGGGTATTTCCTGATGGATTTGAATTGTCTTATCTAAAACGTTAGAGAACAATCTCACATTTGTATTCATGGTTTTATCCTATACAACTTGCTTGTATCTAGGATACACAAAGCAACCATATTTTTTCGTTTACCTGGAATAGCCCACAAAGCAGTACTAGATTAAACCTTTCTTCCAACTAATCAGTTTCCTATACAGCTTAACAACCAAATTACCCATCATTGCCCTTTTGACAGAGTCAAGGTCTGCTAGGGTAATTGGAACTGATTTAGAAGACATTAGATTAAGCAAACATACAATTGCTATTGGCGCTCTTCCCAAAAATGAAAATTTGGCAAAATTGGCATAACTTATAAACTTTTAAAGAATCTTATTTCGTTTTAACCTACACTATCCCAATCAAGAAATAATAGGTGTAGATAACTGGGATGCAATCCCTTTGCTCTGCCAGATACTGTAAAACCCCATCACTTAAGATATACCATTATGAGTGAACCATAATGTTTTTACGATCTTGTTTAACTTATTCTCTACCTTAGTCTTGAACGTTATTGATTAAAGCAAGAGACTAAGACTGGTAGTGAACTAGATAAACATATCCAAATCTTAAATGATTACAGTATCAATGCCTGTTAAGGCAACTGCGGAAGTAGACTCAAACCAGCAAACCAGAGCAAACACGAAATAACCTATAGAGATACAATCGCCTATTAAAAGGCCTGGTTATCATCTTATACCTCTAAGTAGTTGTCATAAGTACCATTCTTAGGAACACCTGGATTGGATCCATAATTCCATGAATTACTTAAAACTACTTAGACTGATGTAACATATCTCTATAGAGATTCTTTAAATTATACCTTAGTACACTGACAGTTTATGTAATCAAGTAATGAAGAGACAATCATCCATAATAGAAAACACTGTTATTCATTATGATAGAAGAACTCTATCGAATAACTGATAATCCAATAGATGAAAATTGTTTATCAAAACAAAAACAATATCTCTTCAAAAACTTGAATTAAAACAGAGTTTTTAACATAAACTCAAAGTAAAATCTCCATCAGCTGAAGTAGCAACTTCCAGCATCAATCTTAGAGATGGTAATCCCGCCATCTTCAAGCCTTAAGCTTGATTCCCTGCAAAGTGTAGCAAACACGATTAGTGACCTCAGTTACCACTACCTACTAAGGAGTAGAAAACCGATACTAAACATGTTTCAACAAGCAATGCAAAAGATGACGTACCTTGTCCCTTAGTTACCAAACTTGGACAATTTACTTTCCAGTGACCTTTCTTGCCACACTTGAAACATTTGTCCGTCTTGTTATCTTTCTTCCCATTGTTCTCTCCTTTACCATTCTTCTTCTTCATGCCATTATGACGCGATTTAGAAGAACTTTTAGCAAGAGATCTGGAATGAACTGATAATGCAAGACTGCTCCCACTGCTTCTCTTTTCTTTGACATCACTCTTTCGACTCGGAAGCAAATCAGAGTTACTCAAAGAAAAGACTGAAGAAGCTTCTGTTGATACAAGATCCTTGAGCAGACTGTGAACAGTATACTCACTCTTGTTTTTCTCAACAGAAATTCTAAAGTCATCAAATGACTTCGGTAACGTGTTGAGTATCAAGTCAATTTTGACATGATTGTCAATTTGACCACCCAATAATGTGTACTCATCTATGAGTTGGATGAGTGATTCCACATGTTCACGCACCGAACAGTTCTGACCCATTTTCTGTCTTACAATGCGCTTGATAAGACTGGATCTAGCATGTCCATCGAGTCCGCCATATGCTACGTCAAGACGTCGCATAATGTCACGCACAAGCCATACATCACTATAACGAGGGCGCAGTGCATCTGACATACCAGCCAAGATATATTGTCTGGCCATGCCATTCGACCACATCCACATGTGATACTGTGCACGCTCCTCATCGGAAGATGTATCAGTCGGCAAACTCGGACAGGGAGTTTGCAGAACAAACAAAAGTCCAAATGAATCCAAGAGCTTGACAATGTCACTTTTCCATCCAGGAAAATTCGGACCAGTCAAGGAATTGTGTACGATTGAATTGATGAGCGATACAATAATAGACATATCTGAAAACAAATAAGCGAATTAAAGTAAGCACATACGAACAATTGAAACAAATATGCATAGAACATTTTGATGAAACAATGCAATTTGTTCCCTCCAATTGCCCAAGCTAATTTGTCGCAAGCTACCCGAGTAGTCTGTTTACGACAAACGCTCAACCAGACCAAAATAGGTCCTTTAATTTCTTAACATGCCGGTATCTTTAGCAAAAGAAATTAATATGGGAGATCCCAAGACCATGTTCACCTATCCGGAGCAGGGACATCATTCATGAGTTATACTCCAGGTAACATCTAAGCCAAAATAACCACAAGCCTAACTCAAGATATTAAAAGGCGATTTAGCATACGTACTGGACCCATGCCTCATGCCCTTAACATCCTTTGTTATCCCACTTAGATTTATCTTAGAGACCAGTGAAAGTTGTCTCAATGCAAGCTACCCGAGTAGACCGTTTGCTTAGAGGCTCCCACTTCTCATCTTAAAATAAGTGTTTTATTTGGAAACCTCATCGCATTGGAACTGGTGAGGGACCCATAACGTAAGCTACCCGAGTAGTCCGTTTACGCTTCCAGATACCCCACTTCCAATGAGAAGTCGTATTTGTGGAGGTCTAATGATCTTGGTTAGAAAAGAACCAAAATCCAGCTTAGTATTTTAATTCTAAAGGTTTCATGCGCACACATTATTTTATGTAGGGGTGTAAATGAACCAAACTGTTCGTGAGCTACTCAGATCTCGACTCGATAAAAACTCGTTCGAGTTCGTTTATTAAAGCTCGTTTATTAAATGAACCAAACTTGAGCATCATAGTATTCGACTCGTAAGCTCGTGAGCAGGCTCGTTAGCTAAAATTAGTAAGAAATATAAAATAATTACTTATATAAAAATAATATTTACATGATTTAAGAGTAACAATAATGATAAATCTATCTAATAATGAAAAATATTTAGAATATGAGCATGAATATGATATTTATTTAAAGAATAAATAACCTTTTCTTCAAACTAATAATGAAAATCTTAAATATATTCTAAATTTAGAAAGTTCGTTTAGGCTCGATAAAAGCTCGATAACGTTCGTGAACATCAAAGTATTCGATTAAAAAGCTCGAAGCTCGACTCGATACTAAACGAGTCAAACTTGAGCACGACACTACTCGACTCGTCTCGGTTCGATTACATCCCTAATTTTATGTTCTCATAAACTATGTCACACCCAAAATTCCATCATAAATTAATATGATTCCGAAATTTATAGACATAATTTAAAACATAAAATAAAACACATAAGACATGCTCAAAAATTAAATTGCAACATGCTTATAAAATTAAATAATTAATGCAAATAAACATGCTTTCCAATTATTTACTAGTGCGCACATAATAAATCACATCAGTACGAGAAATAATTAAATAAACAAATAAAATTTCTCGTGGCCCCTCAGATGCGATTACAACTAAAAAATAACTAAATCTAACTATTACAAGATTTAATTGCAATACAAATCTTCAAACTGGGCCTCCGTTGGACTTGAAATCTGATATGGACTTGCATTAACAGCAACTGGGCTTCAAATTAGGGTTTCTGGCCCAAATAGTGCAACCAAACCCTAATTTTCACACTGCGGGCTGACTCCGGGCTGAGGAGCCCGATTTCTGGCCCGGGCTGGGAAACCCTAGGTTTTACAAACTCTAGTTTCACAAACCCTAGTCGCCACCTACACAGCACCAGCCGGCCGCCTCCTACGGCCAGAGTTTGCAGCCAGCCGCCCCCCGAGCTCAGCCCTCGTCTCCAGTAGCCCGGCCACGGCACGAAGTCACCACCACCGTCGCAGGAGCCGGAGCAATCTGCGTGAACCGGCAGCACGCGCAGCAGGGCTGCGCTGCTGCGTCTGCCACCGCCCGCTCGCGAGCTCTGCCGCCGCGACGTCCTCGTGCAGCCATCGTCGGGGCATGCTGGAACTCCCGATCGCCTGCAATCCACACTAGTCGCCGAAAAAAAAACTTGCACAGCAACGAAGAAATCCGGGCGCGGCCCAGCTATGGGGAGGAGTCCCCGCCGCCGCCACCCATTGGTCGCGTGTGCCGCGAGTCCGCACGTTGTCCAGCCTGCACCGTCGCGCGCAGGAGGCGCGCGGCCTGCCGGGCCTGGGGGTTCCACCGTAAACGCGCGCAGCAGCCATGAAAACTGGGTGTGGCCCTGCCCGCCATCGCCGCCGAGGTCGCCGCTGGCGGCAACTGAGATCTGGTGGGTGAAGGGCTGAACCCTAGGCCATGTCGCCTTCTCAGTTCTTCGTTTCTCGTTCTTCTGGATATCAATTTCTCCAATTTTTTTTACAGATTTGAAATAAAAAAATACCAAAAAATAGATCTAAAATCTATTACATAATTTTTTTATCAAATCTAACCACATATTTTCTCGTGGTGAAAAACAGATCCAAAAACGAGAAGGCCACGAGAACAAAAACATCCACGCCAATTTAAATCCATTCATGAACATACATATTTATTTAATTTCAATCTATCCAAGATAGAGCCTAAGAACATGAACCTGGCTCTGATACCAATTGTAGGGTTTGAGTCTACGATGGACAACCCGAGTTGCCATTAATGAATTTCTTGCCAAGGATCGTTCTTAGGATACCAGGAACAAATTTCAATTAAATAAATCATGCAAACCTATGCATGCTCCTACAAAATTAATTGTAGAGGATGGATTTAGAGAGTATCTGATTTAACCGTTTGATCTACAGATCTAGATCGGAGCCAATAACGATGAAATAACCTTAGATCTGAGATAGAACCCCGACGATGGATAGTTGTTCCTACAGATCTGATCTTCTGATCTGTTCCCTTGCTCCTTGGAAATCTGGTCAGGATTATCTACCAAGTTGAATCCGAGATCTGAAGAAATCGATCAGTTTGTCCCTACAGATCGCCGCCGCCGTTCTCTCTCTATTTTCTCACTATACTGAAAAATCTAACTTGATCTGATAGAGAGGGCATATATATAGTGTTAGGGTTTTGAGAAACCCTAACCCTAATGGGCTTGAGCAGTTCATGGGCCAGACCAGAGACCAGATGCAAATAATAAAGTGGGCCCTCTTTATTAATTAATCCTTCCTTGTTCAACCCAGAACATAATTAATTAATAAAACATTGTTTTAACCTTCATCACGGTAACAATGCTGACTCGCCCCTTTATTACCACGTTATTAGGAACGGGTTGCACCAAACTAACATGATCCACATATTTAAGGTTTTAGACATTCATTAATTAATTTGGCTTATGACAATCAGCCATAATTAATTAATCTCTTATTTCCAGAGTAATACCACTCACTCCTTTTCACTTATGCCTGAATTAAATAATTCAACCTGCAGGGTTTAGCATAATGAACCTTGTTAGCTCCTCAAGGAATGTCACCATCCTGAAACGGATATGCTTACCTAAACGTCCAGCCTAAGCATGCCACACACAAATTGCCAACACCCAAAATACGAGTATAAGAGTACATGTAAGACTCGCCACCATGGTAAATCAAAGTGTGGTCAATCTGTGTGTGCCCCTTATCCTTCAGTTAGGTTTAAGATCATAGGAAGTATGTTAGGGATCTGGCTCATTCATATGTCAATGAGAATGGCACATCCCACTGTTGATCCCATCAATACATAACCATGTACCGACACATCAAGTAGCTAGGATAAGCTCACTCATGAACCGATGTGCCGCAGCTTAGACCGACAGCCTATCCAGGGACTGTCTCAGCTGTGATACAGTTTATATCTCGCTAGGTCAAACGGCTCATATGATCCTCTGTGATCTCCTACACACCATATGGTCATCCCAATAAGCGAGATAATAGGATATTATGGTTCGTTGTATGTTTATTTCATCAGACAACGAGCATTGTTGTAGCAACACATATGAAGACCAGTGTACAAAACACTTAATCATATATGCTTTCAGTATACAATCCCAACAAATTGTTGACTGGGTAGCTGACTTGGACACCATTGGTATGCTAACATCCCCCCTCAATTCGAGCTGGGATAAAGGGACAACACCAAGTTTGTTTCGTAGCCGAGAGAAAAATTGCAAACTCAATGACTTAGTTAAAACATTAACAATTTGGTCAATTGAAGGCACATGATGTAGTTGAAGAAAACCAAATGCTACCCGTTCACGGACGATATGCCAAGATCAATGTGCATTGTTCGAGCATGTAAAGTGGGACTTGATGCTAGAGAAATAGTACTCATATTGTCTATCCAAATGGTTTGGACTCTGGAGCATTTGATACACAGTTCACCAAGTAAAGAGGTTATCCAAATAACATCGGAAGTTACTTGAGCAAGGTTGCAGTATTCAACTTCAGTGCTGGAGCTAGAAACAACAGTCTATTTCTTTGAACACCAAAACACTATATTGACCTCAAGAAACACGCAATAACCAGACACAGATCGAAAATCATCTATATCATCCGCCCAATTGAAATCAGAGAAACCGACAACATTCAATTGATCAGATGCTGTAATGTGTAAACGAAGATCTAAAGTACCCGAAAGATATCGTACGATATGTTTTACTGCCTTCCAATGCATATCAAGTGGAGAAGCCATAAATTAACTTACTTTGTTGACACTAAAAGAATTCTAGGGCTTGGTAATAGTGGCATACTGTAGAGCCTGCTGATTATGATCCCGTGTTTGAGAATTCAGCTGAGGAAGAGAGATATGAGGAGCTGCTTACCTATCCGGTCAAGGCCACCCTTTTCTTGGACCCCGAGACAATGAGGAAGATGGGGATTGAAGATGATGTTATCGCCCTATTCCGCCGCATCCACTGGGATTCTATGCTCAACAACGATTGGCCCACCTACTCTACTCTCACCCGAGAGTTCTTGGCTACAGTTAAAGTTTTGTCCAACACGGGAAAAGGTCCAAAGCCCACCGAGATCACGTTCCAGTTGATGAATCAAAGGCACAACCTGATTCGAACGCAGGTTGATGCGATACTTGGCTGCCCAGCTGGAGGCATCTACCATGAGCACGCGAACTTCAATTGTGCTAAGATGTGGCGGGACATATCTGCTCTTGCTCCAATTGAAATTGACAAATTTGATATGGGCAACATGAAGTCCTCCTAGGTAGACAACCCTGTGTTCAGATATATCTTACGATGGTTGGGGACCAGCATATTTGGACGGCACGAGAGCGGGAAGATGCGGCAGAAGGAGGTTCATGTACTCTATTACATACTCGCGGGACACCATGTCAGCATCGCCGGTTGTTTCATGGATAATTTGGCCCGGCAGATCAAGGCCAAGAGGGGAGACATTTGGTGGGGTGGTCTGATCACCCCCATTGCCCATTCCTTGGGTTTTCCTATTGACGATCTCTGCCTAGCATATGGATGGCATTTCTTGGACGTCAATCATTTGATTCAGAGGACTATGTTGGTCCAAGACCCGCCCTTAGCACTCAAGATGGCCACCGGAGACCGATTCTCGCTGCCGAACACCCCTCTCACCCATGTGACTGATCTGGATTTTAAGGAAAATTGGTTTATGCACACCCCGACACACCTTGCTTGTATGCTCCCTGAGAATGGGGTAGCACCTCAGAGCCGACTATTGCACCGAGTAGGAGTCCAGCCGGACAATCGGGTACTGACGCCTGAGGAGGTTGCCGCTCAGATTGCCGAGCAGGAGCGATGGAGCAGGGCTGTAGCTGAGAGGCATAGAGAGCTGAGGCTGAGAGGCGATAGGCCGAGACAGGTCACACAGATGATGAAGAGGAGCCTCGATTTGAGATCCACACCGCTACTGATGAGGTCCCACTCTAGGGTCCCGGTGATTCTTCGAGCTATCATACGGGGGGAACCTCCTCCTCTGGTCCTGACTTGATGATGATATACGAGTACATGCAGCAGCAGGCCGTCCTCCAGGCCGCCGAAAGAGTCGCAGTAGAGTTGGAGCGTGCCCGGAGCACTCAGTTCCGTCATGATGTTTACTACCGGCTAGGGCACATTGAGACTCAGATGCAGCAGCTACTGTCATCAGCCGAGGACAAGCCCGAGACTGTTTATGCCCGCCGCCGCCGAGTTAGACACTGCAAAGCTCAGGGGGATTACAAGGATGATCAGGATGGCCAGTGAGGTACAATTTTACTACCCGTTGCTCGATTTTCAAACTTATTCTTCATTCTGTTGAATAAGTTTGGGGGGATGACGACATGGATTGTAAAACTTGTGTTATCTTGTTATTTACTATTTTTATGAGATTTTTATGTTATTGTCGATTTGTACTGCATTGTAGCTTATTAGATTTACTGCTTTAGCATGTTTAGTTTATTTTAGCTAGTTGTTGCATCGCATTCACGCGCTTGAACATAGGGCAATCGGAACTTTTGATTATTTTTGGCTTGAGATTTTGAACTAAGTCCTCCCTTTGGCTTGATGATTGTGATTGATGATTGGTTGATTTGTGGACTGTGACTTGAAAATCTGTGTGATAGGGTAGCCGATGATAGGAGTTTCTTGCTTGATAAGTGCTTTCTGATGCATGTTTTGTGCTTGTTAGACTAAGATTGAACTTGATGATTGTTGAGGGGGAACAAAAATTTAACCCAAGTGAGTTTTGAGCCTAAATTTTTCTGTTGATGTGTGACAAGGTGCGTATGCAATAATCTTCTAGAATTTGACTTGTTTCTCTCTCGAGGTTGCATAAGTGTGATAATAGGATAATATGATCTTAGGCATGTTCTTTGTTAGCCCAAATCCTATACACTAGCCTTAAAAATCTCCACTTTTAGCTCTTTTGAGCCTTTTGACTGATTTCTTTGTTTAGAATGATTGATGAGTGAGAGGGGTATAGATTTAGTGCAAATACGGATCTTGTGGTTTTGTGTTACCAAAAGAAAGAATTTGAGTTGTGGAAAATAAGAAAAGAAAAAAAAGAATGGAAATAAGGTGAACTAGAAGTGAATAATCTTTTTGTTAAGTTCACCAGTATAGTGTTGAATAAAAGAAAAAAGAGAAAAAAATGTGGAAAAAAAGAGAAGGGAAAAGAAAAGGAAGTGGTTGGATTGAAAAATCAATACGGTGTGATTTGGTTATAGTGAGAGTTGGATTTGAGAGAATCTTAATTGAAAGTTTGAGTCACTTAGCCTAAAACATCCCACCTACCTTAGGAAGCCACGTTACAACCTAATAAAAGACCTATTTGATTATTCAATTTATTGCACTATTTTAGCAGTGGAGAGATGAGAAACTTGTCAAACATAAGGTAAGTGCGCATTGGCCTTGATTTTGAGTGATGTTACACAACCTAAACACTTGAGGGATGAGTGAAAACAAAAAAATCTTCTGTGTGAGGTTCCCCTTTGATGATTTAATTGTTTGGTTGCGGTCTTGATTGTGCATTATATGTGAATGATTGTTACTTAGATGGTTTAAAAGCTTGTGAGGCATTGCACACTCTTTTCTGCACTTGATTGGGTTTTTTGTCTGTGGATTAATCGAGGACGATCAACGGTTTAAGTTTGGGGGAGTTGATAAGTTCGTTATTTCGCTAACTTATCAATTGGTTTCTAGCTCATTTAATGTTCTTATCGTGTGATTTTCATGTTTATTCGTGCATCGTAGTGTTTTAGTATAGAGTTTGTGTTTGATGGTATATTTTTGCAGGAAAAGAGGATAATTGGCTCTGTATCGACCGACACAAGCCTTGTGTCGGTCGACACGAGCAGTCGATGCGTGAGCCGGCATCGACCTCGGAGGAGTCGACGCGGGCGAGCTCTGTGTCGGTCGACGTTGATGGTCGAAACCTACGTGGCATGTCAATGCAGGGGATGTCGAGGAGTAGCGCTCGTCGACTGACGTGAAGTCTGTGTCGGTCGATGCGGAAGTGAAATTGGCGAGAAATTTGTATTTTTGGCTATTTCCTTCCCTGTTTAATTCTATACCTTGTGGGATTATTTGTACACCTATATAAACACTTTAATTTGAGTTTTTAAGGTTAGACACCTAGTTTTCAGAGCAGAATATTATTTCAAGGCAGAATTTTATGTTTGAGTTGTTTTTGGAGTTTGAAGACTGTTGATGGGATTGTTGTTGCTACATCGAGACTTCTTTTGATCAATGCAAGTTTATTACAGGTTTTATCTTTTCATGATGCTGATTATTATGAATGTGATGAGCTAATTTCTTAATCAGATTCTAGGGTTAAAAATCTATCTTGACTACATGTTTCAATTAATTGAATCGAATGTCTTTCCTTGTTAGATTTGTGAAATTATGTGCTTTAATTTAAACATTAATTTGTTGGCCACTTATTTAGGTTATCAGTCAATTAATTTGAGACTCAAAAGGTGATAATTAATTAACATGAAAAGGATTTCACAATATAATCATTTGTCCTGTCTTAAAAAGATGGAATTAGTTATAGGATTTGATCTGTTGATTTTGGGTTGAATTATGTCTTGAGACCGAAAGGTAAAGGAATTTCGATAATCTACTTTGTAAATTGCCCATTAAAGAAGTTTACAATATTTTTCTGATTTCCATCTTTCAAGGAATTAAATTGGCATTTGATCGATTTATTTGTTGCATGTCATGAAGGATAGTAATAAATCCCTAGAATCTGTATCTTTGCATTTGATTGAAATCACGTTACATTGTTCTGTCTGGTTTTTAATTGATCTTTTGAAAATTATTGTCTCTTTAGTTTTTCAAGTTAATGTAACCAAAACCCATTGAATTTGATCGCCTCAAACAATTTCATGAGAAACTATAGTTCAGTAATTAGGATGATTTGTTATTTCATTCCTCGTTGGATCGATAATTTTTATTTGCCGCTATATTATTAGCTTTGCTAAGTCGTTAATAATTTTAGCGATCATTGACCGACGCAAACTACACTGTGATGACCGTTGTTGATTGTTGGGAAAATTATCAAAGTTTCCCTTCCCCAGTTGATAGCTTAGATCATAGTTTTGGTGCATCAAATCCTAAGTCCAACCAGCGTCAGTTTTGTCTCTAGAATAGCTCTAGTCTCAAATGTAAA
>JAPKLW010000172.1:721455-738637 GCA_026898455.1 Plectranthus barbatus
GTTGAGAGAAGTCTCACCAGCAAGCGGCTGACAAAGACTCATGCTGACACTGTTCATCAGCATGAGTAGAGCTAACGACTGGCTACTGTTCACCAGCAGAATATGTGTTCTGGCTGACACTACTCACCAGCGGTGAAGCCACCAGTCACGGGAGATTTCAAGAGATAACATCAGACATATTGGTAGACTTAGATTGTGCCAGCGCAAGTCACCAGCAGAGACTGCCAGCACAAGATCACCAGAATGATC
The DNA here is from genome assembly GCA_026898455.1 of Plectranthus barbatus. Classification (NCBI taxonomy): domain Eukaryota; kingdom Viridiplantae; phylum Streptophyta; class Magnoliopsida; order Lamiales; family Lamiaceae; genus Plectranthus; species Plectranthus barbatus. The sequence continues at coordinate 721,705 of JAPKLW010000172.1, forward strand.
TACCAGTCGGATGTTACCAGCAGAATCCCAGATTCTCTCTCCCAGCTCCATAGAGACAAAAAGAAGATTCGGCGAGGAACAGACTGACAAAGTAAGACTTTAAGGAAGGATATCCTTAAAGTCTATCAGTTACAAGACACCAGTTGCGATTCCTCGTACTGACGAATAGAGCCGTTCTGACATAAAGAGATCTATGTCAGATAAAGCGGTCAAGGTATGGCGCTTTCCAGAAAAGCATACCTGCCGCCATCAAAAGGACATCCGAGGTCTGACACCTTTCCGGATGTGTCCAAACGGCTAGAATATTTGAATCGGATCCTGCGTCTATAAATAGGTCGGAGCTACCAACATTTAAGACGCTTGCACGCTAGCTGGCTTGCTTCTCCACATTCAAACTCTAGCAACTCGTCTCGGAACTCCACTCTCCGATTCTCCTACCGAAAGTTCTTACGCGCAAGCAAATCTTTCGAGGCCTTTCTTAAGGCTTTCCGTGTGTTGATTTATTCAAACACGAGACTTCAAGCTTCCAGCTTGTAAGTTACTGATCTCATTGGTGCTCTTTCTCTTCTGAGGAAGTTCACAGCAGCTCCTGTGCCAGCCAGCACTTGAGTTATTACGGGCATTCTGCCGCAAAAGGATCTACGTTCTTGGGAGAACTAAAACACCCAGTCAGCTGTGGAGGTTGAAGTGACGTGCTCGCACTCCACCATCTGACGAGAGTTGAAGAGGAAACAAGACCGGGAGCGGTTGATCTAGTGAACTGGTGGACGGGGCATTCACCAGCTAGAGATAGATCGTAGGACACCTGTGACCGATTACTCTTTACGTTCTTGGGAGAACTCAACACCCAACCAGTCAGAGGAGGAGGTTGAAGTGACGTGCTCGCACTCCATCCATCTGACGAGAGCTGAAGAAGGACAAGGACCGGGAGCGGTTGATCCAGTGGACTGGTAGACGGGGCATCTACCAGCTGGAGATAGATCGTAGGAACTTTGTACCTGATTGCTCTTATAGTGAATTTCCAGTGAGTCGACTGGAGAGTGGACGTAGATCAGTTGATCGAACCACTATAAAAATCCTTTTGTCTTTATCAGTTTTCTGCATTTTCATACTGATTTGAAACCCAGCACTCAAGTGTTGGTGTATATCTGAAAACTGATATAACTGTGCAAACAAGGCTAAGATATTCTAAGTCTTGAGCTACCAGCTGACCAGCCAGTCGCCAGTCAGCTGAGTACTCATAGTGCCAGTTGACTTACCAGCTGACAAGGTCCCAGTCAGCTGAGTAACCAGCATAGTGCAAGAAACGAACTAACACATTTTCCGCTGCCAAGTTATACCCTGATAATACGGGACCAACATTGATATATATACATTGATCGACACAACAATATACTGCATCGATTGTCCCTATTCCAGTTGACCGACGCTTATTTCATGTCGGTCGATAGAGACAGTTCAACACCCTTAGACATTCGTTTTCGTACACACTCATTTGGGGAAACCAATTGCATTGATTAAACAATATTCTCATTAAATCAAACTTACTTGCTAGAGGCTACACCCATTCGGTTCGATTCATTCAAAACTAATTCAAAATCTTCTTTAACTCTCACACATCCTCATTTCAAGATTTTGACCATTCTTCTGACACCGCATTCGTTCGTTGAATCGAACCTGTTTTTTTAATCCGCATGATTTATGCTAACACATGCAGGCAATCAAATTTTAGGAGTTTTTCCTTCAAATATTATAGGCTCCCCTTATTTACATTTCTAACACTAATATTTGGTGATCTAATTTGGAAAAAACATAAAAAGTTAAAGTAATTTGAGTGGAGTATAATCCTTAGCTCGGGAATTGGGGTATTAAACATGCTACAAATTCTACATTATAAATTAATTTATCATATTTATATATTGATTTCGAGTTTTTAAATTCTACATTGACTTGTTAGGCAATTTTAGGATCACCTCCTTTACCTAAATTAGTGGAAAAGTTCCCATTTACGATAGCAAAAAGTAATATTCACTAAATTAAAATTTTATTTTGTTGAAATATTTACTTTTTTACAAATAATCAATAAATTATTATTATTATTATTATTTGGGCCGTCATGTATTGGGCTAGCGATTCATATATGGGCCTAATAGTATCGTCAATTTCTTTATTTTATTTTTTTGAGAGAGATTTTCCAAATTTATTGGGGGCATCCCAACTACACCATAAATATTTATTTAATTGCTTTTCTTTTCTTTTACCCTCTGAATCCTCAAATTTCCAACTATTTTTGTGCAATCACGAAGTCTGTTTTCTCGATCAAGACATTTAACTACAGTTGAAGCTCAAATTCACGAATTAATTGTTTTTTCTTGAAGTTTTGATAATTTGGCGGCTTGTTTTTGAAGACTAGGTATTTGCAAATTATTTTATCTTTTTTTTTTTTTTTTTTTCTGTGTCTTCGTTCAAAATATGCTTTAATTATGCGTATTGTTCTTATTTCCTGCTTCTGTGGAGTTTCATAGTTTTATGTGGCGGAATGGATGTTGAATTGGTTACCGACGCAGCATCAGATGATGAGAATTTCGGTTTTGATGATAACAGTGAGGTAAATACTAGTGTATTGATAATTGTTTAAATAAGTACATTGATGTTTCGGATTACTTTTGGACCGTGCCCATTACATTTTCTTGATTTTGGAAGCTTGTTGAGAATGCATTTTTTCTTATGGAACGCAACAGAATGTCTTAATTTTAAGAATGAAGCCCTGTATAGCTGTTTGCTTTGTTATCTTGATTCAAGAAGTCATTTTTTTGAATCGCTTAGTGCTGTATGGTTGCTTTGCAGGATTACTTGAATTATGAGGGCGAACGATGTGGGATTTGTATGGATGTTGTGATCGACAGAGGCGTGCTTGATTGCTGCCAGCACTGGTATGTTAATGGTGATTACATAAGCACCATTAGTTGGGTTTTCCTTGAGTTCTCTCTGTGTTCATGATATCAGTTCTATCTGGCTTGTATCTCGAATTTGTAGTGGTTTTTAAGCTTCACTTTCTGAACAATGGTTGGTCTGGTGCTTCTTTTTCAGAATTTCTGGGGGTTTAACCATTGAAACATTCATATTGTTGCATAGCGTTTGGATTGATATCTGCTACCTTAATGAGCCTGTTACTGCCAATTGCTACAACTTTTTTTTTCTTTTTCTTCAAAAGAATAGTATAATAAATAAAACGAGAATTTGGATCGGCTCCCAACTGATAACTAGGTTAGAGTGGGCAAGATCCATTGAAAATATGTTGAGATTCTGGAAATTGTGCTAATGCTGAATGTATGTCTATATTGCATTGAAAAGGTGCATTGGACTAGGTACAATCACCCACCTAATAGCCATTAGCCTCAAGAGATTTTCTGTAAAGTTTTTGCAATATTAAGGTTTGTCCAACAAATTTCTTGTAACAGATCTTGGGATCTAACAAATGGCCTCTAGTTATTAACTTATTATGATTCATGACTAGTTCACATCTCTGTTTGCTACTCAACAAAAGACTCTCTTTTGCTATATCATTAATTAGCTTAGCGGGGACAGGTTTTAAGTTTTAGAAGCCTCATAATCATGTAAAAGGTTTTGGATTCAACAGGTTGGCTCAATATAGATTTTGATGACCACTCATATTTCAGGTTCTGTTTTCCTTGTATTGACAACTGGGCTACTATCACAAGCCTTTGTCCTCTTTGCCAGAATGAGTTTCAACTGATAACATGTGTACCTGTAAGTAACTTAATGTATTCAGCTATAAGGTGCTACAATTCAAGTTTTTTGCTGCTGCTGTTTTGCCTGTTATTGTATTATCTCCATTTCTGGCACATCAACAAACCATTGCCACAAAATGTTTTTTCTCATCTAACTTGCTGCATATTTGCTTCCCTATGTCTCATAACATGGACACTTCTCAATAATATCTTAATCATTTCTTTGTCTTCTTTCTTATGCTTTTAATGGTACCCCAAATATCCCATGGAATATCTTCTTACTATATAAATGGTCAATGAAGGTACATGATACTGTGGGTGGAACACAGACGGATGATGAAACAAATCCGAGGTATAGTTGATTCATCATCTTCATGTAGCTCTTAGACTCATATGAACTTTTGCATGTGATTATAGTCTCGAATTATGGTCCCTCAAGAATAACAAACTATGGTTATTTTGCAAAAGAAACAAGAAGGTATCAGATAAGAGGTGATGCATTGGTTTTTTGTGACCAAGGAAGGATGACACATGCTATTTGTCTTTTTTTTTTCCTTCATCATATATTACACCTTCAATACTGGAAGAAAGGAGAATATCTGGTTTAGTTGCACCTTTGTTGGCCTTCAGTCTCAACCACTTCCTAGTTATGAGCAACATGTATATACTTTACTTATTAGTGACCTCTAGCACCTCCCATGTGGTATCTCTTTATTTCCTCATGCTGATAAATCATGTTCTCTCTGAAGATATAGAGAGATTTTCGTTGGCATATATGCTTTTACAAACTCCAAATTTTTCCTAAGTTCCCGTATATAGTTGCAGCAGTCGTGCATGTTGGGAGTATAGTAGAAGTGCTGTGACATTGTCTGTTGTACAAGATAATTTTTTGATAGATTGGTGACAAGTTGATATGGTATCAATGGCTAAGAAGCATATATGTTCTTCGATAGACAAACATTCTTTTGATTCTTACTTCTGGCTGCAAAATCTCGGCGTATGCTGATCTAGTACTAATTTATTTTAGAATATTGAGTTGTAGAAAAATAGAATGCTAACGTTCGTGGTTTGTTGATAGCTCACTTTTTTGGCTGAGTAACTTTTGGAACTGTATTTGGAAACAAGTATAATAGAGTAGTGGTGACTGATGTATTCTCTAGAGGATTTATTTATAAGCTTTTATGCAATGGTTCTTCTATTCATGTGTTAGAAACCAGAATGACTGCCCTATTGTTTTTAGCAATCTTTCAAATGTTTACTATAACTTCTTATTTTGTTGCAGAGATGATGACTGGTTTATTGAAGGGAAAACTAACACTCTTTCGTTTCCTTCATATTATATTGATGAAAATGTAAGTTAATGTTTGCTTCTGTTTTGTCTGAATATTCACTATTGCTTTATTTCTGTTTGACATTTGAACTTGCATGATTCAGTCTGATTATTGAAATGACTTTTTGCTTAATGCCTTTTTTTCTTATTTAGCTTTTTTTTTTTTTTTTTTAATACATGCCTTTAGCATTGCATTTAATAGTGATAAAATGGTATTGCAAAGAACTCATTGCAAAATGGTGAGAGGGCGAGGGTGCCCAATCCAAATATATACATCTTATAAGCTCAGTAAGTGTGCTAAACACTTGGGCCCATGTCCAAACCAAACTGACCATCACCGAAAAGCATGTTGCCCATTATCATTATGAATTCATCCTCAAAAGCCAGTTTGATGGGAGTGCGTGCCTAAGAAAAATATGTGAATTTTATCAGCCCAGTGCAATTGTGATATGGGATGGCTACCTTCTAAAAAATAGATATTTGAGCATCACTGGACTAAACATATTGCTAAACTTAATAGAAATATTGAGCTATAGATCTTCCTTATGCTTCTTACTTTGTTTTATTTATTTATAAGTGGAGAAGTACTGTAATGTAACTGTTCTCTTTTCTAACAGCTTTTGGAAGAAAGAACTTTGGAAATTGCTGTTGACAGTTTGAGGCATATAAATATGTTATGAAGCAGACAGTTTATTAACTTGGGAACATTAGGTCTTGCTAACCAGATATTGATCTTTGATGTAACATGAGCTCAGGATGCTCATTACTACGCCCGAGGGGTTGAGGGTTATGATCCATGTGATACTTTTTGTCTTCCTTTTGCTATTAGTTTCTAGCTCCTTTCTTTTTAATTATTCTGTACTGTAAGGAACATTAGTTTAGCATGCAATCTTAGCGGCTTTGTCCTTTCTTAGGCAGTTGCCTGCTTGGATGGAGATGGCTGCAAAATACGAAGTGGATCAGTGGAAATTGGAGAAGAGTCAGATATTGATACATCCATTGCTTGTGATTCCTGTGATAAATGGTAGGTAGCAATGCAATCCAATTTTCAATATGACCATATTGACCCATTCTTTTTCAGTTTAGCGGTGTTCTTATGGTTTATTTTGATCGCCGTTGTCAGCCTGCTGTTGCTTTGTTTCTCTTGCCGATAGTTTATGAAGTAAAGTTTTTTATAAAGTACAAACCGTTCATACAGTGCATATATTGCAACAACCCATCTACTTCTGCCTTTATCTTCTATTTATTTTACCGCTATTCATAATTTATGTGCACCCCTCTTTAACTTGACCTTGTTCTTATTGAAAAGAGAGTTTAATTTATTATGTAGACTGCTACAGTGAGTCTTTGTCTTTTCCTTTTTTGTCCGTGAAGTGGCATCCTAGAGTGTAGTCAGTTGAGGTGTGACACTGAAGTTTCCAGGAAAATTGTTAGATTTCCTTGTGCTGATAAGGCTGACATGCTCTTACAGTAAATCCCCATCATAACACTGGCTAGAAAGTTATTAAAAATGGATGATTTGATGCATTCTTCTGATATGTTCATGTTTTGCTCGTGAATAGGTACCATGCTTTTTGTGTGGGATTTGATCCCGAAGGTACTTGTGAGGGCTCATGGCTGTGTCCAGGGTAATTGCAGTTCTTTTGTAAACCAATGCAACTAAATGTGTATTAGGATCTTGACACTACGAAACTAATTGATGCAGGTGCACTGTTGGTAAAGTTCCACAGATGTCAGATGGAGCTTCAGTATCAAGTAAAGACAACCAAAATGGTGTAGAAATTGCTGGTGGCAACTATTTAGCTGAACAATCTTTTTCTGGAAGAGTATCAGTGTCTGTTGCTGGTGATGGTGAGACTGCTGTGGTCATCTCATTGGTTGAAGGAAATCAAAAATCTCAGCAATCAGGGGAATCAATTGGGGGATTTAGCAAAGACATGGATAACAACCTATCGTCCAGTTCTACATTTAGCACATTGAATTCAGATGCATTACCAGACTATAGGAAAAGTCTCAACCCTGATTCATGTCAACAAGAAACAGAAGTATATTTATCACGACATAATTGTCATACTGCATTGCATTTGCTATCTCCTGCTGAGCTGAAGATATGTGCTGATGATACAGTTGAAAGAGCTCCAACACATCCTAACAACGACATGTCTATGTATAGTTTTGGTCTTGATCCTGGTATATCCATGGTCTCTGATGCACTTGTGATTCTGTTTTATAGAATTTGCCTCTTCTGATCTATCTTGAGTTAGATGTAATTGAGCATGACTAGAGCTGTTCATCTTATGTACTTTTTCATATTTCTTGGGCAGACATGAAGGACAATGACTTATCTGAAGGTCATGTGGCTGGATCTTTGGAAGTAAATAATAGATCAGAAGATCTTTTACCAGGTATAAGATAGAGTAAGCAAATAAATTAGTACTTTCTGGTTCACTCTCAAGTGAGTATCACTGCTTTAGCAGTAATTATATTTTGACTGTCATCTGAATCAAGTTGATTTTATTTTTTTCTTATTGCATTCCCTCTGGAGTGTTTCCAGCTATGAATGTGGAAGCCATTGGAGCTGAAGCTTTACCTATGAAAAGTATGATGCCTGATGTGAAACAGACCACAAGTGGAACTACTGGTCCAAAAAGAAAGAATGGAGAACGCAGGTTGTTAACTTGTTATACCATTATGTTTGCTATCTTCATTTTTAATTTCTGTTTCAAATTTTCTGCTAGATTACAGTTAGAGTAAGAAATCAACAGGTTTTCCTGTTTTTCCCTTTCTTTTGGGAAGATTCTTTAAATGGAACAACCCTTTCTTTTGCGAAGATTCTTTGAATGGAACATTACCTGTTAGAGGTCTACTTTTTACTTGAGTTCTGCTGCTTGTAATGCAATATTAGACCATCTATTCTAATATTTTTGAAATACTTCTGGAGGATGATATGTAAAGTTATGCCTTCACAAAATTTTCTGGCATTTAGGATTGGTGTTGGAAAATGTTGATAGATCTAACTTTGTGCAAAGATAGTACTCCCTCCGTCCCAGATTAATAGTCTCATTTGCTTTTGGCACAATAACCAAGACATGTGAGTGTAGAATGAGTTGAGTGGAATTAATATTTTATTGTTGAGTGTGAAAAAATTACCCTTTCTATAAATGAGACTATTAAAGTGGGACGCACGAAAATGAGAAATGAGACTATTAAAGTGGGACGGAGGGAGTATCTAAAACTTGCTAGTCTACGTGCCTTCTTTCTGCTCGCTGCATTTTGATTTACAAGTTATATATTGATTTTCTTGTTTAGTTGGCCTACTTCATACACGCTATTATGATGTAGAATTGTGGGTCATGGAGAAAGAGAGGCTAAGCTTTCACAAAAGAAAATCAAAACTCAGATAGATGGTCAGCCCATTAATCCGACCAATCAAACAGCTGCATCTTTTGTAGATGAATCCAATACAATATCTGCTCAAAGTTCTTTGGAGGATAGCAAATGTTTATCTGAGAAGGATAATGGTACTCCTGATATAATGGATATAGTTCAGGAGACAGATCGTAGGGCTCTGAAACAGGCTGGGTGTAAAAATGCTTCCGACATCAACCCCAAAGAAAAAGAAACTGCTGCGGGGTTGAGGCTAAAAAAGATAATGCGGAGAGCTGGTGATGATAAAGATTCTTTGGTTCTAGTTCAAGAGCTTAGGAAGAAAATCAGAGAAGCTGTTCGAAACAAATCCTCTGAAGAGGTGGGCCAGAATCTTTTTGATCCCAAACTTCTTGATGCTTTCCGAGCTGCTTTGGCTGGATCAGGGGCTGAAAATAGGAAGCCAGTTATAGACATGAAGGCAAAAAGGTCATTGCTACAAAAGGGTAAAGTACGTGAAAGTTTAACAAAAAAAATATATGGAGCTGGGGGAAAGCGAAAGCGTGCTTGGACTCGCGAATGTGAAGTTGAATTTTGGAAACATCGCTGCTTGAAGGCGTCAAAGCCCGAAAAGCTTCAGGCATTAAAATCAGTTCTTGATGTCTTGAGGGATGATTCCAGTCACACGAAGAAAATGCCTGGGGATGACCAGGAGGCAAGGGGTTCTATTCTTTCAAGATTGTATTTAGCGGACACATCCGTTTTCCCTAGGAAGAATGATATAAAACCTGTCTCAGCTCTCAACGCTCTTTCAACTTCTGAACAGAAGAGAGAGAGTGGTTCCACTGAAAATGCATCTAAATTGCAGCCCAATAATCAGTATGACATAAGTCTACAAAAGTACAATGCCTTATCAGAGGCAATTGTTCCTCCTTCAGATCCCAAGGGTGTGAAATCTGAAGCTACTTCCAGCGATTCACAAGTAAAGAGACATCCCAAAGGAACACCAACTTCGGGGAAGGTCCTTGCAAGTAAACCTGACTCTATAAAGGGCGATAGAAGAAAATGGGCCTTAGAGCTCTTGGCAAGAAAAACAGCAGCCTCAGGCAAGAATATGCAAGAAAAAGAAGAGGATACATTAATTCTCAAAGGAAACTATCCGTTATTGGTAAATTTCAATGCTTTCCCTTCTGCAATGAATTAACTTAATATGCTAGTAAAAGAATAGGATTAACTCTTCCTTGGTGTTTTTGTATTGAAATTAGGTTCCTTTATTTTGATATATTTACAGGCTCAACTGCAAAAAGATATGCGTCCAGTTTTGGCTCCCAGCCGTCACAATAAAATCCCGACATCAGTCAGGCAGGTAAATTTGACTTTCACATTCACAGCAACCAATCTATATCCTTTGAAAGGTACTATTTCTACGTTTCGAGAATTAATTTGTAATGTTGGACAGTTTACTTATCATAACTTGTTGGGGAAGGGAAGCCTATGAAAGGTGCAGAATCAATGCAAACTCATTTAGTGGATTCTTTGAACAAAAACAGGAGTCGAAATAGATCCTTCCCTAAATGTGTTCTATGTGGCACAATATCCTATTGTGACACTTTGAACTCAGCATTCTATATATTCTGAATCGATACCAATTTATAAACTCATGAAACTTGTCCCCAAGGTTTTCTTGAGTAAGATTTTAATCTCTTAATCCTTCAATCATCTCCTGAATTTCTTAGTAAAAATTTGTGTCACTGTAATCCTGGCCCCGGTTTCAGTTTCCTGGTTGATTAACATGTTTTAAAATAAAACTTGTCTTTACCACAGGGTCCCTAGTTGTGTGTTTTTGTGCATTTGTATGATTGTATCCTCTTCTTGATGCTACATTATATGTTGTTTTGGTTATATTAGTTTCCTGTCCTCAACTAGAGACATTTCTTTTGGTTCAAAGTTATTCAATAACTTTGTTAGGTACAGATTACATAATCTTTGTCATTATATAGGCTCAACTTTATCGTCTGACTGAGCACTTCCTAAAGAAAGCAAATCTGTCAGTGATTTCACAAACTGCTGAAACAGAGTTGGCTGTAGCAGATGCTGTCAATATCGAAAAAGACATTGCTAACAGGTCAAACAGCAAGCTTGTATATGTGAATTTATGCTCGCAAGAGCTATCACGCAGGTCAGAAGACATAAATTCCGACAGAGCTAAAGAAGCAGATCCTTGCTCCACTTCAGGATGCCCTTCTGTGGAAGCATCTGGAGAAGAAACTATTAACAGCTCCTTAGATCTGTCAGTTGATGAGGCACTTAAGAAAGCTGGGCTCATGTCAGATTCCCCTCCAAATAGTCCCAGTCATCTGACAGAGGGTGTTGATAATCAAGTTGGTTCGCCAGAAGATATCGATGAAGAACCTGACAATGTAATTGAAGTCGATTCTCAACCAGATCTTGATATCTATGGCGATTTTGAGTACAGTTTGGAAGATGACGACTTCATTGGTGCTAGTGTTCTGAACACTTCTAAGCAAGAGTCTGAGCCACCGAAAATGAAAATGTTATTTTCTTCCCTTAAAACTGAGAAACCAAATAGAATTCCAGACCTAGAACTTGGGGATCATGAGGTGCGGAGAGATGTTGATCCATTAACTGGCTCCTCTGACCTGCTTGAGTCTCAAAATAAACCCAGTACTGGAGGCTCAGCTGTGGACAGTACAGTGGACGATTGCGTTGTTCGAAAGCCTTCCGATGATAATGATAATGATAATGAGCTTTCGCTTGCAGAATGTGAAGAACTTTATGGACCTGATATAGAACCACTCATTGAAAAGTATCCGGAGGCTGCTTCTGTAATGCCATTTGGACACACACATGGGGAAAATGAAGATAATAAGTCCAATCATGCCGATAAAAGAGCTGCCATGGAGGAATCAAATCAACCGTCATCTTCAGCTGATAAAAGAGAGAATGCAGACACCAAGGAGAAGGCGACAAAATGTGACACCAAGCAATCAGAAAACCATAAAACGGTCATGAAAAAGGTGAAACACAATTTTCATGAACAGATACTGGTTCTCCATATTGTATCTGCAGCTCATATATTGATTCTATTTTTTGTTTTGTATTGCAGGTTGAAACCTACATAAAGGAGCACATAAGACCACTTTGCAAGAGTGGTGTGATTACAGTTGAACAGTACTGCTGGGCCGTGGGGAAGACGACTGAGAAAGTCATGAAGTACCACTCCAAGGAGAAAAATGCAAATTTTCTCATCAAGGAAGGTGATAAGGTGAAGAAACTGGCGGAACAGTATGTTGAAGCTTCCCAGCAGAAAACAAAATCTTAGAACATTGCATTCCTCCCATTGCGACACGCGGTTATCATCCTTTTGATTTCTCCAGATGTCTCTAACTAGATTGCTGAGATTATTACTACGTGGGAAGGGCAAATGCACATCAAATTCTGGCTGACAATCTCTGTTGAATGTAAATATTCCAAGAGAATTGTATTCGAGTGCTCCCTGTAATGAGTTTGTGTATTGTGCAGCTGCTCTGATGTTGGAAGATATGATGCTTCATCACTCTTCTGCTAAAAATTGAGTTCTAAAAGCAATTTTCTATATTGATTATTGGTTTAAGTAATTTTTTATTTGATAATATTTTTTTAAAAAAATGATTTGAAAATATTATAGTATAGTGATTTTTTTGGTTGAAAAATAATGTCTAGCAATTCTCTGATCAAATAATTAAAAAAATACTAAAAACAAGACTATTAATAAAACGCATTAAAAATGGAATTATTATATAATTTTTCTAACTTCACACTATTAAATTGCGGACTCCAATTATAAATCCCATGCTTTATTTAAACTGCAATTATTAAAGAAAAGTTATTATATTTAGGGTGTAAATGTATCAAATTGTTGACTCGATAAAAGTTTGTTCGAATTTATTTAGTAAAAGCTCATTCGAGTTCATTTAGTAAAGCTTGTTTATTAAATGAACTAAACTCAAGCATCATAGTATTCGACTCATGATCACGTGAGCAGACTCGTTAGCTAAATTTAGTAAGAAATATAAAATAATTACTTTTATAAAAATAATATTTTCATGATTTAAGTGTAACAATAATGATAAATATTTCTACTAATGAAATATTTAAGAATTTGAGCATGAATATGATATTAATTTTAAAATAAACAATTTTTTATAAAATAATAATGAAAAATTTAAATATTTTCTAAATTTAGAAAGTTCGTTTAGGCTCGATTAAAACTCGATAAAGTTCGTGAACATTAAAATATTCGAAAAAAAGCTTGAAGCACAACTCGAAACTAAACAAGTCAAACTTGAGCACGACACTACTCGACTCGACTCGGTTCGATTATACCCCTAATTATATTTAAATAACTCTGTGACATGAATTACCGAAAGTACCCCTTAATTTGAAGAGTGAAATTTATTAATACTCATTTTCACTATATATATTATGAAAATACCCAAAAAATTATATAGATTCAAAAAATACCTACTGCACTATTCTGACATTTTTTCAGAAAACAGTTATATTTATTTTTTTAAAAATGAAGTTGATCGAAGCTTTTTTTATTAAAATATATTTTTACAATAAAAAATCCAAAAAAATAGATCTATGTCATGGCTCGACAAAGATCCGACACCAACCACAATTAAAATAAAATCCAAAAAAAATAAAATTCATCAAAGTGGGTCGGTGGTCGGTGCCTTCCGCCACCGCCCCACTCCCCCCCCCCACACACACACACACACCCACTTCCCTTCATTTCCCCCGACCCACTCCCCTGCTCACTAATTATATTATATATAATTCATATATATAATATTAATTATATATAAATTTGATTTACTTTTATATATATATATATAGAGTTGCGTTCATTTCTGAACTAAGTGTTGTGAATGAACAATGAACATTTTTTCAACCTTTGATTTATTTAATCGTACGGCTAATATGATGACATGTGTCAATTAAATAATTAATTTTTTATTTCATTAAGGGTAGTATTGGTATTGTTCCATAATTTATTTTTAGAACGGTTACTAACTTTGGTAACTGAATTATTTACTCAATCTTTGTTTTTTTTCATATCTTTTTTAAAGATTTGATTCTACGATCCTTTTTTAACTACTTACATTAATTTTCGTTCATATCATTCTCGTTTTTCATTATTCCTTCTCCTTAATTTTTTGTTTGTGCCATTTTTTTCATACAATACTATGAACGACATACCAGGTATTTTTTTATTTGTAGTTCAATTAAATTCTTTTTCGTTTTCACGTTTAATTTTATACTATTCACTCGTATAATTTTTTTTATTTGTGTCGTCGGTTTTTTTTATACTCGTTACATTTTTTTTTTTGGTTTTTAATCTTATATTCCATAGAGTTTTGCATTCGAATTCAATATTTTGCATTAATGATTGTCTGTTTTTTGAGCAGTTATGGAGTTTTCGTTTTTTTTATTGAATGTGAATGGGTGTGAAGTAGTTTTTAGATATGGGGGTCGTTTTTTTAGCTTTTAATTACGTATTATGTTTACAGTATTTTTTGTATCATTATCTTAAGGTTAATATATCATTTCTCTGATGATTAATTGTCATTAATCAGTGTTATACCTGATAAATACATTGTCCGAAGATGGCTGAAGACCGGTTTTGTGAAATCTGGACATGATGCTGAATCTGATAGTTATAGTGCTTCGAGTGTTGTTCATGACAGGCAGAAGATAAAGAACAAGGTGTATTTTACTTTCTTTGGTCTTGTTCTAAAAGTTGATGGAGACGCTGATAAGAAGTCATCATTATTATCCACTTTGCAGGATGTGGAGAAGTCGTTTGGAGTTTTAGATAATTGTGGTACATCTTTGGTACAGAAGAAGAAGATCATTAAGGAATTTTATGGACATGACAAACCTGACAATATTAGTGTTCATCCGCCTAATGTTGTTAAAATTAAGGGCAGTGGTAGTCGAATTATTTCTCGTATTGAGAAAATGAGGAAGGATATGGAAAAACCTCTGAGGAAGTGCAAAAGGTGTGACAAGTTGTGCAATCATGATTCGAGAAACTGTGATAAACTGAAAAATCTTGAGAAGCCGGCGGGTTGATTTTAATTTGCTGTTTTTGAGTATTTTTACATTGTAGTACGTTTTGTTTTAGTTTTTTATCCAGAAAACGTTATCATTGTTTTAGTTTATATCTTATAATACTTTGTTCTTCTCAGTATAATTTAATCATTGTATTCTGTTCTAATTTTTTTTTTTTATGGTACTTGATTTTATATGCAACGTCCTTTATCATTAATATAGTTTATAGGTATCATCAATCTTCAATTAGTTTATCATTTTTTATGTCTTCTGAAATTTAGCTAGTCTTTAAAATGTTATAATATCAACGAAGTTACAAGGATTTTACGTGGTGTTAATGTTATTCGATTAAACAGAGTTCGTATTATCTTACTTAATATTTTGTAATTATTGTTTAATTCATCTCATTCGTTGAAACTTTAGTTTTGTCGAAACAGCATACTTGATATTAAAAACTTTTTTTTTTAGCATTTTTCTTATATGTTGATATCATCATTATTCATGTTGTTTATCATTAAATTTAATGAAGTTGCAAAAAATGACCCTTACTTTAAATGATATATTTCAAATTAATTACAGTGTTATTATGTATTGATAAACATTTTTGTATATTGGAAACATAAATTATAAAAGCAAAATACATTTACAAATTTATAAGCAATATTCAAAATACTTAATAGTTTAAAACGTTCAACTTTTAAACAAAAATACCATTCACTGATTTGTTTCTAAAACCACAAAAAAGCATAAAGATGTTTGTCACCACAACATTCACATTCTAACCCTGAATTTGGAGTAAGTCATCAACAAACTTTCCAACATCCACCTCACTAATCTCTCCCTCAGCTTCGATGTATTCTTCGCTTTCTTTTTCATTCTTCAGTTCACAGGCAT
Organism: Plectranthus barbatus; assembly: GCA_026898455.1. NCBI lineage: Eukaryota > Viridiplantae > Streptophyta > Magnoliopsida > Lamiales > Lamiaceae > Plectranthus > Plectranthus barbatus. The sequence continues at coordinate 737,167 of JAPKLW010000172.1, forward strand.
TATTTGGAGACAAGAGTAGTGTGCACGTATATTTGGCTCGTAGATATCGGTAGACTACCTTGCTCCTTTTTGGTAAGCATTGGCACCACTCCGTCTCTTTCTCCCCATTGTAAAGCTTCATGTGTCTCATCATCAGAATGGCACAGTCGCGCTTGTTCAAAAAAATTAAAAAATGATATGGTTAATGTAAAATTAATGATATTCAATCAACTATTAAATGACAATGTACCAATAAGTATTCTATATGTTCTGTTACCCTATTTATGCATAAAAAGACATATTATACGCATAAAAATGATAATAAAAAACCTACATCATTATAGGTAAAGAAGATGTTCAATTTATCAGCTGAAACATATAGTTTATGTTTCCGTGTAATAAACCAGATATCATGAAGACATGCTTTGTGTTTAAATGACAACAAGTAAACAGAAAAATGATATACATATGTTTTGCATTGCAATATTTTCAAAAAAATTGAAAACTGAATTGTGTAATATAACATTAATGATATTCAATCAACTATTAAATGACAATGTACCAATTAGTAATCTATATGTTCTGTTGCCCTTTTTATTTAAAAAAAATGACATCCCACACACATAAAAATGATATTCGAAAACCTAATTCATAAAAGGTAAAGTACATGTCAAATGCGATACACTATATTTACTAAGTAGTGATTTTTTGAAAATTTAAAAAATTTCCGCGTTGATAATGTTCCGCCCTTAATTTTCATTATAAAGATAATTATTATTTTTTTTTAAACGCAAATTCGTCAATCCAACTTGTTTTTCATTTTTCTACGACGAAATTGTTTCGTAAAACAAAAACTCAAGAATTCGTACCTGAGGAAGATGCGCCGGCGGTTGATTTTGGTACAGTTCCTGAAGGTTTAGCACCCAATTTGGTCTTTTTTTTCGGACCCATGGTTTTTGGTTGTTGTCGCCGTGGGATTTCGTTCGGAAACTATTTGTTGTTAGCCCTAGTTTAAATATGAACGCAATGCATCAATTTTCTGGTTTGGGTTTAAGATCGTAAAACAAAATATAAAAAATGACAGAGCTCACCGGATTTTTGAAGAGTTTTCGCCGTCGAACACTGAGCGACTGAGTTGTGAGTTTTGTTCGATGGTTTGTGGCGTTGAAGACAAATTGACCTAATTTGTGTTTTTTCTGAATCATTAATGACAACAAACAAACATCCTAAATATTCGATTAAATTTGTCTAGATCGTGTTTGATCCTATTTGGTAACTGCCCCCATAAATTTCGACTTTCAGTTTTTGCTTATGCGGTTTTTTTTTTTCCATTTTTGCCCTTTAAATGACAAAAACTATACTATTTAATGATAGACGGAAATATTTAATCTGGGACGTAGATGTACAAAATGGATGGTTAGATTTAGTTCTCTGTTCATTCACAAAGACTTGTTCAGCCTAGATCACTCCCCTATATATATATATATATATA
>JAPKLW010000172.1:739037-775034 GCA_026898455.1 Plectranthus barbatus
TATATATATTAATATGTATATTTTTACATTACAATTTATAAATTATTAAAAAATTTGGTGACGTGATGATGAAGATTTCATCATTATAACAAAAAAACAATCTCAAATGTCAAAAAAATAAAAAAATAAGTATTTTTTTGAATGTGTTTAATGTTTTAGGTATTTTTATAATGTGTTTAGTGATTTTGGGTATTTAATATATTTTTCACTAATATTTGAACTGCCATTGCATGACAACATTCCTTTCACACTGCAGCTCTTTTCAATTCTGTTGCAAAAACCGCCACCAACTTTCTCTCTCTGCTATCTGCACTGATTCTCCTCTCATTTGCTCTAAAAACCCTTTATTTAGGGTTACATTTATGAAGATTCCCACCCGCGCCAGCTGGATTACACAAGAATGGAACAGAAAACTGGGTTTTTTACCCTAACTTGTGCCCCCCGCCAGGAAAAAAACACGATTGAGAGATCAATTAAAAGAAGAGAAACATCATGCAAAATTACATTCTTTTTCTGCTGCAGGGGCAGGTAACCTGGGGTCCTGCTCTATTCTAATTTTGATTTTCCGAGTTTATGCACATTTTCTAGGCTGTTCAACGTTTCTGCTACTGTAGTTTCATGGCTTGTCATTGGAGTTTATGATTTCCAGAATTCTTTCATTCTTGGTTACCCTATCCGCAGAAACTTTTGAATCATGTTTTGATGTTACTTCCAAATTCTTCGGCATTGGGAAATTTGATACCTTCTGTTTGTGACTTTGTGTAGGTGAGCGGAGCGGTGAGAAAAGGCCTGGGATTGTAGATGGCAGTGGTAATGACGGAGAGACGACAGTGGTGCAGACGGGGATATCGATGATGGAGCAGCTGGTGCCGGAGATAACGATGCATGCTATCAGCTACTTGGATTACCCCAGTCTCTGCCGTCTCTCCATGACCAATTTGCTCATGAATAGAGCTGCAAATTATGAAAATGCTTGGAAGGCACTTTATCATAATGTTTAGTTTGGTTCCTTAGAAGATCACTCTTGGGATTTGGCAAGATATCTTGATATTAGGGTTGTGCTTTTATTATTTGGAATCTGAAGTTTAAGTTTTGGTTAAATGTTCAATCTCATGTAACTCATTGAACCCAATAGTGGGGCATTCTTTCGGTCTTTCCTTAGCTAGTTTCTGGATTGTTGAGGAAAAACATTTATGGTTCACCTTGTTCATGATGTTCCTTAGTTTTATCATCACATGCAATGTAATCATTCCCTTATTGCTTTTCTTGGAGTAATTAAAATTCATTTCAATGGGAAGAAATTAAGGCCAACAATGCGTAGTACTTCTTGCAATATAGAATCTACCTAGCATAATTCACTCCCTGAAAAAGACATGGTGGAAAAACCTTTCATAATCTTTTGCTGATCAGATTTTGGTTATAAAGGAAGCAAATCAGTGTTTTGCAAATTGAATGAGCGAAGCGGCTGAAAAGTTTTCGATTAACATGTTTAAGTTTGAAAGATGTATCATGTGTGCATGGGAGCCACTATGGATGCTTATTTTTGCTGGCCAGCTTTTGGTTATAAGGGATGCAAATTAGTGTTTTGCAAATTATTTAAGTTTGACAGATGCGTCGTGTATGCATGGGAGCCGTTATGCATGCTTATGTTTGATTCAGTTGGTTGATTTGCACTGTCAAGGATATAGGCGACTTTTTTTCATATCGTAATTTGGATTTTTTTCATTAAATACTCTGCAAAATAATTTGTCGGACTTCTAGTAATTGTTGAGATGGAATCAATTCTTGGAGATTTTTATTATTTTCCAACTAACCAATTTTGCCCTTTTTATACATAAATGCTACAAACCGTTGAATCTTTGATACATGTCCCTATCTAAAGTTATGGTAGTTTGGTAGAGATTGTCATTATGATGTCTAAAATTTATTGCTTCTATTAACAAGAATAATGATTTTATGACTTGATACCCTAAAATCAAATACAATTTTAGATAATTGGTTCTTCAAGTACATTTATTAGAGTTCATGCAACTTCGTAATAAGGACTTTTGCGTAATTTAACAATTTGAAGTTTCTTGGTTCACAAAAAAAAAAAAAAATCAAAGCTGGTGACTATGAGAAAAGATTGTTGGTTATTGTTTACCAAGTGATTCGTGTTATAGGTTGTATATTCTCTCATGAACTTGCTTAACCTGCAGTACTCACACACAAAAGTGTCCATGCAGGATGATGTTAATACTTGACTATGTATTTTTTCTTTTTGGTAAGTCTTGAATAATAAAGGTCTGAGTATGTTATTCTACTTGAATCTCCTGATCGTGTGGTAGTGTTCTCAAGTGATTCTTACGTGCATGCACCATGCAGTTTGCCACCATAGCCAGTTTTCGTGCTTATTGCTCTTCATAATTATACATATTTCTTATAAGCATGCATAAACTCAGTTTACAACAATTTAGTCATTCCAGTCAGTATGCTGATTCTGTTTGTCTTTTGCCTCTTCAAGGATTTTACAGTGGAGCAGGAAATGTGAAACCAACCAATGGATGGAAAGCTTATTATGCAGAAACTAGAGCCATTGTTGACATCAACAATTAGTTTTTAACATTGTAAAAGAAAGGTCTATTTCAGTTATGCCCCAGTTTTGGCTTGATGCAGATTATGTCAAATGTTTCCATGCTACTAGCGAGACGCTTACAGGGTATGTGGTGTTTTATCTTTGCAGGGATGTACCTTTTAAATATCTTTTTCTTTGTTAACTTCTATGAACTTCATTCATTCTATGCCTCTTTGGAAAGTTGTGCAAGTCCTTCGTTGGATGTGCAGTAAACTAGGGCTAACATAGTTTGAAATCTTTTGACGATACAAAATCTCAAAAATATGTTCGGTAGAGTTTCAGAAGCAAATGTTTCATCTGGTCTCAGGCAGAGTAGAGCAAGCGCCCTGCGTTGAACCCTCTCGGTTGGAAACTATAAGATGATGAGTTATTTCTAAATTTGTTAAGTTGGTAAATGAAGATGAGGCAGAAGCTGGACTTAGGTGGTGTTGATAGGCCAATGTCCAATGGAAAAGGCATGAAAGGTTACTTATTAGGAATCCTGGAAATTTTTACATGTATCTCGAAGAGTTCAAACAGTGTGATAAAATCTGCACATGCTTGCCCTAAATGGCACATCTTTGATAAAGAGAACCGACATACCATAAATCTTTCTGTTATTGTTTTTTGATCGTGTCTACAGTGTTGTTGCAGTAGGCCTAATGTTTGCAGTTGTGTGTTCAATTGCTTTTATGTCTCGTTATTAGTGATTTCCATGTGTTTAACAAGACACTAATATGTTCCACAACTCGATTTTTGTAGCTACACTGAAGTTATTGAAAGCTGGCGGTTGGCATTTGGCTAGGAGATTGCTGTTGATTTCCAGTTACAAAACGTAAAGCTTCGTGCCCTAACAGATATAGCTTGGGTGACCATGAAAGCTTTTGCCAGTGAGGAGAATGGCCCTATAATGTTACAAATGTTTACGAACTCCATAATGGTAGGTGGTACATGTTGGACCATCATAGCTCAGCAGCTCTCATTTACGGTAAATATTTTTCATTATTTGTTGGAAATTACTTAGAGAAATCATCAAAAGTTTGTGGGAGATTCTAGTTTCTTTTTCAACAATTGCTCATTGCCTAAAGTTTATCTTATATGTTGTTGAGGAAAAGATGTCTATATTATGATCTTGATCTTTTAATGTTTCTAATCTCAAACAACACATGCACAAACCAAGTAATCCCTTGCGTTTAGCTTGATTTTGCTTGACCAGAGGTATAACTAATTGCAGGTCTTCTGTTCATGTAATTAATGAAAGATATTTTGTTGATGTAATTAGTATTATGCCATGATTATTTTTGCATGTTTTTCTTGTTATAGTTAGTGAATTAACATTGTTATGTGATTATATTGATTCATTAACATTTTTGGAGATATTTTTTTAGACATTTTGAAATTTTTGAATAGGATTTTATATTTTGGGGAGGATGCATTGTGAAAAATGAAATTGAATGCGACATAATGCTCTCTATCTCTCTCTTTTTCCGGTCTGGAATGTATAATCCTTTATTTCTTGCTTACTTCTTCTTCTTTAATTTTCCTAATTTTAGTATAGACTAAGGAGGGATTGATTCTTAATTTTTTTTAGAGATTCTTTCACATGAGACACTTCATCATTACTAAAGTCTAGCGTTTTCAATATTTTGGTGCTTGGTGCTTTGTAAAACTAAACCTAAACCTAAATTGGACACATTTAGTGCAAATCTTGTTATAGATCATGCATAATCACACTAAACTTTATCCATCTAAGTTAGTTTTACAAAATTGTATTATCTTTTATCAAAATATTATCCTCATATCCACTATTATGAAAAAATAACTATTTTTAGAATGGTAAATTACTCTCCTATGTAAATATTAGTTATCACATATTATTTTATTAATCATGAACATTATTTATCTTCAGAGTAAGGAATCGGAGGAGGATTAAGTTTAGAATTTCATAATCTTATGTTTATCAGATATTGGTTGTAAAGGAAACAAATCGGTGGTTTGCAAATTGAATTAGCGAATGGCTGAAAAGTTTTCGATTAACATGCTTAAGTTTGAAAGATGTGTCATGTGTGCATGGGAGCCATTATGCATGCTTATTTTTGCAGGTCAGCTTAGATAATTGGTTCTTCTAGTACATTTATTAGAGTTCATGTCACTTCCTAATCAGGACTTTGGCGCAATTTAACAATTTGAAGTTTCTTGGTTCATAGAAAAGAAGAACAAAAAGTCGGTGTCTATGAGAAATGATTGCTGGTTATTGTTTACGAAGTGATTCATGTTATAGGTTGTATATTCTCTCATGAACTTGCTTAACCTGCAGTACTCACACACGAAAGTGTCCACGTGGGATGATGTTAATACTTGACTATGTATTTTTTCTCTTTGGTAAGTCTTGAATAATGAAGGTCTTAATACGTTATTCTACTTGAATCTCCTGATCGTGTGGTAGTTTTCTCAAGTGGTTCCTACGTGCATGCACCATGCAGTTTGCCACCCTTGCCAGTTTTCGTGTTTATTGCTCGTGATGATAATGTAGGGATTTTCAGTAAGCCGAATCACAAAAACCCAAGTGAACCGGATCGATTTATGGATATTGTATATAATCAAAATTCACAAAAACCTAGCATGCTTCTATGAATTTAATTCAATTCGTGGATTGAGAGATTACCGTAAATCCGTAGAGTCTGATCCGATCTTTCGTGTTTGAATATTCCCTTTGATTCAACCACGCGATTCGATTAAATCTGCGGAAATAGAAATTAGAGATCTAATCTCTAGATAAAATCAAAAATCTGAGAAAAAGAAAGAAGGAAGAATCTTGTTCTCCAGATCAGATCTTCAGGGCTATATCCCAATGTTGTTCAGATCTGCTCCTGGTGAAGATTCCACAGATCTGTATCAGTAGGCCAGAGTAAAAATTCCTTCTCCTCCCTCTACAGGATGCGCCGCCCTCTCTCTCTGTGATCTAGGGTTTCAACTGACTTTGAGTGTTATGAAGTGGCAAGGGTTTCAGAGAGTGAGAGGTCTATTTGATCCCAGGGTTTTATCCCTAATGGGTTATTGGGCTCAAATCAGCATATTTAATTGGGCCAGTCCTGGGACCTAATGCAAATAATAAAGTGAGCCTATAAATTAATTAATTCTCATGTCCACAACCCAGGACACAATTAAATAATTAATATTAATTTTTTTTCACCACAGAATTGATACTGACCTACCCCTTTATTACCACGTTATGAGAACGGGCTAATTGAGAATCCTCATATTTAAGGTTACCGAACATTCATTAATTAATCAGAGCTTCTGACAAGCTCTATCTACAATTAATTAATATCTTATTATTCCTGAGTAGTACCACTCAATCCTTATCACTCGTACCTGAACTTAATCAGCCTGCAGGACTTTGGCACGATGAATGTCATTGAGCTCCTCAGGGAATGTCCCCATCCTATTACTCGGATATGGTTACCTAAACCCAGTCTCAGGCAGTACTACACGAAGTGCTGTTACCCAAGATGCGGATATACGAGCATGTTACTCAGGCTCTCCACCATGGCAAGTGAAAGCAACAGTTAATCCGTGCAAACCCCTAAATCTTCGTTAGGGTTTGGACTCAATCAATAACGAGATCTTGTAATCGTTGATGTCAGACAGTCGAATACATCTCACTACGGTCCATCAATACGCCGCCCTTGCGTACCAGCATGTCAAGTAACCAAGACAGACTACTTATTCCGACAATGCCGCAGCCATCCGGACAGACGTATCCTCATACGCTGTCTCGGCTATGATAAGGTTTATGTCTCACTAGGTCAAGTGATCATACTGTCTTTCGCAATCTACTACATGCCGTATGATCGTCTCTATCGGTGAGACAAGAGGATACCATTGTTACATACATGTAAGTTTGTTTGAAAGATAGGAGAAATAAACCGTTGTATACTCATTATAATAAATGCTTTCAGTATACAATACCCATCAGATTATACATATTTCCTACAAGCATGCATAAAATCAGTTTACAACTATTTAGTCATTCCAGTCAGTATGATGATTCTGTTTGTCTTTTGCCTCTTCAAGGATTTTACAGTGGAGCAGGAAAATGTGAAACCAGCCAATGGATGGAAAGTTAATTATGCAGAAACCAGAGCCATTGTTGACATCAACAATGAGTTTTTAACTTGTAAAAGAAAGGTCTATTTCAGCCATGCCCCAGTTTTGGCTTGATGCAGATTATGTCAAATGTTCCCATGCTACTGGCGAAACGCTTACAGGGTATGTGGTGTTTTATCTCTGCAGGGACGTACATTTTAAATATCTTTTTCTTTGTTAACTTCTATGAATTTTATTCATTCTATGCCTCTTTGGAAAGTTGTGCAAGTCCTTCGTTGGATGTGTAGTAAACTAAGGTTAACATAGTTTGAAATCTTTTCACGATGCAAAATCTCAAAAATATGTTCAGTAGAGTTTCAGTAGCAATTAATTCATCTGGTCTCCGGCAGAGTAGAGCAAGCGCCCTGCGTTGAACCCTCTCGGTTGGAAACTATAAGATGATGAGTTTATTTCTAAATTTGTTAAGTTGGTAAATGAAGATAGGCAGAAGCTGGACTTAGGAGGTATGAAAATGATTGAAGTATGGTGTTAATAGGCCTATGTCCAATGGAAAAAACATGAAAGGTTACTTATTAGGAATCTTGGAAACTTTTTACATGTATCTCGAAGAGTTCAAACAGTGTGATAAAATCTGCACATGCTTGCCCTAAATGGCACATCTTTGATAAAGAGAACCGACATACCTTAAATCTTTCAGTTATTGTTTTTTGATCGTGTCTACAGTGTTGTTGCAGTAGGCCTAATGTTTGCAGTTGTGTGTTCAATTGCTTTTATGTCTCGTTATTAGTGATTTCCATGTGTTTAACAAGACACTAATATGTTCCATAACTCGGTTTTCGTAGCTACACTAAAGTTATTGAAAGCTGGCAGTTGGCATTTGGCTAGGAGATTGCTGTTGATTTCCAGTTAAAAAACGTAAAGCTTCGTGCCCTAACAGATATAGCTTGGGTGATCATGAAAGCTTTTGCCGGTGAGGAGAATGGCCCTATAATGTCACAAATGTGTATGAACGCCATAATGGTAGGTGGTACATGTTGGACCATCAAACCTCAGCAGCTCTAATTCACGGTAAAATATTTTTCATTATTTGTTGGAAATTACTTAGAGAAATTATCAAAAGGTTTTGGGAGATTCTAGTTTCTTTTTCAACAATTGCTCAATGCCTCAAGTTTATCTTATATGACGTTGAGGAAAAGATGTCTATATTATGATCTGGATCTTTTAAAGTTTCTAATCTCAAACAACACATGCACACACCAAGTAATCCCTTGTGTTTAGCTTGATTTTGCTTGACCAGAGGTATAACTAATTGCAGGTCTTATGCTCATGTAATTAATGAAAGATATTTTGTTGATGTAATTAGTATTATGCCCTGATTATTTTTGCATGTTTTTCTTGTTATAGTTAGTGTATTAACATTGTTATGTGATTATACTGATTCATTAACATTTTTGGAGATGTTTTTTTTAGACAATTTGAATAGGATTTTATATTTTGGGGAGGATGCATAGTGAAAAATGAAATTGAATGTGACATAATGCTCTCTCTCTCTCTCTTTCTCTCTATTTTTTTTTTCTGGTCTGGAATGTATAATCCTTTATTTCTTGCTTACTTTTTCTTCTTTAATTTTCTTCTTCTTCTTTAATTTTCCTAATTTTAGTATAGACTAAGGAGGGATCGATTCTGAATTTTTTTATTTTGAGTTTCTTTCACATGAGACGCTTCATCATTACTAAAGTCTAGGGTTTTCAATATTTTGGTGCTTAGGGCTTAGTAAAGCTAAACCTAAACCTAAATTGTGCACATTTAGTGCAAATCTTATTATTGATCTTGCATAATGACATTAAACTTTATCCAGCTAAATTAATTTTACAAAATTGTATTATCTTTCATCAAAATATTATCGTCATATCCACTATTAAGAAAAAATGACTATTAATAATGGTAAATTACTCTCCTATGTAAATATTAGTTATCACATATTATTTTAATAATCATGAACATTATTTATCTTCAAAGTAAGGAATCGGAGGAGGATTAAGTTTAGAATTTCATAATCTTATGTTGATCAGATTTTGGTTGTAAAGGAAATAAATCGGTGTTTTGCAAATTGAATTAGTGAAGTGGCTAAAAATTTTCGATTAACATGTTTAAGTTTGAAAGATGTATCATGTGTGCATGGGAGCCATTATGCATGCTTATTTTTGCAGGTCAGCTAAGATAATTGGTAGTTCAAGTACATTTATTAGAGTTCATGCCACTTCCTAATCAGGACTTTGGCGCGATTTAAAAATTTGAAGTTTCTTGGTTTATAAAAAAGAAGAACAAAAAGTTGGGATCTATGAGAAAAGATTGCTGGTTATTGTTTACGAAGTGATTCATGTTATAGGTTGTATATTCTCTCATGAACTTGCTTAACCTGTAGTACTCACACACAAAGTGTCCACGCGGGATGATGTTAATACTTGACTATGTATTTTTTCTATTTGGTAAGTCTTGAATAATGAAGGTCTTATTATGTTATTCTACTTGAATCTCCTGATCGTGTGGAAGTGTTCACAAGTGATTCCTACGTGCATGCACTATGCAGTTTGCCACCGTATCCAGTTTTCGTGTTTATTGCTCTTGATGATTATACATACTTCTTACAAGCATGCATAAAATCAGTTTACAACTATTTAGTCATTCCTGTCAGTATGCTGATTCAGTTTGTCTTTTGCCTCTTCAAGGATTTTACAGTGGAGCAGGAAAATGTGAAACCAGCCAATGGATGAAAAGCTTATTACGCAGAAACCAGAGCCATTGTTGACATCAACAATGAGTTTTTAACATTGTAAAAGAAAGGTCTATTTCAGTTATGCCCCAGTTTTGGCTTGATGCAAATTATGTCAAATGTTTCCATGCTACTGGCGAGACGCTTACATGGTATGTAGTGTTTTATCTTTGCAGGGATGTACCTTTTGAATATCTTTTTCTTTGTTAACTTCTATGAACTTCATTCATTCTATGCCTCTTTGGAAAGTTGTGCAAGTCCTTCGCTGGATGTGCAGTAAACTAGGGTTAACATAGTTTGAAATATTTTCATGAAACAAAATCTAAAAAATATGTTCGGTCGATTTTCAGTAGCAATTAATTCATCTGGTCTCAGGCAGAGTAGAGCAAGCGCCCTGCGTTGAACCCCCTTGGTTGGAAACTATAAGATGATGAGTTTATTTCTAAATTTGTTAAGTTGGTAAATGAAGATGAGGCAGAAGCTGGACTTAGGAGGTATGGAAATGATTGAAGTATGGTGTTTATAGGCCTATGTCCAATGGAAAAAACATGAAAGGTTACTTATTAGGAATCCTGGAAAATTTTTACATGTATCTCGAAGAGTTCAAATAGTGTGATAAAATCTGCACATTCTTGCCCTAAATGGCACATCTTTGATAAAGAGAACCGACATACCTTAAATCTTTCTGTTATTGTTTTTTGATTGTGTCTATAGTGTTGTTGCAGTAGGACTAATGTTTGCAGTTGTGTGTTCAATTGCTTTTATGTCTCGTTATTAGTGAGTTCCATGTGTTTAAAAAGACACTAATATGTTCCACAACTCGGTTTCTGTAGCTACAATGAAGTTATTGAAAGCTGGCGGTTGGCATTTAGCCGGGAGATTGTTGTTGATTTCCAGTTACAAAATGTAAAGCTTCGTGCCCTAACAGATATGACTTGGGTGACCATGAAAGCTTTTGCCGGTGAGGAGAATGGCTCTACAATGTTACAAATGTGTACGAACGCCATAATGGTAGGTGGTACATGTTGGACCATCACAGCTCAACAACTCTCATTCATGGTAAATATTTTTCATTATTTGTTGGAAATTACTTAGAGAAATCATCAAAAGCTTTTGGGAGATTCTAGTTTCTTTTTCAACAATTGCTCAATGCCTCAAGTTTATTTTATATGACATTGATGAAAAGATGTCTATATTATGATCTTGATCTTTTAAAGTTTCTAATCTCAAACATTACATGCACACACCAAGTAATCCCTTGCGTTTAGCTTGATTTTGCTTGACCAGAGGTATAACTAATTGCAGGTCTTCTACTAATGTAATTAATGAAAGATATTTTGTTGATGTAATTAGTATTATGCCCTGATTATTTTAGCATGTTTTTCTTGTCATAGTTATTGAATTAACATTGTTTTGTGATTATACTGATTCATTAACATTTTTGAATATGTTTTTTTAGACATTTTGAATAAGAATTTATATTTTGGGGAGGATGCATTGTGAAAAATAAAATTGAATGCGACATAATGCTCTCTCTCTCTCTCTCTATTTTTTTTCGGTCTGGAATGTATAATTCTTTATTTCTTGCTTACTTCTTCGTCTTTAATTTTCTTCTTCTTCTTTAATTTTCCTAATTTTAGTATAGACTAAGGAGGGATCGATTCTGAATTTTTTTATTTTGAGTTTATTTCACATGAGAGACTTCATCATTACTAAAGTTTAGGGTTTTCAATATTTTGGTGCTTAGGGCTTTGTAAAGCTAAACCTAAACCTAAATTGTGCACATTTAGTGCAAATCTTGTTATGGATCGTGCATAATGGCATTAATCTTTATCCAGCTAAGTTAATTTTACAAAATTGTATTATCTTTCATCAAAATATTATCGTCATATCCACTATTAAGAAAAAATGACTGTTAATTATGGTAAATTACTCTCCTATGTAAATATTAGTTATCACATATTATTTTATTAATCATGAACATTATTTATCTTCAGAGTAAGGAATCGGAGGAGGATTAAGTTTAGAATTTCATAATCTTATGTTGATCAGATTTTGGTTGTAAAGGAAACAAATCAGTGTTTTGCAAATTGAATTAGTGAAGTGGCTAAAAAGTTTTCGATTAACATGTTTAAGTTTGAAAGATGTATCATGTGTGCATGGGAGCCATTATGCATGCTTATTTTTGCAGGTCAGCTTATATAATTGGTTCTTCAAATACATTTATTAGAGTTCATGCCACTTCCTAATTAGGACTTTGGCGCGATTTAACAATTTGAAGTTTCTTGGTTCATCAAAAAGAAGAACAAAAAGCCGGTGTCTATGAGAAAAGATTGTTGGTTATTGTTTACGAAGTGATTCATGTTATAGGTTGTATATTCTCTCATGAACTTGCTTAACCTGCAGTACTCACACACAAAAGTGTCCACGCGGGATGATGTTAATACTTGACTATTTTTTTTCTCTTTGGTATGTCTTGAATAACGAAGGTCTTAGTATGTTATTCTACTTGAATCTCCTGATCGTGTGGTAGTGCTGCTCTCAAGTGATTCCTACGTGCATGCACCATGCAGTTTGCCACCCTAGCTAGTTTTCGTGTTTATTGCTCGTGATGATTATACATATTTCTTACAAGCATGCATAAAATCAGTTTACAACTATTTAGTCATTTCAGTCAGTATGTTGAATCTTTTTGTCTTTTGCCTCTTCAAGGATTTTACAGTGGAGCAGGAAAATGTGAAACCAGCCAATGGATGGAAAGCTTATTATGCAAAAACCAGAGCCATTGTTGACATCAACAATGAGTTTTTAACATTGTAAAAGAAAGGTCTATTTCAGCTATGCCCCAATTTTGGCTTGATGCAGATTATGTCAAATGTTTCCATGCTACTGGCGAGACGCTTACAGGGTATGTGGTGTTTTATCTTTGCAGGGATTTACCTTTTAAATATCTTTTTCTTTGTTAACTTCTATGAACTTCATTCATTCTATGCCTCTTTGGAAAGTTGTGCAAGTCCTTCGCTGGATGTGCAGTAAACTAGGGTTAACATAGTTTAAAATCTTTTCACGATACAAAATTTCAAAAATATGTTCAGTAGAGTTTCAGTAGCAATTAATTCATCTGGTCTCTGGCAGAATAGAGCAAGCGTCTCTACGTGAACCCTCTCGGTTGGAACAATAAGATGATGAGTTTATTGCTAAATTTGTTAAGTTGATAAATGAAGTTGAGGCAGAAGCTGGACTTAGGAGGTATGGAAATGATTTATGTATGGTGCTGATTGGCCTATGTTCAATGTAAAAAATATGAATAGTTACTTATCAGGAATCCTGTAAAATTTTTACATATAACTCGAAGAGAGTTCAAATGGTGTGATAAAATCTGCACATTCTTGCCCTAAATGGCACATCTTTGATAAAGAGGAGGTGCTGAATAAATAGGACGGTGAGTGAGGAAGTAACCGAGTTGTTTTGGCCAGGTGGCAATCGACATGTACAAAAATTATAAATTAATTTATTTTGACTGTGATTAGTTCTGCGTTGCGTCACCTTAAACATTCATTAAATATTTATCGATATTGCTAATATTGTCATCTTAATATTGTCCCCGCAAAAATGCTGACAGTAATTATGCACTCCTGTTCTTGTTAGTGCCTCCTTGTGTCAAGTGGATCTCTGTCATGATATCTTATACTTTTCAGGACTCTGGGAAGCTTCAAACGCTAGATCGATATACTTCTAAAACGCCTACGGGCAGAAAATCACCGTGTTCTTCTTCTTGCACAAATGACAAAAATGCTGAATATCTATCCTTGAGGTAAATTTATATATTTCCCAGTACACGATTTCCATTTTGAAAAGATACATTTGGCATTCTTGGTGCAATTATATCATCGCGACCATAGATCATCGAAACATGGTTAGTTTGTCTTCAAAAGAGGAGATACAACTGGTATATATGCCTTAGGAAGTGCTCAATGCAATATCTTGGTCTTGCCAGTCATTGTCAATGGCTTACAGCACCATTTTTCCTACTGAAAAACTAGTTGTTTGACAGACTCGTTCATTCACGCGTGAACCACTAAGGTCCTGCATGTTGGAGTTTTCCTGTCTTTAGACCAAGTGGATGATTGAGTTCGAATTGTTTCTGTGGTTTCTTAGACTGGCTTACTGTTTTTGCAGGATTATATGAACTATAGGAAATACCGGCATTTGAGGCTTGAATTTACAATTATGGATCGTGGTGAAAGATTTCCAGCATCGGTGTGCTCTCTCTCTCTCTGTTATGGACCCTTTCTGAGCTTCCTGCAAATTATTTTTAGGAGTGACATCTTTGTGTTCTTGCTGAGCAAAAGAGCTGGTGGCCCTTGGAATCAACTTGACAGCTGCGGACACAGTTATATTTTACGAAGGCGATTGGAACCCAACTTTAGATTTACAGGCGATGGACAGGATGGGTCAAATTAACCAAGGATGTTAGTATCTCGACTCTCTTTCAGCTTCTTCGAAATCCTCACACTCAAACATGTCTCCTCATCACTCTAGGTCTCTGTGTAACGCTTAATCTGCAAAGAGACAGTCAGAAAAACACAGTCCAGCAGCTTGTGATGACGGATGTTGTATCATTGCTGATCGACGATGAACAGCTGGAGCAGAAACTTTCACAACAGGTGTCAGCTTTCGCGTAATTGCAAACGTTGTTATATATGTACCTTGAAACTCACTGGTTTGCTGCTCCGGAACAGGCAAAAGATAGACAAAAGAAGAAGTGTGGTGCAGAAGGAACTGCATCTTTGGAGGATCTCGCAAACCTTGAATTACAAAGGTGAGAGAATGAATCTGTGTGGTTTCTTTAAGGTATGCGCAGACCACGGACGCTATACAGCAAAGGCCAAAGAGGTTGAAGAGGCCGACAAAGAGTGTGAATGAGAACATCGAGCCAGCATTCACAGCCATTCAACACCACAACTCAGAATATTGAAGGTATTACAGACAACGTTTTTTCCAGCATTCGTGTAGTATTGATCTTGTATAGCAGTATTGTACAGATTATTTTGTTAGGATGGGATGGAGCTTCAAGCGAGAAATTAATATAGTAATGTATAGCAGGATTATACTGCTCAATCATCTGAATTCTACTTCATCTGAAACTGATTGATAGTCAGCTGCTGGCTTTGAAATTCCTTTCTTGCTGGAAAACACAGAAACATTAAATAAACCTGGACTGATGAAAATGTGTTAGCCAGGCACACTAGAAAACATTGATTGCTGAAAAGGTGGTAGCAACACACTCAACGAAGACTTGGGTTTACTTTTACATTATTTGATCTATTGTAATGCATTTTTATTTCATAAAATAATATAACAGAAACATCATATATTACAAGTGCATTTCTGATGTATGATGGTTGGTTGTGTGAAAGAAAAAAAATCCATTTTCATACTATACTCTTCTTCTAATTGTTAATAATGGAATCAAGTTTCTGAAGCTGGTTAGAGAGTAAGCCATCAAGCATGTAATTCAGCTAAATCACAGGAAAAGAGTTGTTTGTGTAAAATACAACATAACTGATGAGTTCACTTCTTTCCTTACTAGAGTTGTTCTTGTACTACAGCTGTCTCTAGATGCATCTATGTATACAAATTTTGGGAGTCAATGCTTTTGACAATCTTGCTGCCATTCTGAATCATTAATCTCAAATCTTTGTTACATGATGAATGACTTCAAAGGGTATCTGGAAAATGGTTCTCATTTGAGTAGATTTCTTCAACTTGGGGAGTTTCAGTTGCCTCTCTAGCGTCTGCAGGTGTAGGAAGAGAAGAAGGGGGTCTCAAGTAGAGGCGAAGCTCAAGAATTCTTGAGCAGACATTGGCATTAAACTCTGTAAACCTCTGAGGAAGAGGCCTCTTCCTGTGCAGGTGAATGAGCAGTGAAACGAGGAAGCACGCCAGCGTTACAAAACCTGAAATGGAGAAGAGCACAGAAAAGCTACGCAGCGACACTTTGGCCGGAGAGTCACTGTGGTCGGGAACCACACACTTGGTCGGCGGCTGTTCAATCTCAAAAATGCTGCTATTATTTTCTATCACTTGAACTATGGCTCTAGAGATGTCAGCTATTGCTGGAAAGCCTCTGGGGAAGACCTGTCAATAATATGCAGTTGCAGTTGCAGTTAACAACAGCACATAACTATAAGAAGTTAGAAAAGGAGATGTGTATTTACTAAGGCAAATCCATCTGTGCGATAGATAGGGTCAATCATCATGTAGTTGCCACATGTGTCCCTCAGTATGGCCCTGATGTGGGGCAAGACGTCGCAATAGGCAGATGTGCCTTTGTTCTTCAAAGCTTGTATAGAATCATTTGCAGTTGTGTATTTCTTGATTTTTGAGCTGTGAAATCCTGTTTTCACCAAGTAACTCTCGAGAAAGGAACCATCTTGACACCCAACATAATCTCCGTTCAACATGAGTTGATTCACATCTTTTACAATGGGTAGAAGCCTGGCTACTGTGAGTTTAGAAGATAAACTGGCAGTGTAGGTTGAGTTGAGCAGCTTTGCTACAAAATCCCAACTCACCAGAATCAGAATAATCAACCCCACATGAATCCCTTCTCCTCCTGGATGCATAAGAAGAATAAGTTTCAGAGAGAGAGAGAGAGAGAGAGAGAAAGAGAGCAGAAGATATAAATATAGTCACCAGGAAAGAATGGAAAGGGGTTAGTCATGCCAGCACGTTGAGCAAGCCAATCCCTTGAAGTGTGGTCAAGCATCTTGGCAAGGATGGAAGTTACCACAGCAGTTAAAAGGTAAAGGACGGCAGTGGTTATCAACAGCGGAATAGTTAGGAGCTGTAAAAATGCTAATGCATCATTCACATCCTCATACTTGATGGGAACTATGCAAGCAATACCTCCTTCTGCATATGGCATTGTGAAATCCACATAATTAGATCTGTTTGCAGTGATGGTGATATCTCCAAGTGCACCATCATAATCTCTCTGTCATCATTCACCAAGTAAACAAAACCACAGTTGAAACATTGTAAGAATAAGTTGACTACAGAGACACTCACCTGCAAATAAACTTGGTACACAAGATCGTCGTAGCTCCCTGCTCTTGAGCCATCAGAGTTGAAGAATTGATAGGAGTGAAACTCATAGGGTAGATCATAGGGCAAGGCCGACATGACGGCGTTGAACACTTCTTTGTAGGGTCCAGTGACTATTGTTTCCTTTGTTTGAGGATTTCTCTCCACTTTGAGAAAGTTGTTGAAACCAGGTTTCTCTGCCACTGCAATTCTAAGCTTCTTACCTTTTATGGGATGCTCCCAACCTCTAGGAGTTATTGTTGAGTCTCCAGGCCAAATGATACTCTTCTTTGTGGAAGAGAATGGACTTGTGCCATTAGTTGGGGTCCATATCCCAACTGGCCTCTCTATGCTTCCGACAACATTAACTACTTCGTATGCTGTCGGCACCACCTGTCCACCAACTAGGTTGAACTCTCCGGCAAGCCCTGTGAACCTTGTACTCAACAAGGCTTTGAGAAGCTCAGGGCCTGTTTTACTACTATTCCCTACTGCCAAACCAAGGGCCCACAAAGTATCATACGCCCAAAAGCCAGAAGCAATTGAGTCTAATTTTTTTGATTTGGGGATCAGAGGCCTTACACCCAGCACCCCCTCCATGGCCTCAGCAATGTCGGAACCGAATGAGCTGAATAGATCAGTCAGCCTACTGGAAACAATCCAGGCAAATCCTTCACTCATCATCCCTACTTCTCTTGCTTTTAGGAACAGCCTGGCTGCAAGAAGCTGAGACATGTGCACTACGAACACTCGCGTCTGCATGTTCATCGTTTTTCGCAGTTCGTTGCTCAAGACATCATCAGTGGCTGATGTGGGAATCAGGCTTGTGTATGGGACACGAACATGGACATCGTGGAGTGCATTGGACAGATAAGAGATGATGCCATTACCAAACTCGGTGTCCTCACAGATGATCACTGCCTGTTTCCACTTGAACTTGTTAGCAATGGAAGCAATTGCATGAACTTGATTGGCATCACTCTGTGCTGTCTGAACGAAATATGGAGTTCGATGGATGAGGGAGGGGGCTGTGGCTGAGAAAGATAGGATTGGAACATGAGCCCTCTCCCCCAAATCCATCACAAAGATAGCCTGTGTAGACGTTTGAGGGCCGATGATGGCATCCACTTTGATGTCTCGGAGTAAATGAGTAGCTGCAATGCACAAATAGGAAACATATCAAACTCTAACATGATTAGTATGTAAAAAGAATAAGAAGAGTTGAATCAGACCAGCTGCAGCAGCATCAGCAACGGTTCCATTCGAATCGACTGGATGAAGGACTAATCGAGTTGTGTAGTCTGCATGAAGTGAATAGAAATCAGTGAGCGCCGTTGATAGGCTCTGCATGCCTATACGCCCTACAGGTGAATCCAAATCAAGAATCACTCCAACATGAAAATCAATGTTACACACAGCAGAAGATTGCATAGTGTAATGAAAAAACAAAACAAGTGCCACAAGCATGTTGAAGGAACACATTTCTTTGGATTACTTCACACAAGTAATTGAATCATACTCTTCTTACATATAGGTTTGAAAAATCTGATCATGACGTTGAGCAAGTTGAACTTGTCACTTTCCTTCTCTTTGGAAAATTTCCCAGAATTTTCTCTTCATCTATATGTATCAAGAACAACTGATGGTTTATGTCACACAAGACTTCATCACAAAATCTAGAAAGTCTGAGCTGTATGTAAGTGTTTTTCAATAATTTACTATATCCTTGTCCAAGAACCCAAGCTAACATTTTATCAACCAATATTTTAAGGCAGGTTAAGAAGCATTGACAACTGAACTATGATTTAATTATTCTTTTCAGTTAAATTTGCAAAACATATAAAAAACAAGGGTAGTTACTACTTGGTGAAATCCATAATAGTAGGGTCGGCACTTGACAAGATGGAATTTATGGAAACAAATAAAAGAGCTTGACCCAAATATCATTGACTTGATCAATCCGGCCATATCCAAATATAATTGACTAGATCAATAAATTCAAAATATTGTAGTTTTTTTTTTTTTTTTTCAATGGACTAAGATTTGATCTGCATCGATCTTTAATAATCTCAAAAAAAATCGTTGTGGCTCTTGTATAAAGGAAACTTCATGGTAAATTGGGTTGACAGCAAACAAAGAAATCTCAAAACAAGCCATTATTTTAGCCATTTCCTTCAAATACTCCTACTACATCACAGATAAATGGAACTGGAAAACACCACATTGTTCAACAATACTTACAAGATCCTAATATCTATATATACTTCTGATACTCCATCAAGCAAGCTCAGGAGCCTAACGTAGTCATCGTCTCGTGCATTTTCGGCCTTCCTTTTAACCGGAATGCATTTCAAGACAGTGGCAATGGTCATGCTCACTGCGTTTTGCTGAGTGCCCATAGTTGCCAGTTTAATGGCACAGTGCTGGCGAAGGTGCCCAAGAACTCGACTGTTATCACTTGGAACGTCACTGTGGAAGCTATTATTGTTGGAAAAGAGATATGTGGAACAGGACTGAAAACTCTGTAACAAAATATGTCTAGTAATACAAGTTTTTACAAGTAAGACTGCAAGTACTGCTAGTACGTAAATAAAATAAATAAAATTAAATTAAACAACAAAACAACCGAGTCGAGGAATTCCTCTTCCTGCAAGACAAATTCACCAACATAGTGCTCATTAACCGGCGATCGTCCCCAAAGGTAAAATGGCTTCATCATTTACGAGGCAGCACCGCAATCGAAAAGGCTCCGGCAAACTGAACGGAGGTGAAACTGAGTTGCTTAAAAACAACGAAAAACATGCAACAATATGGGAATAAAGATGCAGTATCTGGCTATGGAAGCTTATCTCGTGTCGGATGTTTGGGGGACCGGAGATAGCTCCTATGCATGCCTATTTATAGACATGTCCTTCCAGAGAGTTACGATCAATCATTGAATACAATCAACAGTTACAAACCGAGCATTATGGTGTCGATGGTTACATCTCTCGTTACTAATGTCGTGATGTTACAAACTGAATACTAAGTGCTCGTGATGGTTACATTTTGACACTTAATATCGAGACATTACAACTTCATCATTGTCTTATCAGTTACAAACCAACATCATTAACACGTCGGTTAAAAACCAACATCATTATTACGACAATTACGAATTATGTCGCAAATTATCGAGCACATAATATTCTTGTCCCCAAATGTTGTAGCTATCGTGTTGACTAAGTCAACTACGTGTGCATACACAATACAAATGTTAATCTCGATGTTTGTTTAACATCCGACAGACTTAACAATCAGTCCATATTAACACCAACATGTACCACCAATGCACACTTATTGTTACACACATACAAGTCTCAACTTGTATCAATCTGGGACATTAAACACATGTTTAATTATCTCATACATCATAGTATGCCAATTTGTGGTTTAATTTCTCACTCACCAAAATTCGGATTTGAGAATATATATGTACCATAAAAAATATTTAATTACGACAAAACAAAATATTTATCACGGGGAATTATTCAATTAACCCCGAATTTCCGAAAATTTCCCATGAGTGGAAATGCCTAAATGCATGAATGCATAGCAAACTCAGTTTTCGAGAAACGTTAACGCACATGAACAGGTAGCTTATGACTTTGAACCGTTCATCTTCAACATCGTCGGGTACACTGGCGGCTTAGTGGTAAGAATACCTTGAACTACTCCTCCATCGTGTGTACCGAGTCAACAATATTGAAACACTAACATTTCAACCTCCATTCGTTCTCATGTTTGGTTCCATTTCGGGCCATGGACACCCCCTTTGGTTTCATAAGTGCTCATTTAAAGCGGCCCCCACTTCCACTTATATAGGTGACCTCTTATTTTGAGCATTCCTGCCAAGCTCAACCATTACGAGGTTTTCAGGAGTCATTAAAAGTCACTTAGGACTTAGCCTATACCACATGCAGGTTCATAACACCTCACTTGCTAACTTAGGGAAGGGTAGGTGAAGTCATCGTCAAGGCATCGCCACTGAAGTAGACATCATCTTTTCGGTGTTATCACTCGAACTTGTGTAGTTTAGTTATCTCATTGAACCTAATTTTTGGGATCTCCAATCACCTAGGTTAGGTATCCACTACACTCATTCATATTGTGGATTTCAAACTCATTCCCTCAAGCAATTTATTCATTTGATCTCGGTTTAATCCTTTGGTTAGCAGATCCCCAAGATTATCAATTGATTTTAAATAGACAATAGATATCACACCATTTGAGATTAATTGTCAAACGGTATTATGTCGACGATGTATATGTCTCGACTTCTCGTTGTACATATTATTTTGTGCTCGACCAATAGCCACTTGGCTATCACAGTGAATCATCACTGATGGCACAAGTTTGTTCCTATAAGGAACATCCTCTAGAAAGTGTCGAAGTCATTCTGCTTTTTCACCCGCTTTATCTAAAGTGATAAACTCGGATTCTATCGTGGAACGAGCTATACAAGTTTGTTTCGTAGATTTCCACGACACTGCCCCCCCGATCATAAATACGTATCCACTTGTGGAATGCGAGTCATTTGAATCAGAGATCCAGTTGGCATCAATGTACCCTTCAAGTACAGGTGGAAACCTCGTATTGTGTAATCCCGAGTTAAGAGTATACTTCAAGTATCTCAAAACTCTTACAAGAGCCTTCCAGTGTTCTTTATTGGGATTGCTCGTGTACCTGCTCAATTTATTCACCGCATATGCGAGATCTGGTCTAGTACAGTTAGTCAAATACATTAGACTACCAATGACCCTTGCATATTCTTCTTGACCAATAGGGTCACCTTTGTTTTTAACAAAGTGAACATTGAGCTCTAGTGGTATTTTGGCTGGCGAACTATCATAAGCATCGAATTTCCTTAACACTTTATCAACGTAGAGAGATTGTGATAGGACAATTCCATTAGGCTTTCTTATGATTTTGATTCCAAGAATTGTTGATATTCATAATATTCACACATATCTGTGAGGATATAATAATATTCACACATATCTGTGAGGATATAATTGTATCTCAAGATTGCATAGATATATATATCTATGCAATCTTGAGATACGATTATATCCTCACAGATATGTGTGAATATTATTATATCCTCACAGATATGTGTGAATATTATGAATATCAACAAGAATCACATCAACCATACCCATGTCTTTCATGTTGAAGTTCTTCTCCAACATTCATTTAGTATCAACAATTATTTGTTGATTTCTACTCATGATCAACATGTCATCTACATAAAGGCAGACAATCACAAAATTGTCAAATGTGCCTTTGTAGTACACACATTTGTCACATTCATTATACTTGAATTCATTTGACAACATCGCATTGTCAATTTGAACATGCCACTGCTTGGGCGCTTGTTTAAGACTGTATAAGGATCTAACCAATTTGCATACCTTTCTCTCTTGTCTGGGTACTACAAATCCTTCGGATTGATCCATATAGATTTCTTCTTCTAACTCTCCATTTAAGAAGGTTGTCTTCACATCCATTTGGTGTATTTCAAGATTGTGCAAAGCAGCAATCGCTATAAGCACCCTAATCGACGTGATCCTAGTCACAGGTGAATAGGTATCGAAGAAATCATCTCCCTCTATTTGTTTAAAGCCTTTCGCCACGAGGCGAGCTTTATACTTATCAACCTAACCATCGACTTTGTACTTTCTTTTAAGGATCCACTTGCACCCTAAGGGCTTACAATCTTTTGGGAGATTGGCCAAAATCCAAGTATGATTTTGCATAATCGATTCAATCTTACTATTAATGGCTTCTTGCCATAGTGAGGCATCGAGTGTAGCTAAGGCTTCTTTAATGGTTCTAGGTTCATCATCCAACATATAGGTGATGAAATCCAGACCAAAAATCTTAACCACTCTATCCCTTTGACTACGTCTCGGTTCTTCCTCAATCGGAGTAGAACTAGTAGTTTCTTCATATGTCCTCTTTCTAGATATAGTCGGTACATCTTCCTTATCTTTACAAGGATAGATGTGCTCAAAGAATATAGCATTCCTTGACTCTATAGTGGTGTCTTCAGTCATATTTGGATTATTCGACTTGTGCATTATAAATCGATAGGCAGCACTATTTAAAGCATACCTTATAAAAATGCAATTGATTGTTTTAGGTCCAATTGCAACTTTTTTGGGTAAAGGTACTTCGACCTTTGCTAAACAACCCCACACCTTAAGATATTTGGAGGAAGGTTTTCGACCTTTCCATAACTTATAAGGTGTCACCTCTTTCCCTTTAATAGGTATCTTATTCAAGATATTGTTAGCTCTCAAGACAGTTTCACCCCACATATTTTGGGGTAGCCCCGAACTTATCAACATGGCATTCATCATTTCCTTTAGTGTCCGATTCTTCCTTTCGATAACACCATTGGACTGAGGTGAGTAAGGTGTTGTTGTTTGATGAATAATGCCTGAAGGAGCGCATAATTCTTCAAATGGTGCAACATACTCTCCACCTCTGTCACTTCGAATCATCTTGATCCGACTACTCAATTGATTTTCAGCCTCTTCTTTATATTTTTATCATCACATGCAATGTAATAATTCCCTTATTGCTTTTCTTGGAGTAATAATAATCCATTTCCATGGGAAGAAACTAAGAAGGCAACAATGCGTAGTACTTCTTGCAATATAGATTCTACCTACTATAATCCACTCCCTGAAAAAGGCAATTGGTGGAAAAACCTTCCATAGTCTTTTGCTGATCAAATTTTGGTTATAAAGGAAGCAAATTAGTGCTTTGCAAATTGAATAATCGAAACGGTTGAAAAGTTTTCGATTAATATATCTAAGTTTGAAAGATGTATCATGTGTGCATGGGAGCCATTACGCATGCTTATTTTTGCAGGTCAGCTTTTGGTTATAAATGATGCAAACCAGTGTTTTGCAACTTATTTAAGTCTGACAGATGTATCATGTATGCAATGGGAGTCGTTATGCATGCTGTTGGTTGGTTTGCATTGTCAAGGATATAGGCGACTTTATTTTCATATCATAATTTGGATTTTTTTCATTAAATATTCTGCAAAATCATTTTGTCAGACTTCAAGTAATTGTTGAGATGGAATCTATTCTCGGAGATTTTGATTATTTTCCAACTTACCAATTCTGCCCTTTTATACATAAATGCTACAAACCGTTGAATCTTTGATACATGTCCCTATCTAAAGTTATGGTAGTTTGGTAGAGATTGTCGTTATGATGTCTAAGATTTATTGCTTCTATTAGCAAGAATAATGATTTTATGACTTGATACCCTAAAATCAAATACAATTTTAGATAATTGGCTCTTCAAGTACATTTATTAGAGTTACTTTGAAGTTTCTTGGTTCATTAAAAAAAACAAAAAAAAAAAAACTAAAGTCGGGGTCTATGAGAAGAGATTGTTGGTTATTGTTTTTGAAGTGATTCATGTTATAGGTTGTACATTCTCTCATGAACTTGCTTAACCTGCAGTACTCGCACACTAAAGTATCCACGCGGGATGATGTTAATACTTGACTATGTATTTTTTCTCTCGGTAAGTCTTGAATAATGAAGGTCTTAGTATCATTTATTCTACTTGAATCTCTTGATCGTGTGGTAGTGTTCTCAAGTGACTCCTATGTGCATGCACCATGCAGTTCGCCACCGCAGCCAGTTTTCGTGTTTATTGCTCTTGATGATTATACATATTTCTTACAAGCATGCATAAAATCAGTTTACAACTATTCACTCATTCCAGTCAGTATGTTGATTATGTTTGTCTTTTGCCTCTTCAAGGATTTTACAATGGAGCACGAAAATGTAAAACCAACCAATGGATGGAAAGCTTATTATGTAGCAACCCGAGCCATTGTTAACATCAACAATGAGTTTTTTAACATTGTTAAAAGAAAGGTCTATATCAGATATGCCCCAGTTTTGGCTTGATGCAGATTATGTCAAATGTTTCCATGCTACTGCGAGAAGCTTAGTGGGTACGTGGTGTTTTATCTTTGCAGGGATGTACCTTTTAAATATCTGTTTCTTTGTTAATGTCTATGAACTTCATTCATTCGATGCCTCTTTGAAAAGTTGTGCAAGTCCCTCGCTGTGTGTGCAATTAGCTAGGGTTAACATAGTTTGAAGTCTTTTCACGATACAAGATTTCAAAAATATGTTCAGTAGGGTTTCAGTAGCAATTGTTTCATCTGGTCACAGGCAGATTAGAGCAAGCACCTCGGTTGGAAACTATAAGATGATGAGTTTATTTCTAAATTTGGTAAGTTGGTAAATGAAGTTGAGGTAGAAGCTGGACTTGGGAGGTATGGAAATGATTGAAGTATGGTGCTGATAGGCCTATGTTCAATGGAAAAAACATGAGAAGTTACTTAAAAGGAATCCTGGAAAATATTTGCATATATCTTGAAGAGAGTTCAAATGGTGTGATAAAATTTGCACAATCTTGCCCTAAATGGCACATCTTTGATAAAGAGAACCTACATACCTAAATTCGTCCTATAATTGTTTTTTGATCCTGTCTACAGCCTATCGTTTGCAGTTGTTTGTTCAATTGCTTTTATGCCTCGTTATTAGTGAGTTCCATGTGTTTAGCAAGACACTAATGTGTCCACAACTCAGTTTCTCTAGCTACAATGAAGTTATTGAAAGCTTGCGGTTGGCATTAAGCTGGGAGATTGCTGTTGATTTCCAGTTACAAAATGTAGAGCCTCGTGTCCTAACAGATATGGCTTGGGTGACCGTGAAAGCTTTTGCCAGTGAGGAGAATGGCCTACAATGTAACAAAGGTGTACGAACACCATAATGGTAGGTGGTACATGGTGGACCATCATAGCTCAGCAGCTCTCATTCATGGTGGAGCTGATGAACCATTTCTGCAGGCATAGAAGACTACATGCAATGAAAATGGTAAGAGTTTTTCATTATTTGTTGAAAATTACTTAGAGAAATTATCAAAATTTTGTGGGAGATTCTAGTTTCATTCTCAACAACTGCTCATTACGAGAAGTTTATCTTATATGACATTGAGAAAAAAGATGTATATATTATGATCTTGATCTTTTAGAGTTTCTAATCTCAAACAACACATGCACACACCAAGTAATCTCTTGCGTTTAGCTTGATTTTTCTTGACCAGAGGAATAACTAATTGCATGTCTTTTTCTCATGTAATTAATGAAAGATATTTTGTTAATTTTGGTTGATGTAATTAGTATTGTGCTTAGATTATTTTTGCAAGTTTATCTTGTTATAGTTAGTGAACTAACATTGTTATGTGATTATATTGATTCATTAACATTTTTTGGAGATATGTTTTTTACTCATTTTGAAGTTTTTGAATAGGATTTTATATTTTGGGAGGATGCATTGAGAAAAATGAAATTGAATGCAACATAATGCTCTCTTTTTTTTCGGTCTGGAATGTATAATCCATTATTTCTTGCTTACTATATTGGTTACTCTTCTTCTTCTTTTTTATAATTTCTTATTTTAAGTATAGACTAAGGAGGGATCATTTCTGAAATTTTTTATTTAGAGTTTCTTTCACATGAGACACTTCATCATTACTATAAACAATATTCCAAGAAAAGATATTAATAGATATGGTCTGGGTGTCATATAGAAGTTATAGACTAGGCTGCTCCTAAAGTCTAGGGTTTTCAATATTTTGTTGCTTAGTGCTTTGTAAAGCTAAACCTAAACCTAAATTATGCTCATTTAGTGCAAATCTTGTTATGGACCATGCATAATGGCATTAAATTTTATCCAGCTAAGTTAATTTTACAAAATTGTATTATCTTTCATCAAAATATTATCGTCATATCCACTATTAAGAAAAAAATTACTGTTAATAATGGTAAATTACGCTCCTATGTAAGTATTAGTTATCACATATTATTTTATTAATCATGAACATAATTTGTCTTCAAAGTAAGGAATCGGAGGGGGTTTAAGTTTAGAATTTCATAATCTTTTGCTGATCAGATTTTGGTTATAAAGGATGCAATCAGTGTTTTGCAACTAATTTATGTTTGACAGATGTATCATGTATGCATGGGAGCCGTTATGCATGCTTATGTTTGATTCAGTTGGTTGGTTTGCATTGTCATGGATATAGACGACTTTTTTTCATATCATAATTTGGATTTTTTTCATTAAATATTCTGCAAAATCATTTTTCGGACTTCTAGTAATTGTTGAGATGGAATCTATTCTTGGAGATTTTATTATTTTCCAACTTTTCTGCCTTTTATACATAAATGCTATAAACCGTTGAATCTTTGATACATGTCCCTATCTAAAGTATGGTAGTTTGGGAGAGATTGTCATTATGATGCCTAAAATTTATTGCTTCTATTAGCAAGAAAAATGATTTTATGACTTGATACCCTAAAATCAAATACAATTTTAGATAATTGGTTCTTCAAGTACATTTATTAGAGTTCATTTCACTTCGTAATCAGAACTTTGGCGTGATTTAACAATTTGAAGTTTCTTGGTTCATCAAATAGGAAAAAAAAATCGGTGTCTTTGAGAAGAGATTGCTGGTTATTGTTTACAAAGTGATTCATGTTATAGGTTATATATTCTCTCATGAACTTGCTTAACCTGCAGTACTCACACAGACACACACTAAAGTGTCCTTGCGGGATGATGTTAATACTTGACTATATATTTTTTCTCTTGGTAAGTCTTGAGTAATGAAGGTCTTAGTATATTTTATTCTACTTGAATCCCTTGATCGTGTGGTAGTGTTCTCAAGTGACTCCTACGTGCATGTACCATGCAGATTGCCATTGTAGCTAGTTTTCATTTTCATTGCTCTTGATGATTATACATATTTCTTACAAGCATGTATAAAATCAGTTTACAACTATTCAGTCATTCCAGTTAGTATGTTGATTATGTTCGTCTTTTGCCTCTTCAAGTATTTTACAGTGGAGCAGGAAAATGTGAAAGCTTATTATGCAGCATCCACAGACATTGTTAACATCAACAATGATTTTTTTTAACATTGTACAAGAAAGGTATATTTCATCTATGCCCTAGTTTTGACTTGATGAAGATTATGTCAAATGTTTCCAAGCTAATGGAGAGACCCTTACTGGGTATGTGGTGTTTTATCTTTGCAAGTATGTACCTTTTAAATATCTTTTTCTTTATTAACGTCTATGAACTTCATTCATTATATGCCTCTTTGGAAATTTGTGCAAGTCCTTCATTGGATGTTCAATAAACTAGGGTTAACAGAGTTTGAAATCTTTTCACGATACAAAATCTAAAAAATATGTTCAGTAGAGTTTCAGTAGCAATTGTTTTATCTGGGCACAGGCAGAGTAGAGCAAGCACCTATGTGTTGAACCCTCTCGGTTGGAAACTATAAGATGATGAGTTTATTTCTAAATTTGTTAAGTTGGTAAATAAAGTTGAGGTAGAAGCTGGACTTGGGAAGTATGGAAATGATTAAAGTATGGTGCTCATAGGCCTATGTTCAATGGAAAAACATGAAAAGTTACTTGTAAGGAATCCGGGAAAGTTTTTACATATATCTCGAAGAGAGTTCAAATGGTGTGATAAAATCTGCACATTATTGCCCTAAATGGCACATCTTTGATAAAGAGAACCGACATACCTTAATTCTTTCTGTAATTGTTTTTGGATCCTGTCTACAGTGTCATCACAGTAAGCCTATTGTTTGCAGTTGTTTGTTCAATTGCTTTTATGTCTCGTTATTAGTGAGTTCCATGTGTTTAACAAGACACTGATGTGTTCCACAACTCGGTTTCTCTAGCTACAATGAAGTTATTGAAAGTTGGCGATTGACATTTAGCTGGGAGATTGTTGTTGATTTCCGGTTACAAACTAAAGCCTCGTGTCCTAACAAATATGGCTTGGGTGACCATAAAAGTTGTTGCCGGTGAGGAGAATGGCCCTACAATGTAACAAATGTGTACGAACGCCATAATGGTACGTGGTACATGGTGGACCATCATAGCTTAGCAGCTCCCATTCATGGTGGAGCTTATGAACAATTTCTGCAGGCATTAGGAGACTACATGCAAGGAAAATGGTAAGAGTTATTCATTATTTGTTGGAAATTACTTGGAAAAATCATCAAAAGTTTTTGGGAAATTTAAGTTTCTTTTTCAACAACTGCTCATTACCTCAAATTTATCTTATATGACATTGAGGAAAAGTTGTCTATATTATGATCTTGATCTTTTAAAGTTTCTAATCTCAAACAACACATGCACACACCAAGTATTCTCTAGCGTTTAACTAGACCAGAGGTATAACTTAATGAATCTAGAAATGAGGCCTTAGGTTGTGATGGTCTGTATAACTTAACTAAGTTGTTATTATTTCCAATTGTTCAGAGCACTAATCTTGGGAGATTGATGGTTTAGGTAGTGGATTTATAGGATCATAGGTATTTCGGATGTACATTATGTGGTTTACGTTGAGGGACATGTTCGCAGGTTTTTCTCATTGTAATTAATGAGAGATGTTGATTTTGTTTGATGTATTTAGTATTAAGCTTTGATTATTTTTGCAATTTTTTCTTGAACTAACATTGTTATGTGATTCATTATACCGATTCATTAACATTTTAAGAGATTGTTTATTTAGATATTTTGAAGTTTTTTTATAGGATATTATTTTTAAGGAGAATGCATTGTGAAAATTGAAATTGAATGCAACATAATATTTTTTTTTTTTGGGTTTGGAATGTATAATTCTTTATTTCTTGCTTATATATTGGTTATTTTCTTATTTTATTTCTAAAATCTTTTATTTAGAGTTTACACATGAGATACTACGCCAATAATACTAAATTCTAGGATTTTGGTTATTTTGATGCTAAAGGGCTTTGTAAGGCTAAACATATACTCCCTCCGTCCCACTATATTAGGGACAAAGGAGTGTGCACAATAACCAATGTACATTAGTGTAGAAGAATTAATATTTTATTGATGAGTGGGAAAAATGTTGCCTTTTTAGGAAATGAGACTAATAAATGGGACGGATTGAAAAGGAATATGGGACTAATACGATGGGACGGAGGGAGTACCTAAACTGTGCACTTCAGTGCAAATTTTGTACAATATTTAGTTCAGTTTATGCAACGCAGAGTTGAAGGATGGTGAGCAAATTGATGAATCAATCAAATTTTATGATTTCAAATTGATAAGTAGCCTACTCTGGTCCAAAATCAATCAAGTTCATAATTTCTGAGCTTTCAAATTAATTTATTAAATTTAATTCAAAAAAAAAACGAAGAGGAAATAAGTATTGAAATTAGTGGTTGGAATTATCCGGTGCAAGTTATCTTCCTCGGCATTGGGCGAGAGAGAGAGAGAGAAACAGAGAGCGAGTATGGCTGCCACTGCCATTACCGGCAGCTGCACCACCACCTTCTTCCCTTCCTCTCTCCCGAGACCGCCTCCATCCCACAAACTCTCTC
The DNA here is from genome assembly GCA_026898455.1 of Plectranthus barbatus. Classification (NCBI taxonomy): domain Eukaryota; kingdom Viridiplantae; phylum Streptophyta; class Magnoliopsida; order Lamiales; family Lamiaceae; genus Plectranthus; species Plectranthus barbatus. The sequence goes on from JAPKLW010000172.1 coordinate 769,124, forward strand.
CATTACCCCGACAATTCCTCCACTCCTACAAGGTCACTGCACCTCAAATCTGCTCACAGTCGGCGCTGATGAGGCCGCGTTCTGTTTCATCGCCTGAGACCGGTGCTGTTGCTGAAGCACAGGAACAAGAACAAAGTGATGACGGCGTGTCTTCCACCTCTTCCTCTTCCTCTTCCTCTTCCCTTCCTCCTCTCACGTACGTAGCTTCTCTCTCATCATCATTTAATCATTTCAAGATTTTTTATTTATTTATTTTTTATGTGGTAATCATGATGAATCGACTGAATTGTATGAGAACTAGCATTAATTACGGCATTTCCTTGATGACTTTAACATCAAAGATTGGAGTTAAGCATTGGAGGATCGTTTCTCACTGTCATTGTCGCCTGCTTTCGCTTACAGATTCAAGTTTTTGTTCTTCTCTTTGGTTATTCAAATACTCTGTTTTGATTGTTTTTAGTAGACTGAAACGATTCAAACAACCAGTAGCTTGATTTAATGGTTTCAGTACTGCTTATTTTGTTATGCAACCAAGCCTATAGAATTTGCTGAAGATTCTTAACCCTTTTCTCACCATTGTAATTATTCCTTGGAGATAATAATACCTAAATGAAAGATTCGGTCGATAAGATTATTCACATCTGCTTTGTAGGGAGGCTGGAATAAAGTAATGATATCCATAGGTAGAGCATTAAGTTGGGGATGATGATCAGTGTTATGCTACAGGGGTTGTAAAGCCTGTGGAAGAGAGGAGATTGAGAGGGGGTGCAATGGTGAAGGCAGGATTCAAGGTGGGATTGCCACTGTCCCTGGCTTTGGTTGGTGGCCCATAAAAGCTTATCGGCCTTGCCCTGCATATTTGCAATCCGGTGGCAGGTACAGACGAAGCGGCCAAAGCATGGACGAAGTTGTTTCTGGACAGAGCTCTCTCAAGGTTTCATTCTCTCAAAAACTCCAACTCTCATGTAAAATTAGACCAAACAAGATTGTGGTGTCTGTAAATTAATTCTTCTTAGATCTTGCAACTTTTTCTTTTGCCATTTTAATGTTGCAATCCTATATTCTCATCTCTCTCTCTCTACTTTCTGAAAATCTTCACAGCAAAAGAAATGAAGGGCCTCGGAGATTCAAGATTTGGTGGCAATATGTAAGTCTTGCTTGAAGCATGGAATACCCAAGTAAGGTTGTCCAAAGATGCTTCATTGGTTTACTTGAATGATGTTAGTCATTCTTTTTTTTCTTACAAAATATGCAAGTTTTTCCTGGTGTAATTGTGAAGTAGTTATTCAAGATTCCACAAATTTCATCCTCTTTCTTCCCAACTTGTACATTTGTTGATACATCATGTTTACAAACATCTATTTAGTGCTACTGCTACAAGAATGCAATAGTAGTCAGCACACAAATCTCTCACCTACCCCACTGCAAGAGCCCTTCCCTCTGATGGGAGTAGAATTTGCTGCAATCCTCATCTGCTCAATCAATGCCCCTGTATTCACCTCCTCTGATAAAATCTTCTCCAAATCCTTGGGGTCGATCACCAGTTTCACCTTCCACACACCGTTCCCCCGCTGCGGCAGCACCTCCACCGATCCCCTTCTAACCGCCGCCCCTTCTTGTGTAGCATCTGTGACTGCCCGCAGAGAACAGTTTCCCATTGCCTTATTATATAAAACTGGTAATGCCTTGTTTGTGAGTGCTGATGAAGAGCAAGAGGATCTTGGAGGTATTTATGAGAGAATTATTTGCTAGATTTTCAAAGGGTCACGGATTTTGATGGGAAAAAAATGGCATCTTTCTTCATTGTTTATGGTTTTTTTATTTTGGAAGCAGCATAGCATTTGAGACCGTTAAAGAAGGTGAATGTTTGAAAATTAGATAATCTATGTTACGACATTTTGGGCGGCCCGATGTCTAGGTGGGATGAATGGTGAAATTTTAAACTACCTTAGACTAAGATTGTAAATGAATGGAGTTATTTCAATTTTGAATGAGATTAAGGATGAATCACTTCATAGTTAGGTACATTAGTACGTTACTACTTAATTTAAGTTATTTATTGCGAAAATAACGAATCTTAATAAATTTATTATATTTTTCATAAAAAATATCATGAGTATTCAAACTTAAATGTTTACTCAAAGCAAAGCGGATGCAGAATTTGAGTGGCGTGGACTGAATACAATTTTCATGTGGTTAATATTATATAATTTTATTTTTCCAAAAAATTATACTTCCTTCGTGCTAATTCTATAGTTCAGTTTGATTTTGCACGTTTGTCAAAAATTATTTAATATTTAAACAAACTTTCAACATTACCCTTATTTAAAGCATTAATTAATTTCTTATTTTCATAATATTATATTTAATATACTCATTTTCTAAGATTATTCAGGGATGTAATGGTAAATAACCATATAAAAATAATATCAAATATAGAAACTGGACTATATAATTGAAACACCCTAAAATAGTAACCCGGACTATATAATCGGAACGGAGGGAGTATATGTATAAAAGCAAAGAAAATAAAAAATTCGTGAGGATGTCTTGATTCTCATGGTGCAATGCTGGTGTGGCAGCCCCTAATTTAAAATGCTTGATTAGAGTTTATTAAATTTACTACCAGATGTTTGATTTCAAGATACACCACTTTTGATTATTAGCAAACTCATATCCTACACAAAAAATAAAATAAAAAATAAGTAGTTTTTTTAATATAAAGATTTACATAACTTCATAATATCAAGTCATTTGGGGAGATTAAAAAAAAACTATTAAATTTTATTTAATCTAAAATAAATAATATCATACTCATGTAGTGGAAGTTATGGTTCCATCAATTACTATTCGACTATTATGTTACTCCATATTTTAAGGGGAATTTTTTTTTTTTTTCCCCTTCTGTTTTTGTATTTCTCCACGCCTGTAATAATTTGTGACACGTGGCCTGTTTATTTTACTAATTTTGGAGAGAATGCGTTTTGCTCTTTAATTGCAAACCCAAAAATCTTATACAAATGTGACACACAGATACAGCACACGTCTGAGCGACGACAAATTCATTTGATGTTTGTGGCCCGTGATATTCCTCTATTTGCAAATAATAATATTCAATATTATATGATCATTCGTACAAATTTAACTTACATTATTAAAAAAGAAAAGCAAACTGAAATTAGAAAATATTAACATCACAAAAAATAGATTATTAAGGAAAATTAAAGTAGGCAAAAATCAACGTGGTGTATCAGTCTCCACAATTGAAGTGTTTTTGTCTCTCATGCAGAATGGACTATCTGTGAAACACCACACCACACACAAATTTAAGGCCAAGAAATCCCAAACTAAATTTTATTAATTATTCCAACCAATAATAATCAAGATAACGCCACCCCACACACACATTATATCCAACACTTCTCCTTCCCTCCAAACCAACCATGGGCTGCGCCTCATCCAAGCGAATCGACGTCGCCGACGACGTCTACCGCCCCGCTCCGGCGAGCTTCGCCGTCTTCGACGTCAACGCCATTGAGGAGCCATGGTTGAAGAACGGCGGCGACGACGACGTTCGGGACTCACTCGACGAGAAGCCCTCGCACGTGCCGGCCCCACTTCTCGATAAGCTCAAGGCCATTGACGAAGCTCCCCGCTCGTGGGACGAAGTCAGCAAGGCGTTGGAGGATCTCAAGCCCAAGCTTACCTCCGCTCCCGTGCTTCCGCCGGAAAAGCAGGATGCGGCGGCGGGGCAAGACGCCAATCAGAAGGCGCAGCGTATTCACACGCTTGAAGAGCTGGAGAAGAAGGTTTCTCCGAAACCAACCGAAAACAAACGAGTTGATGAGTTGGGATTGAAACGGGTTGACTCAGCGAAGAAGGCGGAGCCGAGAATCCCCGGGTCGCTGAAAGACAACATTTTCATAGTGAGAGACAAGATGGAGAGAGAGAAGGAAGGGAAGGGCGCGGGCTTCGTGAAGCGGGACCCACTCAGCGATTTCGAGCAGATATGCCCACCGGGCGGCGGCGAGACGGTGGTGGTGTACACGACGTCCCTGGGCGGGGTCCGGCGGACGTACGAGGACTGCAACCGGGTGAGGCAGCTGATGGAGACGTATCAGGTGGTGTACGACGAGCGGGACGTAGCTCTGGACGGCGGGTTCCTGAGCGTGCTGAGGGAGCTGCTGGGCGAGGGGGCGGCGGTGCCGAGGGTGTTCGTGAAGGGGAGGTATATAGGAGGGGTGGAGGAGGTAGTGGGGCTGAACGAGACGGGGCGGCTGAGCCGGATACTGAACTGGGCGAAGGTGGAGAGAGGGGCGGGGAGGCAGGGGTGCGGCGGGTGCGGGGGGGCGAGGTTTGTGCCGTGCATGGAGTGCGGCGGGAGCTGTAAGATAGTGGTGGGGGATGAGAAGCAGAGGTGTGGGGAATGTAATGAAAATGGTTTGGTTCAGTGTCCACTCTGTATTTCACCACTCGCATCATCAATCTAGTGTTTTTTTTTTTTTTTTTTTTTTTTGCCTTTTCATTTTCTCTAAATTTGTGAAATAATGTTTTGAGTTCTTTATGTCTTTCAATTTATATTTTTGTAATAAAAATGAACCCCAATTGCAGAAAAATGGAGTTGCCAGAGTTTTTTATAAAAACAATAATAGAACAAAGAGCAAATATATGTAAAATAATAAAAAAATATATATATGGGTTTGAGTTGCACTTGAACATTGTATAAAGTTTTGATATAAAGAATAATGTTAATCCTTTTTATAGAATCCACTCATCCTTAGATTAGCATCATTTGATGTAATTTAGTGTCCTAGTTTAACACAATGGTGTCAAAGAAACATAAAAACAAATGTTTGACACTCGAAAGTCAAAGTATTTAACACACGCAAAAGCAAAAGAGTTTGACACAGCGGAATTAATTTTCCGAAGGTTTATAAATCATAAACCCTCGAGAGCCACACGGCAAATAGTTTTCACTTATTCAAAACAAAGTTTTTACAAGTGAAGAACAAAATACTAAACTAGATAGAAATTTTCCTAAGTTCACTCCTTAGTAAAATTCCTACAAAAGCAATCACACACAAAACTACACGATACAACCCAATTACTCCTCCACCGTAGAATTCACTCTCCGGAGATGGATTCCACAACTCAATTGTAGACCTCATGTGTTTGATGAATGATTGGAGAACGATTCAGCCTAGAAAGCTCGTATGAATATATGTCTAACCTCTGATCCACACGTCTCTAGTCTTCTTCGTCTTCTATTTATTTGTCTTGAAGCACACATACAAGCCTTCCACTACTTTGTAGAGGAACGTATCTTCTTCCACGTCTTTACCTGTTCATACAACAAAAATGAACTCCCACTAACTCACGTGGGGGTAAATAAAGATGTAGAGGTGCTCCTTATTATTTAGGAACAAGAATAACAAAATAGAATATAATAATATATAGTATATAATTAATAAGATATAGTTGATAAACATAATATAATCAAAACCTAATAAATAGGACCAGTAAAAACGTCATTAAACAGATAAATATAAGTTTCCTATAAAATAGGAGTTAGTTGCAACAAACAGATTCAGAACTTTGACATTGAAGAGTCAAAGTTAAGCAGATAAGGTTTGACATGTGAATGTCAGAGTTAAACAGTAAGGATAAGATTAGCACTGAACTGTCAAAGCAAAGTAAGTTTGACAACGTTGTGTCAAACTTACTTATTCGCGCTTCACAATCTCCCCCTTAAGCTTATCCGACATGTTACCATTCCATATGGATCATCCATAACAAAATAGCATTCATTGCCACACAAATCCATATGATGCAACCATAATAAAAGCAGTAAACATATGGATCAATGATCACTAATTTTTATAATGATTTTTTATAGTATAGTGACAAGTTA
>JAPKLW010000172.1:791204-842181 GCA_026898455.1 Plectranthus barbatus
CGTGTATGGCTTCACATCATATATGGTATGTTGGAACTGAACGCCCAGCATATTCATGTGGGACTTAACGTCCTTTATATTTACGTTGTGCACAACTCAGTCGCCTGGGGCCGTGAATAGGCCCGGGATCTATATAAGGTCCTTGGATGCACCGTGGGACATCATTGATATACATACAGTGATGAATACACATGTATTTAACTAAACAATCTTTAATTACTTCTTTTGTGATTGATTCAATAGGCTTCAATTCCATAGTTCCAACTGGTCTTAATTTGATGTTTCTCCTTGCTTTCACCTCCTCAGTAAATGGCCGTATACCTATTTTTCCATCAAAAGAACACTCTCTTCTTCTAAAAATATAGGCCGACACACAACACACATAAACATGACATTTGGAATGAATTTTTTGCTTTTGCAATATCTATATGGGTCTTCTTATCTATGTGTCGTGTAGTATCTGTGAGCGTTCTTAGTTAAGTAGAACCATTTCTTATCTATATGAATTACATTATCCATAGGCTTAAACTTAAGACACTTCAAAGGATTATCAAACTCAATGGCTTGTAACTGAAACACAACCTTAACATCTTATTTGGAGCTGTCAATTCGGGTTGCATTGCATTTGTGTGAACTCTGATAAGATTCTCTTTAACTCATCTACCCAGCTAGGGATCTTATTGTGCCTCTTTTCTAAAAATTCACACTCTCAATTACCACTTGGTTTACCTGCATTTTAAGCCATACTCTTGCTTTTCTTTTTTGCACAACTTTGATTACTTCAGTGCCTCATGTTTCCTTATTTGCAGATTTCCAGATTCTTGAAATGATTTTTTTAGACACATTGAATTTGGTGGCAGCTTCTGTGAGCTTCCTATATTGAAGCTTCCCCTCTTTGGAGTGTTGTAGCAAGAAGTGGAAGATCTCTATTCTTACACTTTCTTCAACATTTTTATGCAATCCCATATTTTCTTTCTTTTATTTTTTGGAGATAAATGTAGTGTTTGTATTTGTATTTATAGTTGATTTAAGTAGGAAAAGATGTTGCGATTTTAATTGCCACCAAAATTTCATTTTGGTGGCAATCACTTTTGATTTTCAGCTTTTGGTGAAAAGGGAATGTAATTTGAAATGTAAATTTGCCTCTTTTTTCTCATTTTCTATTTCTCTTTATTTTTTTTAGTTAAATTCTTAATTACTTTTATTAATTGCACCATTAACATCCCTTATTCCCTCAAAATTGGTTGTTGAGCCCGATCAAATGTGGACAATTTGATCGGGACGGAGGGAGTGTGTGTGTGTGTGTGTGTGTATAGAGAGAGAGAGAGAGAGATCATGTGAGAAAAAAAATCTCCCTGTGAGAAAAAAAAAAATTGCTCGAATGTGTTTTAGTTGTTGCTTGATTGCATATCAATCATTGATTTATCTAGATCTAATGAATATGATTCATTCTTTTTCTCACAGGGGGATTTTTTCTCACATGATCTCTCTCTGCTCGATTGTGTTTTAGTTGTTGTTTGATTACTATATCGCTTGATTGTATTTCAGATGTTGTTTGATTTTATATCAACCATTAATTTATCTTGATCTAATGAATATGATTCATTTTTTTTTCAAAGGAAATTTTTCTCACCTAATCCGCTCCCTATCACGTCAATTAATAATACCCTCCACTATGAAAAGCACCCCAATGTTTCTCCTATCACAGAATTATACTATAATGTTGTATTTTGTTAATTAAAAATATCTTCAATCGTTAACAGTGTTAAAATTTTGATGAATCATGCATGTCATTTTTTATTTTTATATATAAATATGTGGCGTATATTGAATTAAAAATAACATATGATTCATTAGAATTTTAACAATGTAAACGATGTAGGGAGTTTTTAATTGACGTAATCAAACATTAGAGTATAATTCAGTAACATGAGAAATTTTAAGATATTTTTCATAGTGGATGATATTTTTAATTGACAAAATAATACATTATGGTATAATTCAATAACAGATAAACATTAAAGTATTTTTTATAGTTGACCAATACATTATGATATTTTTCATAGTTTTTCTATATATTTTTCATTTGGATAATTTTAAATATAGCCACTATTTTTCTTTTTAGCCATTTTTTTATGTTGTTATTTTACCTTTATTATTATAGCTTCCAACTTAAATTTTAAATAAACTAAACTAAAGAATCAACCCTTAAATAAAATGGTTAAATATAAAATCTTATATTAAACCTAGAGACGCAGCTTCTCTTCTCATCATCCATGGCGGATTTATGATCTAATCTTTTTATTTAAGATTAATTCTTTGTATTCGTCGTGTTGATAGCGTTCTACACCTGCGCGATTACGCCGATACTATCGGTTTGAAGAGATATATTTTTATGTGAGAGACGGTCTGCAACAATAATGAAGGGCAGTACATTAGTTTATAAATTTTTTTAAAAAAAAGCAATAATACATCCTTGTTCTTAAAGATTCTGAACTTGATAACATGTACGAAGAGGTCTCGGTAGCCTTTTAGTTGATTTCTATTAAGAATGGAAGTTATTTTATTTTTATTAAATATTTTGAGTGAGAGTTAAATAGTAATATTTTCTAAAAAGTGTCTATGAAGAGAAACATTATAACTATGTTTAGAATTGTTCTTTTTATTTTTGTCCTTAAAAATTAATTAAAGTATTGCATTATGCTTAATTTTTGTTTTCGTAATAACAATTTATAAAATTAATAATTTAGACAGTTGAGAACAAAAGATTTCATCGGGTATGTGAGGATTGTGTCAATTGTCAAATATTTCATATTGACGGATGACAATCGTATAAAACATTTTATAATGGTAAGCAGGAAATGGAAACACGTTAAACCTCTTATATTAATTAATAAAATGACATAAATCATCATATAATATTATAACATCAATTCTTACAAATTAATTTTATAACTTTACAATTATCACAATTAATCGTTCGGATTAAAAATATATCATGCTAATAAATATACAGACTTTATGAACTTGTGTTTTTATATCAGCCATTAAATTCGATTAATTTAATAGTTCAAATACATTTTTATTTTACATCAACTTTATTATTATTATTTTTTTACATCAAATTTATTCTCTTCAAATAAATCCATCAATGTGAATAATTGGTTTAACTTTCGAGCCGGATTTAATAAGTGCTCGGGTAGTTAAATTAATTTCATTCATTTATGTATATTTAATGATTTAGGCGATAATTAAGAAAGCGAAAACGTTTCTTTTACGAAACAATTATAGAATTTAATTCATAACCTTTCACCATCATTTCTAAAACTCACCCAATATCTAGAAACTCTAATTTAATTCTTAATATTTCTACAAAAATATTCGGTGAAAATTCAAGATGAATCTTAAATTTGGTATATCGAGCTTCTCTTGCTACATTATTTGTCAACCAAATCAAACATTTGGAATCAAATATAATTTCTTAAATATTGAATTAGTTTTTTAAAAATGAGTATTTGTGAATTAAATTGCAATTTACAGTAATAAATATGTCATTGCTGCAATCTATAAAGATAAACCGACATTAGGAGTAGGGGTTAGTGATGTCAATTTAACCCATAATTTGAGAGTTGATCGGATTAACTCAAGTTTTAAAATGGGTTAAAGTTAAAATATTTTGATCTGAAAAAATTTAGTTCGAATAGTCCGATGCTTCATAGGGCTGAATTCAAAAACTGACGGTATGACCCAATTAATTCAATTAATTTTTTATTAATAATTTTAATCATAATTATATTGTCAAAAATCTACTTCTAATATTTAAGATTTTATTTTTTTAATGATAATTCAAGTTATATAGTTGTATTTAGTTCAAATGGCTCGTAACAAATAATTACATTTTAAAAGTTATTTAAATGTGAAGTTAAACATGGACAAAATGAAGAAATATAATAGATTTTTAATGCTTAAATTGATAAGTATATAAAGATTGATATGTGTTTTAACGTTTTTATAATAATTATATCATTTAAAAAGATTAAAAAGAGAAAAAATATTTATTGACATAAAAACTCTAAATAAATATTAAAAATAAATTATAATTAATAAATTTGTTAGTTCGACGGACTAGTATAAATACTGAAGGGCCAAGGATTAAGACTTTTTAGCTTGAGAAAATTGAAAATCTCAACCTTAATTCATCTGAGTTGAATAGCCCTTAATTCAATAGAGCTGATCTTAAACTCGACGAGCTAGCCCGATTAATATTCCTAGTAGGAGGGTCAATGATCCCTCTTTCACATTAACATTATGACAGATTTTGAGATTTTTTTTGTTTTTACCGTAATAAAAAGTAATATAAAAATAAAATTTTATTTATATTATTTATAATATAGAACAAACTAATTACATGGCTCCATGGAGCATGAGAGATACGGGGTTTAACTTTCTTTTTTCTTTTCTTTTTTGTTCTTGAAAAGTTGCGTAAAAATTGGCAAATAATAGGATTTACAATGTCATTTGTATTTTGTAACGTTATGAATTAAAAAATAAAATAAAAAAATATGTTTTTAATTAAATACTTATGAATTAAATAAAAATGCTAAAAAGTAATGTTATAAATGTTAGGTTGTTTTTAATTAAATTGTAAAAATATTGAGAGGTTAGTAATTAAAATGTAATCTTGTAGATTCTTGGAATGAAACTTCAACATTTTATATGTTGGAATTAAAATACAAAAATGGAAAAATATTAGAAATTAAATTGTACTTTGAAATTTTAGGAATTAAATTAAAAAATAGATAAACATTACTAAGATGTGATTTTGTAAACGTTTGATTATTTTTACAAAATTGAGTAAATGTTTGGATTAAAATACAATTAAGTTTCATGTAGATAACTAATATAAAAAATTAAAAATAAATATTATGAGAATGGACACAAATCAGTTGGGTAGTGATTGCTACACTTTAGGCTGTTTGAAAAACGCGGCTGCAAGAAGTTAATTGTGATATAAGATGAAGCAGCATTTGCATAGACAATGAATTAATGGCGGCTGTCGGAACTGGCGGATTAATCCACCCACCCAACATCCAAACTCTCATTGTTATCTCCTTCCACAAATTCCACACTTTTTTTTTCTTTTCTTATATAAACATCACACCTGCATGGGGTGATGATATTAGGCACCTCTCTCTCTCTCTCTCTCTCGTTGAAAAAAATGTCGAGCTTTGCTTGCACATCTTCTTCTACTCTCACCTTCAAACAGTCAAGGAACAGTGATGCCTCTGTTTCTCAGTATAACGGCCTCAAATCGGTCGAGACCGCGCAGTTTGGTTTAGACATGAAGGGGCTTGCTAAAACAACTTCAGGTGATCATCGATCGTAGCTTTTGAATTGTGTTGTTATTTACATAATATTATTAACTCATGAGCGAGTGATCTGTTTTTGGGCAGCAAGAAATGGAAAGATCAAGGCAATGGCGTCTCCAACAGTCTCCTCTCCGAAGAGAGAAAAGGATCCAAAGAAAAGAGTCGTCATCACAGGAATGGGGCTTGTTTCAGTCTTTGGGAGCGACGTCGACGATTACTACAACAAACTGCTGGAGGGAGTGAGCGGCGTAACTCCCATCGACAGATTCGATGCATCAGATTACTCCGTTAAGTTTGCCGGCCAAATCCGTGATTTCAGCTCCAAAGGGTACATAGACGCGAAGAATGATCGCCGTCTCGATGATTGCTGGAGGTATTGCTTGGTCGCCGGCAAAAGGGCCCTTGAAGATGCCAGCCTCGGGAAAGAAGTTGTTGACACTGTGAGAGAGAATTAAATGGGAAAAAGAATCAGACCTTGAAAGTTGAAATTAAAATCCAAAAATTAATGAAGTAATTTATTTTTTTTTATATTTGTGTTGCAGATGGATAAGATGAGAATGGGAGTGCTGGTGGGATCTGCAATGGGAGGTTTAACAGCTTTCAGCAATGGAGTGGAAGCCTTAGTGCAGAAGGGCCATAAAAAGATTTCTCCTTTTTTTGTTCCATACACAATCGTGAACATGGGGTCTGCACTGCTGGCTATGGACACCGGCTTCATGGGGCCAAACTACTCCATAGCGACAGCTTGTGCAACTTCCAATCACTGCTTCATTGCTGCTGCAAACCACATCAGAGAAGGCTCTGCAGACGTGATGGTGGCCGGGGGAGCCGAGGCGGCCATCATTCCGGTGACATTTGGGGGTTTCATAGCTTGCAGAGCCTTGTCACAGAGAAACAACGAACCTCACAAGGCTTCAAGACCATGGGACAGAAACCGTGACGGTTTTGTCATGGGAGAAGGTGCAGGCGTTCTGGTATGGATCTTTTACTAAATTTAAAAATATATATATATATATATTCATATATTTGCAGTAAGTAACAAATCAGGTAAGTAATTTTTTAAAATTTTCAAATATTACGAGGTTTACAATTTATACCCTTTTTCAATTTCAAAAAAAATAAATGATTGTGGTATAATTGAATATTATTAATTGCGCGTTTAATAATTGAACACTTATTTACATAATAAAATTCTAATAAATTTCGCTTAATAATTGTTGCTATTCGTACATCTACTAATTTTTAAGTATTTGAATGTACTCATAATGTATTTCATTTTTAGTATTGTAACTTTAATTTTTTATCCTTGTTTAATATGTTTAAAAGCCAGTATAAAAATTGAATGGTACAAATAATATTAAATTACTCTGTAATTTACTTAATTAATTTTAATATATATTTATATATAAAACAAACACAAGTAAATTATAGAAAGAAAAAAAAAGAGCAAAATATGTTAGCAAGTCACAAAAGAAAAATCAAATAAGTAAAAGGAGCATTTTGCAAATAAAAAGGAGAGAAAAACTCAAAAAGCAAATTGCATTTGAGTTTTGAGTTCGGTTGGAGGGAGGAATTTGTGAAAAATTTTAGATGCGTTTGTGTTAAAGTGGATTGATAGGTAAGACATATGAGTTTTTTTTTTTTTTGTTTTTTTGTTTTTCAGATCATGGAAAGCTTGGAGCACGCCATGAGAAGAGGGGCGAAGGTATATGCAGAGTTCTTGGGAGGTGCAGCAACCTGTGATGCTCACCACATGACTGATCCTCGACCCGATGGGCTCGGTGTTTCCTCTTGCATAAGGAAGAGCTTGGAAGATGCTGGTGTGGCTCCTGAAGAGGTTGCATTGCTTGCTCCATTTAATTTGATGATTTTTTTATATAAAATTTATAGCATGTGAATGTGATTGTGATGGCAGGTAAACTATGTGAATGCTCATGCAACATCAACCCCTGTTGGAGATCTGGCTGAGCTCAATGCTATCAACCAAGTCTTCAAAAACACCTCTGAGTTAAAGATGAATGGCACCAAGGTCAGACCCTACTGCCAATTAATCCTACTTCTTTTCATCAACTGATCATTCCATATGCCCAATGTTTCTGATGATCTAGTCTATGATCGGACACGGACTCGGGGCCGCCGGTGGATTGGAAGCAATAGCTACCATCAAAGCAATCAACACCGGCTGGTTGCATCCTACAATCAACCAATATGTAAGGCTTGTCTTCAAAAGAGTATGGTTTCATGTGATGATGTCTTAATTCTATGTTTCATGTGTAGGACTTGGAGCCTATTGTAACTATAGACACTGTCCCAAATGTGAAGAAGAAGCATCAAGTGAATGTTGGTATGTCTCATTTTTTTATTTATTTAGTTTGAAATTTGAATCAAGGTTTGATGTAATGCAAATTTGCAGCCATATCAAATTCGTTTGGATTTGGAGGGCATAATTCAGTTGTTGTGTTGGCGCCCTTCAGGCCGTGAAACGACGTCGTGTGAAGCATTAGTTAAAATCCATTTCTATTCCTCCAAATGATTCTATGTATTGTGAAGTTATTTCATTGTAACAAGATAATTTCATCTTTATGCTATCCATCCTCATAAATATTATTAATAATTAACTTTACATCTGCATGCCTTATAAATTGAGAATTTCATTTCTTATTTTACAATATTTAAAATAAAATTAATGAAGTTTTTTATTTATGTATAAATTTTAGTAATGTTCAAGATATATATTAATTATATTTGTCAGTATTTTATATTAGTATAACTATAATATGAATTTTTCTCATTATTGTACATCCAATTATGTATAAAAAATTCAATGAAATAAAAGAAGTAGAAAAAACATAAAACATACAAAAATATGCGTCCAATTTGCAAATTTAGTCCATATAGAATTATATATCGGTAATTTTAAATTTTAAATGTAGTCACATTTTTTTTCAATGTAGCCTTCAATTTTTTAAAAATACTTAATATTACTATTTTATCCTTATCAACTCTAATTAAAATATTAATTATTTGAAAAGAAAATGCATATAGCCCCATTCTATATCAACCAAGTGGATTACTTTTAACTCTAAATTACTCATTTCCATCCTTCGGCTATTTAGTTTCTAAATTCTTGACATTTCGATTTTGGGCAGTTTATTATTTTCTATTTCTTGTAATCTGTATTTTTGGTTATTATGATTTCTAGAGAAATTGCAAGTTTTCAGTCAAATTATTATTCTATTTCGTGCGGTAAAACTCAAACTTTATTTCTTTCCTTAAAAATATGTTGTATTAGCATGTGCGAAAATCCATGCAACTCTTAATGTTGTTGTCTTCGTCCTTGAAATGGTTGGCAGTTTTGTTGAATTGGGATTTTGAGAGGAACGAGAATGGGGCTGTGAAGAATTGAAAAAAAAAATCCAAAATTCAGAAGCTGGTGTAAAACCTTCATCGGCGGCACCGAAGATTAGAGCAGCCACGGTGGTTAGATTGGAACTCTTGCTGCTCGAACTCTTGGCGCAGGTTTTAGCATCTCCCGGCGACGCGCCAGTGGAGGACGATTTGCCTTGGACTTAGACTGCTTGGCTTTGCGGCAGTCTTCGCCGATGGTGATGTTGCGGAGGACGCCACCTTTAGTCCAGTATCAGCGACAGGTCTTGCAAAAGTGGTGCGGATGTGATAGGTTGTAGTTGTTGCAGTAATAAAACTTGGTATTGAGTGAGTTGCATCACGGACACTTGACAACCTGGTGGTTGAGTGGTCGCAGCTGCCTTTCTCCCCCGGCAATATAACTCCCGCCGCAGCCTCCCTCTCCAATACCATGCATAACTTGCATTCTCAATGATTTGAGTAGATGCAGTATCAGGCATGTTGGTGTATACATGGCTACGGAGGTTGTGTGCGGGAGGAGCAAGGTTTTCTGGTGAATATATGCATTGTTGGTTGCATTTTAGAATTCTCCTTCGCTTAGAATTGAGACATAGGCAACGGAGGGGAGGGCTGGAGGCTAGCTATATTTTGTTGAAGATGATATATTATCAAGATCTAATTTTTTATATTTAGTTAATATTTTAATGCAGTGGCTATGAGGGTAAATTTGTGATATTAAAATATATTTATTTTTTTTTTTAAATGAAGGGGACTATGTTGAGAAAAAAATGTGACTATATTTAAACTCACCCTTATCTATATCTATCTATATATTATAACAAAGCAGTCCCAAAATAACCGTTCCTGCCTAAATATTTTCATTTATTTAATTACTATATTATTTATTTATAAATCTTTTAAAAAATATTCCCATGCAAAATATTCTTACTAAATAACTGTTTCTAATCTTCTCAAATATATATAATAAATTCTTGAATGATTTTCATATATAAATATTTAATAAAAATATTTAACCGTTTTGTATATAATTAAATATATTTAATAAAATTCTGAATAATTTTAAAAATTGAAATATTTTTAATTCCCCTCAAGGTTTTTTATTCCTCTCAAATATTTTTTAGTAAAATCTACTAATAAATTAAAACATAATAGTTTCATAATCTATATTCATATCTATTTATATATATATATATATATATATATATATATATATATATATTAAAGCAAAATAGTCATGTAAAAATTGTTCCCGCCATTAATTTTTTTTTGTTGTTGTTTTAGTTGATTATTATTATTATTATTTATTCAAACATGTCCCCAAATTACGCCACTTTCATCATGGAGGGTTTTTTCAATTTTGACAGTTTTATTATTATATTACAATTTAAACTATAGCATTTAATATATATAAATCAACAAAATATCTTATTATTTAATAAATTTAAAATAAAAAATCAATGTAGTGAAAAAATCTATCAATGTATCTATTATATTAAGGAGGAGTAGTGAAATAAATTATTTCCACCAAATATTAAATTATTATTTTTATTTATTATCGATTTATTATATAAATAAATAATAATAAAATATAATAAAATTATGTTTGTCACTTTTTCTTTAAAATATTATATCTCACTAATTTATTATATTTATTATTTTAAATTATACAAATATAATATTTTTTATGGGATAATATCAAAATCAAATCCCATAAAATTTGCGCTTGACATATTTCTTTTTATTATTATTAAATTTATACATATAGTTTAATGTATAATACACACAATAATTTATATTATAATATATTAATTTTAATATTGATCAATATATATTTAAAAAAATAGCTCAAAACATTAAGATATACTACCTCCGTTCCGGTTAAAATAGTCCACTTCTTTTCGGCACGTGAATTAAAGAGTGTGAGTGTAAGTGTAATTAATATTTTATTATTGAGTGTGAAGATTTGTCATTTTTGGAAATGAACCAATTTGGTTGGGACGCTCAATTTGGTAAGTGGGCCGATTATATCGTGACGGAGGGAGTATAACTTTGTTAATTATATCTTAATATAAAAAAGTAAGACATTATTTATTTTATTCGCGCATAGCGCATGTGTAAATAATCACACCACATCACTTTTATTTTATTTTTAATTTTGTTTGACTTGATATATTTTTATATTATAACAAATACGTATATTTTAATAAAATATAATAACATTTTCGATAAAATCATATGTATCACTTTTCAATAAAAAAACCTTATAGTTTCCCTATTTTTTCTTATTTTCTATTTCAAAAGAATAGAAGTATAATTCTAAAAAATATAATTGTTTGATAGGTTAATTTTTGTAAAACAAATTGATCATATTTTATAAGCTTTGTGTTATAATAACTTGCTTTATCAAATTACTTTTCAGATTTTACATAGGAGGGTAATTCGTCGAATTATATAACCTTATAATTATATTTTAATATAATTAAATAAGATAATAAAAATGTAATTCGTGCAACGCACGGATGTAAATCTAGTATATACATAAAAACAAAACCCTACAAAGTTTATTTTTTCCCGCCCAACAACATTACCTAAAATAATGTTACATAAATTATGGAAAAAATAACTCCTTCCAAATTTATTATCAGTTGATTGATCAAATTTGTATACTAACTAATTACCTTAATTATATAATTTAATTAGTTGTAATTGATGGGTTGATTTTAGTGTGGTATTTAATATTTAAATGCCAAAATAATTGTATAAATAATGGATTGTTGAGTTGATATCACTCACTATTTTTTTTAGATAGGTTTTTTGCATATATATCATAAATCATTTATAAATAGTTCCCTAGGTCTATAATTGATTCAATTCCATCATTTATCGTCAACTCAAATAATAAAAACAGTAAATTAAGCGTAAAGAAGTGGACATAAAACATAAGCTCGAACCACTATAAATCACGTGTCATTTTATCTTTCGCTTGTTTTCACTTTATTTGCTCTTAGATTTGTTTAGTTCCATTATAAATCTTGTGTCTTTTATCTTTTTATTTCTCGCTTTATTTATTTTTGGATTCTTTAGTTTTTTTCGTACTAAATTACCCATAACAATTATTATCTTAATAAATTAGCAACTAAAATAAATTGGTGGAGATATGATATTTTAAAGAAATGATATAAGTTTAAATTTGAAATTCTTATTATTTTTATATTATAGTATAAAACAAGTAAATTAAATATGAATTTTATTTTAATGAATGTGATATTTTTACACGACAATATAATAAATCGTAATTATTATAAAAGTAGTTTTTATTAGGGATATGCAAAACCTGATCGAAACTCGAAAAATGAACCGAACCGACAAATTATGGGGGTCGGGTGGCATAAGGACGGTTAAGGTGGCAGGTGAAATTTTCTGATCCGACACATATTCAGGTCGGGTGAGTGATTTTTCTGAAAATTATAAATAAATAC
Source organism: Plectranthus barbatus (assembly GCA_026898455.1). NCBI lineage: Eukaryota > Viridiplantae > Streptophyta > Magnoliopsida > Lamiales > Lamiaceae > Plectranthus > Plectranthus barbatus. The sequence continues at coordinate 803,440 of JAPKLW010000172.1, forward strand.
TCTCTTCCCACTAGATTAGTCTCTTCTTGTATCCAGCCATAATAGTCTTATTTCCTAAAGTCAAAAAAATTTCTTTCATATCAATAAAATATTAATTTCATTATACTAATAAATATAAAATAATATATTTAATTTAAAACCTAAATATCCCCCTTCTCCACTCTCCAGCACGCAGCCGTCGCCAACCCTCTCCACTCACCCGTCTGCCACCCACCGGCCGCCACTGAGGCGCCGCCTCATCCCCTGCTCGACGTCGACGCCCTCGCCCCTGCGGTCCTCCCGCCGCCCTCGCCCCTCGCTGCTGCTCCCGGCCACCCTCGCTCAGGCACCCGACGTCTCGCAGCCTGCTCCTGCTCAGCCCGGTCGTTCCCCGCTGCCTGCTGCTGCACCCCGCCGCCCTCGCCCAGGCACCCACCGGCGAGCCTGCTGCTGCAGCAACCACGCAGTCCTACTCAACTCTTCATTAAAAAAAAATTTCGGATTAAACCCGACCCGATGGACCGAGTTTTGGGTCGTTTGACGGATCGGGTGGAAGGCACGTTCGGTCGGGTGAGGCCGGAATTAGGGTTTAACCAGACCCGATTGCACTTTTTATTGTAGTCCTCAAAGGACCGAGAAAGTTGTCTGACCCGATTCGACTGAATCGAATTGAATTCGAATTCCAACAGAAGCCCTAAAGCCTGATCGTCGTCCAATCTGCGGATGATTCTCAACGCTGGCGAATTTTGAATCCCTCAGACTGTACGCGTTTGAATCAAATATTGAGCAATGCAACTCACCCTCGAGTTTGGGTAACTTTCCCCTGCTTTAGAGTTGTAGTTCCAGAACCAGTTGCTGCAATTTGAGTTTATTGCAGAAAATCATGAGGAAATCGACGTTTCTTTTACTCGTTAAGCTGTTTTTTATCATGTTATCTGTATGTATGACCCGATCTGCTCACATGAATTGTTCAATTCTACTTTTACTTTCTGTCTTCTCCTTTAGGTGTATTATGTTTTGGACCGTAGCTTTGCTGCTTGTAAGCTGAAAAGATCATCCTGTAGAGTTCAGTACTAGATTTTATCTTATTGGTAGATTTATGCAGTCTTTAGTTTGCGTTATTGTTTTATAGCTGGAGCCTGGATAGTGTATCGGTTTCTAAGGCTCTAGATGCCTGGTCTGTGACTCTAACAATATGAATCAATAACTTGATCAAAGTGCCATTCGACGCAGACTATAGAATGGTGTGACTTATTAGTATTTAGATGTATAACCAGCTGTGAGATTATTTGGAGGATGATCCTAAAAGGGTGCTCTGTTTTCTGGGTATTATGTTTTAAAAGATTTTAATCTTCTTGGAACACCAACAATATGTTGCAAGAAAGGCTAAATGGCCATCATGTTTTGCTTCTGACGAGAGGGTTAATTTTCATAGACAAGAATCTATCATGGCTTCAAATGATCCCCAATTTTGTGTAGTAATCAGAGCACGTATAAGATAGTAGTTTGGAGATAAAAGAATGTGTCCTTTTTTTGTTTTCAAGATGATAGCAAATGTAGTTGGAAACATGAAATAGGCATTTGTTGTGTTAATACTGTTTGTGAAGCAAAAGAGAATTATGCATCCACAATTCTAAGATTCATAATAGTTTAAGCTTCTTTGGGGTTGTTTTTCTTTATGCGGAACCTCTAAATGTGTTTTTTGATAACCAGTGGTGGACTGGAACTTCTTTGTGATTCTGTAAAGATCCATGAGGTGAATGTTGAGCCTCAGGCTGAGGAAAAGAAGGTGAATCTCCTTTACCATGCCTGTTCTTTTTATTGAATGATGAGTCGGGTTTTTTTTTCTTATCTATATTTAACTGAGTTTGCTCTTTTTGTTGGTTTTAACAGTTAACCATGAAATATTTGCTCTCATGGGTCCGTACTAATTTGATCAAGGAAAGGCCTGAAATGTTTATGAAAGGAGACACAGTGTAAGTAATTTTACGTCAGTTCATATATTTGCATTTTTATTCATATGCTTTTCTTTACCCCATGGGAATGTTATCAATTGTGTCAAAGTGATGAACCGGGCCTTGTTTGGTAGCCCTTGGATGAGCTTTTTGGAGAGTTCAACTAATTACCTTCCCATGTAAACTTATGAGGAAAACAAAATGTGTAGTTCTTTCAAAATTACACATCCCTTGGGATTGTCGAGTTTCTTTGGGTTCAGCTGTTCCTTAAAGAACATGTAACATACAACACATGACTAAGTTTCTATTCCTGACTCAGATTATTGCCTGGTGATTAAATACCTCCATTTAGTGCAAGAGTTTGTAAGGAACTTGTAGTTCTAGATGAATATTTCGTATGGTCCCATCATATGAATTCTCCCGACGCCGTGTTCAAAAACTCACCCTATCATTTTGCTATTTGAATTGATTACTCACTTACTTTAATAAAAGATCGGATCGTGAGAGATGATTTCATGTTTCTTGTGCATGCAGGAGACCTGGAGTTCTAGTCCTCGTAAACGACTGTGACTGGGAACTAAGCGAGCAGCTTGAGACAGTGTTGGAAGATAAGGATGTTGTTGTTTTCATCTCAACCTTACATGGTGGCTAGGATCTATTTACCCATTCTACTTTTGTATTGCATTTGCATCAATGGGAATGATGTAGAAAATGGTTCGATGTGTTTACCCCCATTGCATGTCACCAGGCTTATGCAGATGTTGTGATAATATTTTCCAATACTTGATCCCTAATTCTTAGGTGTGATTTTGCGTTGCAATATTGTTGCCCACATTTTGTTTCATGTTTTATAAATGAAAGCAATAGACGAAGTGACTCGAAAGGACTGCAATTTCGAGGAATTGAGTTTTATTTTTCTCAATTCTTGTGATGTAGTTTTTGCTAAACTCTATAGCAACACTTTTATACTTTTCAGAAACACTCAACTCAGTGAATATATTTTCTTCTTTGCCTATTCCACACTGAAGAAGAACTATTAAAGTAGGAAAAGCCCTATCATTGCCATGCTAAGCAAACCATTAAAAACCAGATTCTATAGAATAGTAGTCAGTTCCACAGTTACTATTTTGTATTTTCTTAATAAAAAGGAATTGGCCCAAAATCATTTTCTCATTGGGCCCGATACAGCTCGTTTAATCAAATACGGATCCTGGACGACCCGGAACACCAACCGGATATCTGTACTTCAGCTTGCTTTCTTGTGCAGAAAGAATTCCATCTTCGGAAAACCTACAAGAAAACAATTCGGCGAAAAGGTTATTGTAGAGAGAGAAATGGATCCCAAATTCACAGAGGTTTCGCAAGTGTTCGAGCGATTCAAAGCGGCTTTGGTCCGCAAGGATTTTGATACCTGTGAGAAACTTCTTTCTCAGCTCAAGGTACACCTACACTTTTATATTGTTGAAATCAGATGTGGTTATTTTGTTTTTTTTTTCTTTCTTTCTTTGGGGTTCTGTTCATTTGTCTTCATTTTGGTCAACTGTGGTTGTGATTAATTCTGATGGATAGTAAACCCTAGTACATATGTTGATTTCTGTGTTAAGAATTGAGGGAAATGAGTCATAATTTACATACTTGATCTTGCTTGTACGACCTGTTTAAGAATTGTTGGTGAAATGGATGAAGTTAGATCCGTTGATGTCGCTTGGCCTTTTCGTGTTTTTGCTTTTCTTTTTTATAATTTTAATATTGGAATTTTGGGGGTGAAGAAGCCAATTGGAGTGTCACAGCAGAAGCATGTGGGGACTTCATTAGTAGTAAAAATGGGGTTTTGTAATGCTTGATTGTTGGACTTGATAAGAACATATTTTTGTAATGGGATGAAATTTCTATTGTCAGTTTCAAGCATTGGCCCTTGGACACTGTTACCATCAAATTACACAGTATTCACAACTGCATGTAATCGGAAAGAAATAGGCCAATTGTAATAAGGTAGTATTGATCTTTTATTAATATAGTCAACTGCATGAATACTACCTTTTGTATGTAAGAGTTTGATATTTATGTTTGGCGTAGATTATCAGCCTAGTTCTTTTATTTAGTTAATCAGAATGTTCACTAGAAGATTATGATTGCAGTTGCCTAGTCAATGCCATAGTAAACTGAGATTTTGTGTAATTATAGAAGTTCTGAATAGTTTACAAATCAATGTGCCAGGTTTCATTGACAGGATTCAAGAGTCTGCCTCCATTATTTGAAAACACACCAAATGCCGTCCAAGAATTGACACTAGCAAGTAATATTACTTTGTACTTCTCTATTGATCTTTGATATGGTTTAAACTTATATAATTCATTTTTTTTCTAATTCCTACATTTTGAATCATTCTAATTTGGCATTCTTTCTTTAGGGGACATTTATGAACATGCAGTTGTCCTGAGCGTGAAGATTGAGGACAAGGATGCTTTTGAGAGAGATTTTTTCCAACTGAAGCCTTACTATACAGATGCTTGGTAGGTATCCGTGATCAATTTTTATCAGATGAATACACTATGGGAAGTAAATATGACTAGGTTTGTCATCGAAAGGATGAGTCTGTAGGTTTCATTTTTTGCAAACACTATATGATAATAGGTGTTTTTCAGCATCTTCTTTTTGAAAACCAATTAGAATTGTAGGAGTAGTGGTGGTTGTAGTAGTTGTTTCTAAAAAAAAAAGAAAGAAAGAAAAAAGGACACTATCTTACGAATGATGTTCAGCATTGCTGATATGAAAAAAGACTTCTGAGAGCTATTTGATCCTGCAAACATGGCAAGATGTGCTTCTTTTGGCCAGAATTAGGGACATAATCATAGTAATGAACTCCTTTTCCTATGTGCTTGGTCTTCAATTGGAATTTGATGTGAGACCCTTGAACTGTATCCACTCTACAGATGCAGTCTTGGTTTGAAAATGATGTCCGTAACATTCTTTCATGTGATCGTGCAGTGGCCGTATCCCACCTTCACCTCAGGAATATCCCATTTTAGGTCTCAACCTGCTAAGACTCCTTGTGCAAAACAGAATAGCTGAATTCCACACAGAGTTAGAGTTACTTTCTCCCAGTGCTTTGGAGAATCCTTGCATCAAGCATGCTGTTGAACTTGAACAATCCTTCATGGAAGGAGCTTATAACAGGGTGCTGAGTGCTAGACAGACTGTACCTCATGAAACATATGTCTATTTCATGGATGTACTTGCAAAGACAGTCAGGTGAAGTTTTTGTCTCGACTCCTCACAGATTACTATATCATCACCATCATGCATGTATAAGATATTTTGATACCATGATCATTATTACTCTTGCATTGATTTAATTTAATGTCAAATGTCTGCATCTTCCTGATTTCTCCATTTGAAAGAAGAGAAAACTGGTTCTTGGGCCTCCCTCTTAATACTTCCATGCATACTGTTATTTTTTACTGGAATTAAGTGTAGTGTGTTAAGATTCTTTCAAATATTTATGTATGCATTATATTTGATGATTCATTGTGTTAGTTTTCTGGCTAGATGTGGCTTTTGTCACGTTATGCTAGCACTGTAAGGATCATGGAACGTCCTAAAAGGGAAAAAAAACTGAAACTAAAGTAACAGGGGTACTGGAAGAATACATCTATAATATGCAATGTTTGATAGTCTGTGGCTGCTTTATTGCAACACTGCGTGCTTGTGTCTGACATCAATGTCCCTGCATCTGTTCTTTTAGATCCTGCTGGGCTGTGTTATATTTGTCCTGCATTCATGTACTAATACTGTAGATGGCCCCTACCATTGTGCTGCAACATCATTGTGCTTGGTCTCACCTTGATGTTTGATTGTTATTGGTAGAGACGAGATAGCTGGGTGCAGTGAGAAGGCCTATGACTCTCTTTCACTAAATGACGCACGTCAAATGCTGCTGTATTCATCTGACAAGGAATTAGTTGAATATATCCAGGAGGCAAGATTTTTTGCTCCTTGTTTCCTCTTGCTGCACTATGCTTTATAAATTCAAATCAATCTTACTGGTCCAATTATCAATTTGTTTCCTGAGTCTGACATATATTGGTGCTATTTGCAGGAGCATCCCGAGTGGGAGATCAAGAATGGATTTGTGTTCTTCCAAAAAGCTAAGGAAACTGTACCGTGCAAGGAGATTCCATCGCTGCAGCTGATCAACCAGACACTCAGTTACGCAAGGGAGTTGGAGCGAATTGTGTGAGCAATGTTCTGTACTAGTAATATTTGTTCTTCCCTGAATTTAATCTTTTCGATTTTGGTGGCATCAACATTGCTTTCTTAACTATCAGGATGAGGATGATTACGAAAAACTACCCATCTCATATTCAGTACATGTATTCAGAGATTCATGTTTCCGTCATACTTAAAACCATGATTTATTTCATTATTTTGTTCAATGGTAGGCAGCTCTTTGCCTGATATCCATTGTTGATATTAGTCGACCTAGATGCATACAATTGAAGATGAATGAATGTAGGAACTAGCAGCAGCATCAGTAGCAGGTGTTATCGCATTTGAATTTGTTGTATAAATTACCCAACTACACATCGTCACATATTTATAACTAGACTAGATGGTATATACTATGATACCTTGATTTAAGGTAAAGTGAGTCGCTCCCTTCCATTATTTAAAATAGATTTACTCCCAAGGGATGGCCGAATATAATGCATAAGGTCTTATGTTATAAGGGAAGGTCTTGGGTTAGGCAAGCCTAAACGATTTAGGCGGATTTTATCCATTAACCTAATCTTTAGGCGGGTTTTATCCACTAACCCAAACCCATATAATATACCCTATTTGGGATGGGTGAACCCATTTGGGTAGGATAAAACCCGCCTAAACCGTTTATGCCTGCCTAACGCAAGTTTTTGCCATGTTATAATATTTGGATACTATTTATAAAGTACATAATTTTAATAACTTTAAATATTTTATAAGTAACATTAATTATTCTTTATAATAAACGTCTTAATATTGATTTATGTTTAGTAAAAATAAAAAGAAATTGGTCAGTTTAATTTATAAAATTATCTCATAAAAGAAATTATATTTGTATTAATTTTAAAAATGCTAAATATGGTAAATTCGAGATATATAATATTTTTAATAAAAGTAACTAATATAATATGTTTATTTTTTATTATTATAATTATATATATATTATAATTGAATAAATAGTAAATAAAATCAAGTATAGAATTATTGTTAATATGATATTTTTTAGGGAAAATAGAGAAATATATCTCAATCTTTTACATATTAGAGAATTTTATCTCACTCTTTTGCTGTTAGGGAATTATATCACACACTTTCATTATGTTCGGGATTTTATCTCATGTCGTTGACTAAGCCGTTAAGTGTCACGTGGCATTTTTAATTATTCTTTTAATATTAATTTATTTATTTTTAATTTTTAATTTCATAATTAATATATACATTTTATATATTTCATTTTTTATAATATTTTAATAATAATAAGATATATAAAAATAATAATACTTTAAATAAATATAAAAATATTATTGAAAAAAATAAGCATTAATTATTTAATTATAATATATTAAAAAACCTAATTCTCATTAAAATTGAAAATTAATATTAATGAGAGTATTTACAAAACTAATAAATATTTTTGAGCAAGTGTTAGCTGTAGAAAAAATTATTAATGATAAACTAAACAAAATTAGTTCTAGGCATTGAATGATTATTTTACTTTATTTTTTAATATATTATAATGTAATATTAAATGTATATTTATTTTTATTCGTTTGTTTTTTTAATGATACTTTAATTTTTAAGAAAAATAATTAATGTTTACATACGCTATATATATATATATATTAAAATATAATTAAAAAACATCACCTAAAAATTATTAAAAAAAGAAAATATATAAATAAAAAAACACGTTAATTATAAAATAAAAATATAAAAAATAAAAATATTATTTAAGAATTGGCATTTTTAAATATTAATTAATTTAATTTTTAAATAATATTTTTATTTTATAATTAACGTGTTTTTTATTTGATGTTTTTTAATAAGATTTTAACGTGTTATTTTATTTTTATTTTATTTTATTTTAATAAGATTTTAACGTGTTTTTTGAAAATATTTTTTATTTTATAATTAATTTTTTATTTTATAATTAACGTATTTTAGCTGATGTTTTTAATAAGATTTTAATAATATGTATATATATATATATATAAACAGAAATTATTTTTCTTAAAAATTAAAATATTATTAAAAAAATAAACGTATAAAAATAAAAATACATTAAATATTACATTATAATATATTAAAAAATAAAGTAAAATAAATACTTTCATTGATATTAATTTTTAATGAGAATTAGGTTTTTTTAATATATTATAATTAAATAATTAATGCTTATTTTTTTCAATAATATTTTTATATTTATTTAAAGTATTATTATTTTTACATATCTTATTATTATTAAAATATTATAAAAAAATGAAATAGTATATAAAAAATATATATTAATTATGAAATCAAAAATTTTATAAAAAATAAATTAATATTAAAAGAATAATTAAAGATGCCACGTGGCAAATATGTGGCACGTGGCACTTAACGGCTTAGTCAGCGACATGGGACAAAATTCCCTAAGAGAATGAATGTGTGGGATATAATTCCCTAACAACAAAAAAGTAGTATAAAATTCGCTAATATGTAAAAAATTGGGATATATTTCCCTATTTTTCCTATTTTTAAAAAGAAAAGTAGTAATATTGTAATAAATTGAACTATCCTCATTTAGAGTATAGATTTATAATCAATTAATGAAAGACGAACAAGAATCATGGATTCTTGTAAATATTCCTTGATGGCGCACTAACAAATTCTCACAAAACTTGGGGCCTTATTGAAATAAAAGGAAAAGAGAGTCGCGCCGAATTGGGGCCAAACTGGAAATAGCAGAGAAGTTGGGTGCTGCTAGAATCTTAATTCAAATGGGAAAAACCCTTCCACCGTCGTCTGTTCGCAATTCCTATTCAGCATCGTAAAAATGTCCGACGAAGACGAGAAATCGGGCTCAATTGACATAGCCCGGCCCCAAGAGGAAGCCTTTCGCCTCAAAACCCTAGCCGAGGAGAAGTACAATTCCGGCGACCTCAACTCCGCCATAGCATACGCCAACCGCGCCAGCGACCTATATCCGTCGATCTCCGGCCTGCCAGAAATGATCGCCGCCTTCGGAATCCTACGCGCCGCCGAGGTTCCTGTCCTCGTCAGCGCCAATGACCAACAGAAACCGACTCCGGACTACTACAGAATTCTGCAGGTGCCTAGGTTCTCGCACATCGATTTAATTAAGAAACATTACAAGAAGTTGGCTTTGGTCCTGCACCCTGACAAGAACCCGTTCCAGGCGTCGGAGGCGGCGTTTAAGCTGGTCGGGGAGGCGGCGCGAGTGCTCTCGGATAGTATTAGGCGGAAGGAGTACGATGCGCGGCTGAGGATTGTTATGCAGACGGAGGCAGCTCAGGCGGTTGCACTGGGGCCGGAGGAGGCTGTTGAGGCGTTCGCGACGGCATGCTCAGCTTGTCGGTCGTTGCATCAATTTGAGAGGAGGTATTTGGGGCATAATTTGATGTGTCCTACTTGTAGGAAGACGTTTAAGGCTACGGAAGTGAAGAATGAAGGGGTTGGAGGGGTGCAGGCTAGGGCTAGCGCTAGGCTTCAGGAGAGAGTTGCAAAAGGGGGATATGTGGGGATTGTGGAGAAATCTGGGTTGGGGGTGAAAAGAAGGAGGAGGAGGACTGCGGGAGAGGGTTCAGAGAAGTCGGGGACGAAAGTGGCGAGAAGTTCGGGTGTGATTGTGAATGGCGTTAAGTCGAAGAGGATGGATATAGTTGAAAAGTCGAGAGAAGTTGATGGTGATGGCGTTGAGAACAGTATGCTAAAAAAGATGGAGATTTTGATCGATGTGAATGGAGATGGCGGGGTAGGAGGTGGAGTTGAGGAGACATTGGGAAGTGGTGAGGTCGAGATTGCGGAGAACGAGAGAGCAGAGGCTGGGAAAGATGAGAGTATGACTCTGTCCCAAATGCAGATGATAGTGAAGAGGAAGAATAAGAAGAAGCTAGTTGATGGAAAGTTGGCTACAAAATTGAAGGAACCTAATGCTGAGAAGCTCAAGAGAAACGGAAGGGAGGAAAAAATCAAGAGGAAGCGTGAGAAAGAAAATGTGGGAGAAGAGGAGATAGAAAATGCGAGAGACGAGAGGGGAGAGAAGGCAAAAGCAGATTTGAGAAAGAAGTCAAATCGGAAGAGAGTGCCAAAAGTTAAGAATTTGGAAGAGGTGAACGCATCATCGAAGAGTCATGTGACTCATATTCATTCGGAAAAGGATAGATCATCAGAACAAGGTAATGCAGAGGTACTGCTGATGGAGAAAGAGAATGAAAACGTATTGAATATGAAATCGTCAAAGAATCACGTGGATTCAAATATCAGTGCTAGCAAAAATGGTGAAGTGGAGATAATGCCTGTGAGGGATTCAGATTTTCATGATTTCGACAAGGATAGAAGCGAGGGGATGTTTAAGAAAGGACAAGTGTGGGCTATTTGCGATGATGATGATGGAATGCCAAGGCACTATGCTCTGGTTAATGAAATTGTCTCTGTAAATCCTTTTGAGGTGACGTTGAGCTGGTTACAACCCCCAAATAATAGAGATGAGGAATTAGTAAATGGGCTGGAAAAGGGATCTCATGTTTCATGTGGGATCTTCCAGGTCACCCGAAAAGAAACATTTAGATACTTGTATTTGTTTTCTCACCTTGTGGACTGTGAAAGAGCAGGGAGTGAGTTGTATAGAATTTATCCAAAGAAAGGCTCAGTATGGGCAGTGTATAAAAATACTAGTCCAGTAGGTGAAGAAAGAAATAGAAGGATTGGGGGGGATAAGAGGTGCTACGACATTGTTGTATCTTTAAGTAGCTATAGTGATATTCACGGATTGAGGATAGCGTACCTTGAGAAGGTATCAGGGTTCAAGACCGTGTATAAGAGAAGGGAAGTCGGGGCTAATGCTATCATACGTCTTGGAGTAAGTGACATCAAAATATTATCACACCAGATTCCTGCAAAGAAACTGTCTGGTAAAGAATCCCCTGACCTTCCTAAGGATTGTTGGGAACTCGATCCTGCTTCAGTTACTTCTCAGTTGCCTAGTGTGTCGTAGTTATACCGCTGTGAACTGTTGGTATGCTTGCGGAATTCCTCTGCCATTAAAGTATAACCTTCATGATCATGTAAGTGGCTATAGCAATTGCTAATGAAAATGTCTGAAAACTGAATGATGAATGATAAGAGTGTGTGGAATATAGATTATATATATATATCTGCTGTTTGAATGATTCTGAAATGAGGTAATATGTCACATTCCTTTTGAACTCATGCATTGAAATGATTTTTGTTAGGCACCTTAAGATGGTAATCAACGTATGATTTTTGGTCAGTTTAGCATGGTAGATTACACTTACACTTGTCAGACTCATAGCAGCTGAGAACATCCATTGTTGAATCTATAATATGCTTGAGCAGCTTTATTTTTATAGTTGCTTTCATTCTCCTACACAATGGTAACAGAAAATATATCTTATGCAGGTGAGGCTTCTTGCACAGGCAAGTAGATTATGCGAGAATGTAACTGTATTATTGACTTCTTTTGATGTTGTAATATATAACTTGTAATTTCAATTAGGTAGAAGACTTATTTCATTTTTCATTTCTGAGTTGTAACATATTATTTCCCATGTAATCTCCAGTTTTAAACATGAGAATATCATTTCATATGTTGTTGGTTTATATGGTTTCCCATGTTGCGGTTTGTCTTGGGGTAGAAAAATCAAGCAAAATAGTTTTATGACCGACTCATATTAGATGGGTTAATTTTTCCAAAAGTTACTAAACTATCTTACTTGTATCAATTTGGCTTGGGTAATAAACTATCTTATTTTTATCACAATAAATACCAAACTAACATTTTATATTATTGGTGATTTAAATTCACACTTTCCTATTTGTTTAATCATACATGGCAATTTGCTCAAAAAAAAAAAAAAAAATCATACATGGCAATTACAGTTCACATATATTGTGTTTAATTATTAATTAAAGTAACAAAATATAATATAACATATTTAAACTTAAGATTTCACTCCCTACGCACACAACTTCCAGAAAATTAAAAACTTTAGTTAATTTGTGAAATCATTTTTCTTTTCAATTATTATGCCTAATTCTTAGTTAAATATTAAAATCTAGAGTTACATATCTAAACCTAATATATCACTCATTTACACTTCCAACAATTGAAAACTGAGTTGTGAAATTTTTTTTCCCCCAAGTTTTGCAGCCATAAAATGTAATTAATATGAGCAATTATAATTTTAACACCTTATTTTTATATAATTCTTGAGTTACAAAAACAATAAACTTTCATTGATTTATTTTAAATGACACTGCATTGAAGAAACGAGAATTTAAACATAATTAAAATCTTTATAACAATAAACCAGATGCGTTTAATCAAAACAATTATCTATGAATAATTATGAATTAATGTAAAGAAATAAAAACAATTTAACCCATAAGTTCCAATTCTTAATAAATACTCCCTCCGTCCCAGTAGAATAGACCCTCTTAATTTATGTGCCGAAAATAAAAGGGCCTAATAAACCGGGACGGAGGGAGTACTATGTTTTAAAGATTTCCAATATAGATGGTGGTTGTGTTTGTTAATACATACTAGTATGGCATTGGCACCCACGCCATGCGTGGAAATTTAATTATTTATTTTTTAATATTAAATTTGATATTTTACTTATAGACAATCAATATGGGTATTAAAAATATGTTATGTTGTTAATTTCAATACTTTACCACACATAAAGTAAATCAAAGTCATTTTACAACCTCTTCGAATCAAATTTTCTTTAGTTGACGGTGCTTTGATAAATTATTAATTTTGAAATAAAACTAAATGATTAATTTAAAAAAGAAAAACAAAAACCGAACTATAAATTCATTAGTGGTAAAAAATGAAAGTATATAATATTCATTCATCAAATTTTGCACTAATCTATTACTTATATATTAACAGTTTGCTCAAATATAGAGGAATATATGTTCCATATAACATATGGAGTATTTGTTTATTGTGTCATTTTTTTACTCGTACTTTATTATTACCTCGACTTCCCCGATTAATACACAAATGCACACGATGCATCTCTATTGTGTTTCTCACATCTCTTCTCACATTTTCAATTATTATTTACTCCCTCCGTCCCAAAACAATTGTCTTGTTTTCCTCTTTTCGTCTGTCCCAAACAATTTATCCTATTTCCTAAAATGGAAAGTTAATACACACTCATTAATAAAATACTAATTTCCTCTATCTCTACTCGCATTGGTATCTATGTCGTTTCCAAACCAGACAATTGTTTTGGGACGGAGGTAGTAGATTGCATTTTAATCATAGTAAAAAATATATAATACTCTCTCAGTCCCGAGTCAATTGTCCACATTTTCTTTTTCGTTTGTCTCACAATATTAGTCCACTTTCCTAAAATAGTAAATTTTTCACACTCATCAATAAAATATCCATCCCACTTCCACCCACTACTACTCACATGCATTGGTGATTGTGCCCGATTAAATGTGGACAATTTGACCGGGACGAAGGGAGTAATATATATAAGCAACGACTTCTCTAAAATATAGTTGGACAACTCATACATATTTAAAGTAAAGAATGAGTAATAGATTAGTTGAGAATTCACATATTCTAATAAAAACAATAAAAAATATTATTAGTTAATTTCAATTTTATTTACGAACAATAATATAATATTACATTTAATGTATTCATTGGCTATATAAACTATAAAAACATGTAAAATAATTATCGCAATAGTAATTAATACCATATTCTTCTTATATACATAATAATGGAAATAGTCATCTCTATTACTCTAAGAAAAATAAAGACATGTAAATATATTTATACATATAATTTTTATTGTAATTGTTATATACGTCTCATCGTTTATCAATACAAACATATGCTAAAAATTATTACTTAAATAATACTATACCATAAAATTTTACACAATTCTTGCTAATAAATAGATTGAGGTTCACACTTATGCACAGTGATTGCTTCTACATTATCGGACAGAATTGTATGTGCCGTCGAGAAAAGAGTGGTTGCTCAACCATGGCCACCATTTATGACTTATGAGCCAACAATGATGACTGCAACTATGTCGTTAAATCTCAACTTGAAGTCAAATAGTATAATTTATAATAACAACAAAAGAAAACTGAATAAAATAACTGAACACAATTAAATTTTCATTTGAGAGGAAATGAAGAATGTACAAATATATTATAATAATAAAAAAAACTAAACAAGCCAAATTAGCACAATTAAAATTTTCATTTGAGTGGAGAATGAAGAAATTGTAAAAAAGATATTCATATTTATAGTGTCAATTTAATAATAGAGGATCTAAAATTTAATTATCTCGACCATAATTAGAGGGTTGTATTTAATTTGATTACCAATTTGTGTCATAATTTTATCTAATCTATTTTGATTTTCTTATGTTTCAAGATATAAAAATGAAAGTATTGATTTATTGCCATTTTCATTGAATCACTTTGCATAATAACGTTTATTAATTTGCATGATTAATTGTATTAATTAGTTTCCATATTTCCTTGTGATTATATTCGTAAGTTTTGTTTAGAAGGAAAATAAATATTTTGGGCCTTGATTCTAGGAACAATAATACAAATATACAAATAGATAAGTATTTGTATTATAATGTTTTATATATAGATAGACCATTGTTTTTTATTATAAAATTTGGCCATATAAATATAATTAAATTTGAGATATATTTATTTTATAGTGGTATTATAAAGTATTTTTAAAATATTATTGACCAAACCACATGTAATATTCTAATAATATAATATTTTTTATGAGTAATTTATCGAGATTAATTGTAACATTATGGATGATAAATTAAAAAAATTATTTGGATAATAATCATCACCCTAATTAATAAAAAACAATCAAATAAATTTCTAATTGATTTATATATATTTACCTAAAATATTTAGATTAGTTTTAGGATTTAATTTGCATACCCCTAATTTTCACTTGGAATCATAATTACGATTATTTGTATTAAAATAATCAGAAAATTAGTTTTTATAATTATGCTTTACACATATCTATATCTTTAGTTGTATATTGTTAAATATATTTAGTAAAGTAATACTTTCATTATCTATAAAGTTCACATTTTATTATTGGAACATTCCTATAATGAATTTAATTAAATTTATGACATATATATTTCTCTAAAGAAATTTATGCATGTTATAAATAAACCCTAAACCCTAAATAAAGTAAAATCAATTTAATTTATTTCTAATTCACTTGTACATATTTTCCTAAAATATACAAATTAATAACTAAAGAAAAATCAATATAATTGATTTATACATATTTCCCAAAAATATATCCTTAAAAAATGATGAAAATTCAAAGTGAAATAAATATAGAATGTATTACATAATAATTAATAATTAATAAACTTAGTAGTTAAATTAACGAACAATTAATGCAAGTGAATACTTCCATATATTGTCTCCGATATTGTTTAATATATATATAGATATAGATTAGAGTGGCTACGTGTATATATCATAAAGTTTAAATATGTAATTTTATATTTTAGTATTTTAATTAGTAATTAATTTAATACATGTGACAATTTATGTGCACTATAATTGCTATGCGTGATTAAATAAATAGTAAAGTTTGTATTTAAACCACCAATAGTATAAATTATAAATTATTAGTTTGATACTCATTTTGATACAAATGAAAGTTTAGTACTCAATTTGAAACAAGTAGAATAGTTTAATAACTTTTGAAGATATTAACCCCATATTAGATACTCACCTATCTTTGGTATATATTTTCATAGGGTAGTGATCAGGTGAGAATAGTAGTTACTATGAGAAATAAGAATAGATCTCGCGCGTCCATCTCATCAAATCGACGAACATGATTCATTCTCAACAAATTGAAAAACACGGCATTTTTGCCCCAATATCCTGCAGTTTTAGCCTTTAAAGGCTAAAACTGTAAAATACTCAAACACAAACAACAACCTGCATTTTAAGCCCGATTTACTTCATTTTTAGACCGATTTACTTCATTTTTACATAAATACGAATTAAAAAAATAAACATCTTCTTATTCTTCAAAGCAGCAACACGAGCGTAGTCTCTATAAAACTCAGTACCAACATCAACAGTTCTAAAAACTTTGCCCTTAAAATGTTTCATCTCATCAACATACTTTGGAATAAATGAACCTGTAAGATACAAAAATGCACAAAGTTAACACTAAAGATGCACAATATAATAGTAAAAATGAACGTCGATCTGAATAAAATAAATTTTTTTAAACTGTATTCATGCAAAATTAACAAAGTTGAGACCAAACACGAATGCGAAATCCAGAAACAAAGAAAAAAATCTGATCGACAGAAGAAATATAAATCAAATCGAACGAAGAAGGAAGAAGAAATCAAATCGCGCAAAGAAAGAAATAAAAAATCTGATGAGATACAATTTCAGATTTTAAAAAAAGCTAAAATTACAAAAATAACCTTAATTTTGCAAAATTGCAGGATAATCGAGGAAAACTGCACACGGAGTGAAATAGATCACGAGCGTTAAAATCACAAAATCAAAGGTTGAGATTTATTCTCATTTCTTATACTAAAAACTATTCTCATATGATCACTACTCTATTTTGATATCTTCAATTATAGTACAAATTGTAATAGAAATATTTTATTTACAAAATATAAGTTCTAAATTTTTATTTTTTTTACATTTCATATTTTTCAGAAAAAGAAAAAGTAAAAGCTCGAGTCAATCTGAGTCGATTCCAAAAGCATAACTACATTCTTATTAGTCATTTAAAGTTTTAGATTGACTTATTAGATATATTTTAACATGGGTGTTCTCAATAATATTAATCACACAGTCAATCTCTTATTATTATTTTATAAAAAATTAATGGAAGGTGTACAAGTTTGAAAGTCAGAATGGGGTAGTCTAAAATGTCAAAACTTGCACACTACCAAATATTATTTTATTTGCACTATTAAAACTTTTTTAAATTAACAGCACAACTTTAATCAATTTTGAAATAACTAAGCTGCTCTTCATAGAAAATGAAAAAAATATAAATAATTATGAGTTGGAGTTTGAAGTAAGATAGGATTGAATGTAGGTTTTTTTTCTTTTTTAATAAAGGTTATTTTTGTTAATTACAAAATCATAAATAATTACTTTTTTTTATTTATAGTTCAAGCATAATTAATTTATTTTGTAATGGAAGTGCACCTACTTAAGAGTTGCTGCTTCTAAGTGCTCTTCGTTGTTAACGACTCGACTCGTCTTCATTTGCATTTCGCTCATCCCACCAAATCCCTCGCCACACCCACCCGACCCGGTATGCCCTCGCTCTTTCTCTCTCTATGGATGTGTGTATGCTGTGAGTATAATTTGTTTAATCGACTCTAGCGAACTGATGTTCGTTTTAGTTATGATCTAATTATCATTGATCGGTATTAAAAGTTAAAACCTTTTCTGGTTGGATTCTACTTGAGCAGTCAATGTTTTTTCCTTTCCTTTGTCAATCCAGCAATCGAATCTATCGGTTTTTTTTATTCTTTGAATGTTGAGAGTAAAAATGCGTGGGGAGTAATTGAGCTTGAGTTAATTTGTTTTTATTTCTTTTTAATATTAATGGACGGAGTTAATGTTGATTTTAATTGGACTTGGTGTTTAGCAAATTTAGGAAGTGATTAGAGTAGGAAATTGTTCGGTGTTACTGACGTTATTGCTTAATTAAATCAATTGTTGATCTGCTCAGACATACACCAAAACTCGAAGATCGCAGAGTGGTGATTTCTGAAAAATGGCAGTGTGAGTCATCTTCTTCTTCTTATATTATTTGTTAAAGAATGTGAGTTTATTGGTTACGACTTGATTAATGATTTGTAGGGTTGCTTCTGCTCCGGGGAAGGTTTTAATGACTGGTGGTTACCTTATTTTGGAGAGGCCTAATGCTGGGATAGTATTGAGTGCAAATGCTCGCTTCTATGCAATTGTAAAGCCACTGTATGAGGAAACAAAACCCGACAGTTGGGCATGGGTATGCGACACTCTCTGATATTGATCTTATTGTTGAAGATGAATTCAGCTATCATGAAACTTCACCGCTTGCAGAATTTATTTTCCATGCAAAGCTGAAGAATAAGGTTCTGTAGAGCCTGCTTAGCAAAATCCTAATTAAACAAATAAGGATTTGTTATATAATACTGATAAAACTGTTCAAAGTTTTTTCCGGATACCTTTTTTTTTTGGTTTTTGGAATGAGTTTGTTCAGGAATATTTAAGATATTATTTTGCTTTTTTTTTTTTTTTTTTCTAGTTTTTGAGTAGGGATATGCATTCGATTATATTGATATTATATGGTTGCCCTGCCAGTGCATTACATTCAAGTTGTCTTAAATTTGCTAGATGTTTCAGGATTTGGCTGTTGACAAAATGCCATCAAGGTTTTCCATGTCCTTTTCTATCATGCTCTGACATGTTTACAGATAAGAAATCTGGGTTTGTAGTAGTACTCTATGTTTGTCAACTTAGGGGGAGTTCTGAATTATGATAAGCTGTTGACTGGATGTTTTTAGTCCTGAAGTTGGTACATGTTCCATTCATAAATTTCTGCTCTGTAACTCAAGCTTTTGGGGACTGAAGTTTTTGATACCCATTTCTTTACTTCTATATCAAAAAGTTATCACTTCCACTGTTTGTTTCCTTATGGATTTATTTATTGCATTTCAGGCATGGACAGATGTGAAACTGACTTCTCCTCAGATGGGAAGGGAAATTATGTACAAATTGTCACTCAAGCATCTCCAGCTACAGAGTGTGTCTTCTAGGTGAAACACCAAATCCATCAATTTTTCTGATTGTTGACATTTTTTTAGTACATCATAAGGATATATTTATAAATGAATCTTGTATCAGGTTCACCAATTATCTCAAATGCAAATAAGATAAATACATTGCTCTGCTAATTACTTATGTAAGTTTCTGCCTTTTTCCAACTTCAGTGATCACAGGAACCCATTTGTTGAATATGCATTGCAATATGTTGTAGCTGCAGCACGTGCAATATTTGACAATCATAAGAAGGAGGAGCTTCAAAAGCTTCTGCTGCAAGGTAAAGTCTGACACAGATCATTGGATCTTGCTTTTGTTGTTAATTGACCTCCAAAGTTCTAATGTCTATTCTGGATTAGTCATGCAGGTCTGGACATTACTATATTAGGTTGCAATGAGTTCTATTCATATAGGGATCAGGTAATCCTTTTCTGCAGTATTCTTCAGGATTTTTTGCCAGTTTTCTTCAATTTGACGCCTAATGTAGTTGAGTTTTAATTTCTGAAGAGCTAGTGAGTTAGATCAAGAAGTACTAATGTTCAAATATTGGTTCCATTGATGTTTATGATAGAAAATTATATGCTAACATTTTTCACATAGCTGCAAGATCTTTGTTCCAGCAAATTATAGATCAATAATGATCTATCTGATTTGAAAGCAAAAAGCACTTTTTTATTATACAATTGAATATAAAATATTCAAGCACTTCTTTTACACTATATCGGAAACCCAAAGACTCAATCATATGGATATGTAAAATGTTGGTTTTATTTTGTGAGAGCATCACCTTGGCGAGCTGATTTCTGTCTATTTGACACTATCTGAATGTCAGCTGCTTTGTCCCTTGTGCAGATTGAGGCACGTGGGCTGCCATTGACCCCAGAATCATTGGCTTCACTTCCTCCTTTTGCTTCAATTGCATTCAATGAGGAAGAATCAAGTGGGCAAAAGAGCAAGCCGGAAGTTGCCAAAACTGGGTTGGGTTCGTCAGCAGCTATGACAACTGCAGTTGTTGCCGCTTTACTTCATTACCTTAGAGTTGTCAATCTTCCCTCAGAGTTCAGTGGTCCTCTTGAAGGAGATAAAGTTTCTGCTGGCCTGGATATTGTGCATATTCTTGCTCAAACTGCTCACTGTATAGCTCAGGGTAAAGTTGGTAGTGGTTTTGACGTGAGCTCTGCTGTTTACGGTAGTCAGCGGTATGTCAGATTCTCACCAGAAGTAATATCTTCTGCTCAGGTATTCATCTTTCAGTTGCTGCCTAATGATTCTGCGTTTGGTTTGTGTTCTGGAACTATGAATAGATACTTGTACTCTCATCTCAGATGCAACTTCTTTTCCGGGGGTTACTGATCACCTTCCAGAAAAATATTGATGGACTTATTCACACTCGTGTGTTAAAGCTGTGGATATCATTTATGTATGGATTACTTATAATATTGAGGAAGATAGTCATTCTTTTTTGATGAAGGCGTTACTTGTATCAGTCAATTTATATTTTCTTCTTTCATTGATAAAAAGAAACATCACTAGTGTGTCAAAACTGTTTCACATCTCGGCTATAGATGAGATGATTCGAACCCTTTTGAACAACTGATGCCTTTGCAATCTTGTCATCACAAGATTATTGAAAATGGTGCTCATCATCTTGGCATATAGCACCCAGGTATATCTTTTTTTATGTGCTTGTAACCACATTTATGGTCCTTCCACAAGAGCATTGCAGGACTGATATTGACACAATACCTTCTGATTCTTATTAGAGCCTTTGATTGCCTACTGCTTGATAAGTTGATTGGGACTTGTGAAATAGTTCTAGTATGTTTCTGGAATTCCCTACAGTAATCAACTGCTGATGCTTGACTTACCAAAGAGATCTAAGCAATTAGCATTTTCTTTTTGAATCTGCTTTAGTTTTGTATCTTTTGTGATTTGGCTAAGATGAACTCAGAAGTTGTATTATTTGGGTAACTAATTCGCTTCTGAATGCAGGATTCTGGTCAAGGGACTCCAACGGAAGATGTCATAGGCAATGTGCTAAAAGCCAATTGGGATCATGAGAGGACTAAATTCTCATTACCCCCAATGATGACATTAGTAAGTGACATCAATTGTATGCCTGCGCTGATAATTCTACTTCAAATGCTCATCTATTGCTTGTATCAGAATTTCTATCATGCACACCAGCTGCAATCCCCTACTTTCCTCTTAAGTGGTTATGTTGCTTTGTGCTAACTTATCATTGAAACCAATCTTTGTGTCAACTTCACTTGAGAAACCAGAGCATGGTGCTTTTGTTTTATAATGTTGTGCATGCTATTTTTCTTTGTTGCAGTAAGTAATAATTATGCTTTTTTAGTTACTTGGAGAACCAGGAACTGGTGGATCATCAACGCCATCAATGGTTGGTGCTGTAAAGAAGTGGCAAAAGTCCGACCCCCAAAACTCTTTTGAAACATGGAAGAAGTTGTCAGAAGCAAATTCTACACTTGAAATGCACCTCAATACCTTAAGTAAATTGGCAGAAATAAACTTTGATGATTATAAATCTGCTATAGTCAAATGCAGCAAGCTTACGCCCGAAAAGGTAAATAGTAATATAGTATCTCAATTTTGTTCATTCCATCTTATGGAAGAAGATAAAAGAGCATTGCAACTAGTTCTTTTAAAAATGCTTATATTGCATTTGAATGTAAAAATAAATTATTCTTCTACATTTTCCCATTTGGTATAGTACACATTTAGAGTGAACTGAATGGGGAACTGTAATTCACAAGCCCATACAACCCGATTTTAATTTACATGCCTTATATTCCCAAAACATCCTTGACTCCACTAAATAATCACCAAAACAACATGCTCCCTCAATCACCATCACCACCATCCCCTCCCATGTGGAATCCCCCCATCCCCTCCCAAGAGCTCAATTGTGTTCTCTAATGGATTCAATAATCTGCCATTGATATACCCTTTTTCATAAGTGCCTGAAATGGTTTACGCGGATACTCTTTTGACAGTGGAGAGATGGAGCTGTTGAACCCAATCAAATAGGAGTAATTAAAGCATTACTAGGAGCTAGAGATGCCATGCTCCTAATCAGGGGTAACATGCGCAAGATGGGCGAGGCTGCTGGAATTCCTGTAAGTTGTTTCCGTTTATGTTCAAGTTTGTTTGTTGTTTGGCATTGCATGTTGTATGGATGTGATAGTATATTGTGCTGATATTCACCTTCTATTTTGTGTGGTTACCTCATTAAATTTGCAATCATATATTTGTAACTTCTGTGTGTTTACTGTCCTGTTGGACATTGATATTTCTGTGAAACTCTAGCAAAAAAAAGAATTCATTTATTTTGAATAATTTCTCCTTGTAGTACCTGCAAATTTCTTACTTCTTATGAAGAGATTGAACATGTATTAACTAATTCTGCAATTATAGTTGGAGCAATACCTAAATCTTTGAATTACTTTTTTCATTCATTGCAACATTTTAAGGTTAAAAGCATTTTTCTCCCAGCAAGAAGTTTGTGAAGAAGCATCCCATTTTTTTTTCCTTTGTACTGATGATCTTAAAGCTCTGCAAGACATTGATTTCATTAGTTGCTTCATTTTCCATGTCAGTACACGTGTGTGAGACACCGTCTCACACAAGATTACATCAATCGTCTTTTTTAGCCTTCTTAGGCATCCGGTATTCCTTCAACAGATAAATATTTATGTGTGAATCCTTCAGTGAGTTGGAGTCTTATAAGTTTGTAGATCAGTATTCAATTATTTAACTATACATAGTAATGATACTCAGAGAGAGAACTGAAAACCTCTTTTTTCTCAACATTTTCATTTGAATCTAAGTTGTTTCATCTTCTGTCAAAAGTCGTCTATTGGATGTTGAGGTTTCCCTTTCATCTGTGTGTAACGTTCATCTTATTGTACTACCTGTTTGCAGATTGAACCCAAATCACAAACTCAACTGCTGGATACCACAATGAATATGGAAGGAGTTCTGTTGGCCGGTGTTCCGGGCGCAGGTGGCTTCGATGCAGTCTTTGCTGTGACATTGGGGGATTCGAGCAGCAACGTGGCCAAGGTTTGGAGCTCCCTCAACGTACTGGCGTTGCTTGTGAGAGAGGATCCTCGCGGCGTTTCATTGGAAAGCAACGATCCACTGGAAAGCAACGATCCACGAGCTACGCAGATTACTGCTGCTGTTTCTTCCATTCATATTCATTCTACTTGAATCCCAACTTGTATTTTCTCAGGTTGAAATTTATTCCCACTGTTGAGAAAGCAAGATTGTTATGTTTGTTGCAATAAAAAATGGAAAATCTGTGTATTATTTCTTTCAAATATTGTATTTTCTGTATGAGAATTTCTTGAGTTTTTTTTATTATTATTCATTCCCTTCAATTTTAGCTTTAATTAGTTTTGATTGGATTGTGGATTTGTGGTTAATCTGAAGTTACACAATCTTCTCTGATTTGCAAATCAAATTTTGCGTAAATTATTAAACCATAATTTTTTTGAGACATTAATCCTACCCTTCCAGTTTGTGCTGCATGTGGAATAATCTATATATACTAAAAGGCAAAACCCCTCCCCAAAAATTTTCCCCCCAAAAACACTTACTTAAAATAAATCTAAAATATATTAGGTAAGTAATATTAAATATGGTAAGTATATAATAATTACTACTAATTGTTTTATTAGAATGTGTAAAAATTAATATTTTCAATCAAAAAAATATTAATTATTTACAAGTATATATGTTTTGTATAATTATACTTTTATTTATGTTTAAATGAATAATTAAATCACATTAATTAAGTCACAATTAAAGTTATTCTATTATAAAATCAATAGTCATTCATAATAAATAATTAAATAATAAATCAGTTTTAAAATATTTAAAGATTAATATTAATATGTAAATATTGATAACATGGCCAATAATTAAAATATCTGTTTTAGAATCTATATCTATATATCTATACAATTATAAAAGAAGAACCCTCTCCAAAAAAAATTCCCCCACAAAATAGTTTCCAAAAATATTCACAAAAATTAGTAAATATGGTAAGTTTTTAATCATTATATTTCATGTTTAATTACTATTAATTATTATTGAATATAAAAAAGACATATTCATAGATAGATTATATATTTAAATATATTATTAATTTTTTATTTTTACATTAATTAAATAAATATTTATTTTACACAATCCTCAAAACTTTTTTTCTAGCTTATTTAAAAAATCTTAATATACTTCCACAATAAATAATAAAAAATGAATGTATTACATTTATTTCATAAAATGTATATATACTATGAAAATTCTATATATTTTTCATGATGTTATTAAAATTGTTTATATGTATTTTAATAAAATTTATTTGCATAATTTAAGTGATTAATTCCGTTACAAGAATACATTAGCCAAAATCATGCAAAGATTTATTTTTAATTTAATATTTGATTGAACTCTTTTCAAAATTATGTAAATATTCTATATTTAACTTGAACTCAATCACCTATAAATATTATTCAATCAATATCAATTCCATTCAACTTTGATATTATATTGTAGCTAGGCTTTGTTGTTTCTGTAGGTTTTTTTCAATTTTATTTGTAGAAAAGAACAATGCAGAAGATTTATTTCTTCCACGTAGAATGAAGAATCTGAACACCATTCAATTATTTCAAGAGGTTGACAATTATTTTTTCGTTCTTCACTCAATTGATATTTGTATATACACACATTGTATGAGATTTGTAATGAATAATATGCAATTTGATTTTTATTCTTGGCTTTCAAATTATTGCGATGACAATGTTGTATTTACTTTTTTTTAATTAAAAAAAAAAAAGAAATTGTTTGATGATTGTTATTACTTGTATTATAAGATTTATGTTTTATTTCAATTATAATATTTTATTATATTGGTGTCAACAAAGTATAAGTCATTTCAATTATTTTTTTTCCTAAATAGGTTTAAATTTCTTTATTCAAATTTTCTAATTAATTTGTATATAGTGAATATAGATTTTATAATATGTTATTGCATATTTTAACTAATATAATATGTAACTGTATTTAGTGAAAATAGTTTAAAAGAAAATAAAAAACCAATGTAATATGTAATGAATATTTTATGAGAAATGTAATGGTAAAATTATTCAATTTAAATTTATTATTGTAGGTACTTTGAACTATTTAATAATTAATTATTTATTCTATTCATTTATTTATTAATTACAAAATAATATTTTACGCATTTTTTAAATATTGTATTGATCATTTCTTATGAACGTTGAAAATTGTGTTTTGTCAATTAATTAATTATATAGAAAACACAATTAATTTGTTTTTTTAAATTGACTTATTTACATTATCATTATTGCAATCAATATTCATTAGCAATATATTCCAATGTTAATTATAAATATAAGATTGGAAAGCATTTTTTCCCATCTAATAATTGACGAAAATGCCACAAATGATACGATTTAAATAATAATTAGAATTTTATTACTTCTTAATATTAAATTTATTGAAGTATACAATGATATTATAGACTAATAGAAAAATTTAAGTTGACATTAATTGATTATGACAAGATTATGACATTTGGTGCTAATTTTAAATTTATTGAGGTATACAATGATATAATAGACTAATAGAGAAATTTATTACGTATTGTTTTCTTAAGGTAGGAAACAAACTTTTTATGAGTTCATTTTAGTAGAGAAATATGAGTAGTCATTTGTTAATCCGTTATTTCTTCATTTTCAGGTATTATGAGATCAACACAATCGTTTGGCAAGAAGAAAACAAATGATGATTTATTTTTCATTATTAGTAGCATATTAAAGTGTTAATCGATCACAACTCATTTTCGAGTTCTCGATAAGTTCGATTTGTAACATTTCATATATTTTAGTTAGATAAATTATTTCACATTTCTTTTATCTTTTTACTTTGTAGTAGAACTACATGTTTGAGGTTTTATCATTTAATTTATTTTCCATCCAACTATTTGAAATAAATGAAGATTTGAAGATGTCACGTTCACATTTGCTTGCTTCGTTAATCACAATCGACCAATACTTTATAATTCCTATGTGTTTTCTGAGAACGAGCTCATGCTCTATTTAATGTATTGAAATTACTGAAGAGTTTAGTGTACAAGGTTAATATTATGAAAAATCTTACTTGAGGAATATAGATACATAACAAAGGGGTACAAATTATAAGAAGGATATATAATTTTTGTTTATAATAAATTAAAGCAATAATCCATATAATGAGTTATATATAGATTTAAAGTGCCAATATGAATAATATAACAAATAATTATATGATAACAGTAGAAAAGAATGAATTAAATTATATAGTAATTAAATAATTAGTTTTCATGTTAAAATTAATAATTCTAAATATATGAAATTTTTTATTACTTATTAAATATTAATAGAAAGCGTTTAGAAAATAATAAAATAAGTATTACGTGGTTAAAATATTATTGAATCTAAATTTATATAGTAAGTGGAATAAAATTATGTGATTTCTGAATGTTAAATAATTAAATAATAATACATAAATAGTTTATGTAATAAGCTTTACGTATTTAAATAATTTATGTGATTTTTATATTTAAATAATCATTTAATAAATTTTACGCATTGGAACATACAAAATCACAATAACTAAATAATTTATCAAGGATATTAGTCTAAAGTCTTTAACAAAAACTTCATGAGTTTTATGAAAAAAAAGGGAGAAATTGTCTATATTAAATTTATTTAATCTATATGAAATCTATTTTAAATTAAAATGTATTATAACGTGGAATGTTTGTGTCCACGTAGGATTTATGGCTGGTGAGTTTTGACCAGTCAGAAAATATTTAAAGTTTAAGATTTAGATTATTATATTCAAAACTTTGGGACAATTGTGAAAATCAATTTAAAGTTTAGGATAGAAATATTTATCGTTGCATGAAAAATGCATGATAATTGCCATTGAGGATAATACATAATGTATAATTAAATGTATAAAATTACTTTATTTTTATCCTATCATAACGTTGGAAAAATAATGTTATTTTTTGGATGGGAAATGAGATAGATAATAATATACAATATAATTATAGATTTTATTCTATTAAGAATATAGAATAATATTATTCGACATGCATCGAGCGAATAACAACTTATACGAGCATAATAGAAGTGAGTACAAACAAATTAATAGATAAAAGTTGAATCATTTTAAACTCAAATATAAGCGAGGTCAAAATATCTGAACCTCAAGTTCAAATTATTTAATTTATAATATTGGGTTGCAATACATTATAAACTATTGAAATTAGTGTATTGATGAAAATGTGTTTTATTTTTTTAATTCAATATCAAGTCAATATGTTTTAAAGATATAGCATAAATTCATGTGATGTAAATATTTATATTATTGAGCATCTCTAAACTTAAGATTTCACAGATTTAAATTGATTAAAAACTTGAGCTATTTTTTTTTATTTTTTAATATTAGAAACTCAATGAACTAATTTATTCAATTTTAGACTATAGTATGTATATTTTATAAATGATTTTATAATAAATAATTTATACACGCTGCGCATCGCGCGGGTGGAAATCTAGTATATATACAAATATAAATAAGTTCTCCTAAAAAGCAAAATTATATATATATATATATATGTTAAAAATTATGAGTGGGAATAATCTTGTAAAGGCTGACTCATCTGCATTTTGGGGCAACATGCTTCTTTCATACTTGTCTATACTGTTCTTCATAGAAACATATATAATATATTATCATTAATAAATATCTTTTTTCCTTCTTATAAAAAATTTCATCCCACATGGGCACACATATTACACTTGCGCAAGGAATCTCAAACAATTTCTTACATGATCTCTAGTTTGTCTGTCTGCTTTCAATTTCCAGCAAATTACAGTTATAATTCAATTATTTGCAAAAGATTCTATGGTTTTGATTCATTAAATCAGCATTTACTATTTTCCATGCACGAATAATTATGTAGCCTAATTATTTTTAATGCTCACACGAAGCAAAATTTTATTTACCCAGACAACTAAAATGATGCTCGGTATTTAAATTTATACAACTACAGATATATTCATCATAATAGTTGGCGACAATAACATGCATAAATTAATTAAAATTACACATTATTTCTTGAACTCATAATTTATTGGAGTTTTTGAAATTATTTTTACCCCATGCTGGGGCTGCATCATCAAAGTTAGTACTTAGTAATTAGTGGTGTAGTGTGATGGAATTAATATACTCCCTCCGTTCCGGGTCTCTTGAGACGTTTGACCGGGCACAGAGGTTAAGAAAAAGTGATTAGAAGAGTTAGTAGTTAGGATTAGTAGGTTAATGATTATGAGAGATAGTATGGTATGAGAGATAGTGGGGTAGGCGTAGAGTAGGTTTAGTGGATAATTAATTAATAAAAACTTTCTAAAAAAAGAAACGTTGCAAGTGTTCTGTGACGGACCAAAAGGAAAATGTTGCGAGTGTCCTCGCAAGGATGGAGTATTAAATTTATAATTGCCGAGTTGACAAATGCTAATTGTTTACACACCATTTCAAATTAGAATTAACTCAACTATTACGAGAAATGTCCGCTTCATATCCTCGTCCATTAATTATTTAGTATTTGAATATTTAATGCGTGTAATCAATTATAAATAGGGGGGGTTGTCATGTGAAAAATATTAAAAAAGTATTAATCAAATCAATAATTTAAAAAATTAAAAACAAGTCAAATTATCATAATTGTTTGATTTAACTTGTTTAATGGTAGACTGAGGTTGGAGTTTAGGAGGTAAAACAATAATAGATGCAAATCCACAAAAATAAATAAATAAAATAATATATATGTATTAAATTATAAATTTAACCACTATGCTAATATAACATTAAGTTTGTATAGTGTGTGTCGTTTTGTAATACTCTCAAATCTCAATACATATAAATAAATTCGACCAAAATTCCCATCTTTCTTTAAATTAATAACCAACTCAGTATATCACTTAATTTATAATATCTCTAATCAATCAATTGAGATTCATTGACCAAATCAACCACATTAAATTACTTTGGCGTCTTTATATGAAGGAGTTGGAGCAAAATCCACCATATTTATTAATTCAATTTGATGCAACTGCTACTAAATTTATGCATTTTATCAATTTTCACCCGGATTAGTTAATTTATCAATTGGAGACCCAAAATTATATTTATACCATGTCAAATTTAAACTTACATTTTTTTTCTTGTAAATTTGGTTTAAATTTTTTTTTTTTTTTTTGGTAGTACAAATGTGTTAGTGAGGGCAGAAGCAATAAATGCAATAATTCAACAGCAACATCAAGGTTGTATTGATTGTGTCAGTCTATAATAGGTCAATTTTCACATTCATTTCACGTGGTCCTCTACATCTTTTACTTTTTTTCTCTCTCACCTTGACCAATTACTATGATACTATTCGAGAATTATTATTTCTTCGCCTTAAAATAATACTCCCTCCGTCCCGCTACAATTGTCGCTTTTCATTTAGTACATTAATTTCGGAATTAGTGTTTAGTAGCTAATTGTGGTTAATAATAAAATTGGCGATCGTAATTAATTTACTTAAATCTTAAACAAATTAATTATGATTGCCAATTTTATTATTAACCACAATTAGGTACTAAACATTAACTTCAAAATTAATGTGTCAAAATGAAAAGCGACAATTGTAGCGGGACGGAGGGTACATATTTCTTGTATGAGTATTGTCACATATAATATGATAAAATATTAGAGTATATCAAAAGCTTTGCATATATAAGCATTGTCCTCTCCTCCCTTCACCTAATCCACAAGCAATAATAATAGTAGTGTACATTATCCTAATTTGGATGATGTAATTTACTAGTTTTATAATAACAAAATATTATAAATATATCTATATAGTGTAGTGACATTCATATTCTTTATAAAAAGGTGAGATTTAAATACAAATTTGACACTCTAAAACAAAATATAAATTTTGAGAGGAAATTATGTAGATAGCAATCCACTAATTACTCTAACTGTCCATCCTTATCATGGGTCAATGCTTACCAATTATATTTAATTGACCTAATCTTAGTTGTTTAAGAATGCTAATTGTATTTAATTATCATTTCTATGCTTAGGCCTTGCTTACTACGACCAATAAAGAAATATGAATACTTTTCTTTACATTTATGGTAATTTATTCTACCATCAATCTTTCAATTTTGTTAGATTTTAACATTTCTTTGGTAATAAGTTAAAAAAGATGTTTTTTGTTAGGCAATTATAATATTTTTGTGCAATATCTAGACATATAACAATTACGGAAATATTTACCTATGTGTTAACATTTCATCGATGATATGCAATATTACATTGGTGATGGGGTTAATTTTAATTATATAAGTTGTTTTTGTCTTTTTAGTTTTAAATTTAGGAGTTTGAAATTATTTTGGGAGCTAACGTTAGGAAATAAATATGTTCAGATCCATTAATATTATAATTCTTATAAAAAAAAACATATGTTTTTATGTGTTTATCAAACAGTAAAAAAGGTTAAGCTATACACAAATAAAAAGAGAAAAGAGCTGTAGAAAATAATTACATTTTGTGTCATATAACCCTCGAATTAATTACATAAGTATCATTATACATTCATACTCGTCTTCAATTCAGGATACAAGTATTTTATTTGTATTCAATAAATTTTAAATTCGAGATAAATGTTGGGGTGAAATAATATTAAAATTAATTGCAGTTATTATTATTTTTTTTAAAAAAATAAGTATCATATTCAATAAATCTACAAGTATGGAGTAAATTAGAGTGAGAAATAAAAAGCGGGGTGAATTAGCAGATGCTGTTCTGGCAAAATGACGATTTTGTCCGTCGGTAACTGGGAATCCCATTTGCATCCAGCGCGTGACGCACGCGCCACCGCAAGATAAAAGCTTCTTCCAATTTTCATCCACCCATCCTCATCATCAAACTGGTTGCTGCACACTCCAAACAGTGTAATCACGTGGACCCACATAATCTCTCTCCCT
The DNA here is from genome assembly GCA_026898455.1 of Plectranthus barbatus. Classification (NCBI taxonomy): domain Eukaryota; kingdom Viridiplantae; phylum Streptophyta; class Magnoliopsida; order Lamiales; family Lamiaceae; genus Plectranthus; species Plectranthus barbatus. The sequence continues at coordinate 834,644 of JAPKLW010000172.1, forward strand.
CTCTCTCCATAATCGTCGTCACGCCTCCTCCAACTATACATACGCTCTTTCTGTATTGATGCCCAAGACAGAATTTGTGTGCTATGTTAATTTATGCATTCCTTCAAAAGGTAGATTCTTGCTAGTTCTAGCCTTTTATCCCTTTTGATTTCCGGAGTTGAAAGCTTTAAAGAAAGCAGCTTTTTAAATTTAAAACTATTCATTCATTTACCTTCGTGACTTTGTCTTTTTCTCAGGTACATATAATCTTGAAAAGTTTATTATTTTTCACTATTTCATCTTCTTTACATGCGTAAAGCTCTGCCTTTCTGTAAAGTTTTTTTTTTCAACCCTTTTACTTTAAACATCTGAAATTCTTTCTTTGTTTTGTACTTAAAAACTATGAATTTTTATTTCTATTTTTAAATTTATGTGTTTCTTTTACGAGTCGGTTCGAGGGATGTTGCTGTAATGGGTCAAAATTTAGTTTTTTTTTACTGCGGGTATACTGAAAGTCTTCAATCTTCAGAATCTTGAAGTTCTTATATAGTGTTAGCAGCTTTGACTTGAGCCCCTCGATGTGTTTTCTTTTTAATACGACTGTAGAGTTTGTTTTGATTCGTCGGAGATTTGAGTTTTTAATTTTTGTGTGATTAAATCATTTCAGATTTAAAGAGTTTTCTCCAAATCAAGCTATGATGCCGATGTAACTTGGTTCGGTATGTGAAGAAATGCCGTTCGTCCGTACTCGTTTCGATTATTTGCTCTGGTACATAAACTTAGAATTTTGAAAAAGTTGACTCATTTTTTTTGGTTTTCGAAAGTTGCGTTATATTTATCTGTCATGTGTTATTATCTTGTTTGGTTATTGCTGAAAATTCTTATGTTGAATTTTGGGTTATGACTTAATTTATTTTTTATTTTTGTTTCCTGTGAATTCTGGGTGCTTCTTGGAGATAGAGGAGAAACATTGATGTGAAGAAAGATGGAGAAAAATGGGGCAGAGTATTGGAGGGAAATGGTGAGGAAAATGCTTCCTCCAGGCGCTCCCATCCCAGATGAGGACAACATGGATTATTCGATTGCTATTGAGTACAAAGGCCCTCCAGTTTCATATGAGCTTCCCAGGGTAGAGCCCCTTGACATTGATGATGATACGATTCCAGTTGCTGAACCTGTTTCAGAATCTCGTAGATCAGTAGCGACTCTTGAAACAGCACCTATAGTGGAACCAATACCATTGCCCATGTCTCGGATTGCTAGAGTTGCAAGTCCAACTAATCAAAGTCCAAGAATGTCAGGAAGTTCGGAATCTGGGGTGTCTGTTTTGCAGAATAATGACTTCTCTTCCCATTCGGCTTCTGCATCACCTGATTCAGTGCATAGTCAGAGCCGTCATGCAGTGAAAGAACCGGGTAATGAAGGAAGGAGAGCAGCGGTGGTCACCTTTAATACTGTTGATAGATCTGAAAGGAGAGTGAGTGATACTGAGAAGCAGTTGTATCCTGAATTTGTTAGTGTGACCAAAGAGAAGAAGAAGAGAAAGAAAACAAGAGTATGCTACAGGTGTGGGAAAGGGAAGTGGGAAACCAAGGAGTCATGCCTAGTTTGTGATGCAAAATATTGCAGCAACTGTGTGCTCAGAGCAATGGGTTCAATGCCGGAAGGGCGTAAATGTGTTACATGCATTGGGGATCCAATTGATGAATCAAATCGGTGCAAACTGGGCAAACATTCAAGGTTGTTATCACGATTACTTAGTCCTTTGGAGGTCAAACATATAATGAAGGCAGAAAAAGAATGTGCTGCTAACCAGCTTCGACCAGAGCAGCTTATTGTGAATGGATATCCTTTAAAACCAGAGGAGATGGCCGAACTTTTTGGATGCCTTCTACCTCCCAAGAAGCTGAAGCCAGGACGGTACTGGTATGACAAGGAATCAGGTCTTTGGGGAGAGGTAAAACTCTTATTTTGTGTGTATGCAACTTCTTATGCAGTTGATACTTCCATGGAAAGTGAATATGCTCATATGGTTTTTGATCGACAATTCAACAGGAGGGAGAAAAACCTGATAGAATTATTAGTTCAAACTTGAATTTCACTGGAAAACTTAGTCCTCATGCAAGCAATGGTAACACTGAGGTATACATGAATGGTCGAGAAATCACAAAACTGGAGCTGAGAGTACTTAAGGTTTGTACCTTGTTTAATGACTGCAAGTCTAAGAGTGTGGGTCTTACCTTATATGTTTAAATGTATAACTGTTTGTCTATGCTAATGTTACACAGAAAATCCGCGAATAGCTCAGCTAAAGCTTCTATCTCACCACACTTTGTTGTCTGAGAGTTTATGTTATGTATCTTTTTAAAAATGCATATCCCCTATCACCCTATGTGTTGTTGAGAGCTTGTAGCATTGATATGGCAGAAGAGTTTGTGATGCTTTCAGCTGTTTACACAATTTGTTACCTTCCTTCCCTAGTAACCAGTCAGATCAGTTTCTTTATCTGCTAGTTGGTGGATTTTATTTCTGTACCTGTGCAAAAGAAGTTGTGATCGCCTTAGACATTCTGAGCAAATTACTTAAGGACTGAAAGACCTAATTTTGTTTGTTTGCAGTTCCCGATGAGGGATGCTTCTTCTTAAAAACTTTAACAATATGTTGATGACCTGAATCAGCCAAGTAACTTTTCAATAACTGGGTTGCTGGATATCCATGAGATACATTTCCACAAGGTTCCTAGAGTTAATGCTATTCTCAAATTTAGAGGAGCTTTGAATTATGAAAGTCAGTAAATTTCAACAACATTGTAATATTTTCAGTATACATCCAGGTTAAGCAATTGCAGGCATGCACACATGTTTCTTACTTCAAAAATCTACTCTGATATGTCACCGGTTTGTATGGGTAGATTTCCATAAACTTGCAGCAGAATGACAATAGAATTTTGACATTAGTTCAAGGCTAGATATTGTGTATTTGTATTTTGCAGCAAATACTAATGAGCATCTGTAGTCATTTGACATGAGTTGAGCTTCCTTTTAGGATCTGAATTTCTATCTTAGTAATTATTCTATTTACATTTTGATTTTTACGGCTACTGATAAGCATGTGAAGTTAGATATTATATTTTGAACTCCCGATTTGACTTTCGGCTATGGATTTTCTTGCACTCATTCAACTTGTATGTTCAGACTCTCAGATTAACTGTTTAAGTAAGAAAATAGATGCTATAGGAATCGGGAGTGACTGAAAACATCATTTCCAGCAGTGTGACAATTTCATTTTTAGCAGTTATATAGGTATCTTTTTCATGCATGGCCTTTAATTTCAAGGTTCACCTAATGTGGTGAAGTTATGTGCCTGATTTGGGTTTCAAATATTGTTCAATTGTCATTCAGCTTGCAAATGTACAATGCCCACGTGATACCCATTTTTGGGTGTACGATGATGGTCGTTATGAGGAGGAAGGTCAAAATAATATCAGGGGAAATATCTGGGAAAAGGTATGTTTCAGTATACATATCATGTATGCATTCCAACTATGGTGGCATGTCCAAGGACTCTGTTTACCAACACTTGGCTCTTTCTGTGATAGGCTTCAACAAGATTTTTCTGCTCTTTGTTCTCCTTGCCTGTACCTCAAGGCCAGCCTCATGTACAAAGAGATGAGGCAAGCAACTATACAACTTTACCTAATTTTCTAGAGCAGAAAAAGATCCAGAAGCTTCTTCTACTTGGACTCCCTGGCTCTGGTACCAGTACAATTTTCAAGCAGGTAATTGCAGTTAAGTTGTCATTAGAATATCAGGTAGCTGTTAAAAACTTAAAATATCCAATATTATTATCTGTTAAATACATTCCTATCCAGCAAGTCCAGATCTATTTGTCTGTTGTTTAGAGCTTAGAGCTATTTGGAGGACTTGAAAGATTAATCATCATCATTTTGTAACTAGAAAATAGAACATAGTTTTTTGTATTTATTATCTTGCTGTGAAAATTCTTCTGATTATTGCTGCATAATTTTCCTTGTCTCACCTTTTGAATTTTCTACACCTCAATTATCCAATGCTTCTAGCTTTTATACACGAAGCATGATTTCAGTCCCTTAAGTTTTTTCTTTCTTTTACCCCTTTCCTTATGAAGGTTTCCTTGTTCCCTTCAGCCATACAGTTTGGTGTTTAAATATTGCCTTACCAGAGCTGCACCTTTGCATAGTAATTTTTGTTGTGGACCTTGGTTATTTCTAAATATTTAAGATTTTGAGTAATTTTTGTATCAAACTTTTTACTGTTGATCAAAGTGTATTTAATTGCAAAAGATCTGAAGACCATCAGCAATATTGAGTGAATGGAGGTTTTCTGGAAAACATAGTTGATCTCTCATGTTTGTTTGGTTGAAGTGAAAACGAGGGAAGAAAAATGTTCTCATTGAAAAAATGCGGGATAAAAAAAAATTGACCGACAGGAAATATGAGTTCCAAGTAATTATATATAAGGAAATTTGTGGATAATATCGTGCGGCATCCATTTATTTATCTTGTTTTTCTGTCCCTTTTCAAGAATATAGATAAAAGATAATGTCAGTTTTTTACATTTTATTTTCTAAAATTTCTTAGGGAAAGGTTAATAGTGAGGACAGATTCAAAATGATGATAGGATAACATAAAATGCATCTTGAACATTTTATTTTGGCAGCAAAAGTAAGCTTGGAAGATGTTTATTGTGTACATTGTGCATATAATTTTAATCATGTTATTGAATCCTCTACATGTTTTCTGAATTCTGGTATATGCATTAATATGTCTGTAAGTTCTTCGAAGGATGTGCTTACGGTGAGTCTCAATGGGTTCGGTTGGGCACTGGACTTCACTAATCTTGATTCTATGTTATAATAATTAGTTTCTATGAAGTCCTGTCCAAGCTTGTTCCCTCGTGCACGTTTAAACCTGATCAGCCTTTTGTTAATTTGTTTTACTGAACAGGCCAAGTTTTTGTATGGTAGCAATTTTACCACTGAGGAAAACCAGGAGATCAAGCTTATGATTCAGAGCAACATGTACAAGTATCTCAGCATTCTCCTTGACGGTCGAGAGCGCTTTGAGGAGGAGGCGATGTCAGAGAGCAAACTGCGAGGCTCTGATGTCCAGGTCTCTGAATCAGGTGATAAACAAAGAACTCTCATGTGTTGATATGATTGAAGTTTCTTCTTTATTAGGTTTGTGATAAATCAGAAAGCTCCAATGACAATAATTTAATTCTGAAATGATGATGTTTGTGGATGTAACATAACAGCAAATTCGACAGAAATGACTGTTGTGGCGAAAAATCATTTCTTGGTGGTTTATCATTGCATTGTAATTGATGTTGATCATATACAGCAGGGGAAGGCAAGGACTCTGAAGAACGTAACCAATGTATTTATTCACTCAATCCAAAGTTGAAGCATTTCTCTGACTGGCTCCTCGACATCATAGCTACCGGAGATTTGGATGCATTCTTTCCTGCTGCAACACGCGAATACGCTCCACTCGTTGAAGAAGTGTGGAGAGATCCTGCAATACAGGAGACATACCGGAGAAAGAATGAACTTCATTTTCTACCAGATGTGTCCGAATACTTCTTGAGCCGGGTACCTTCTTTTCTTCATTGCTTCCCACTCCATACAAGTGGCTAGAGATCGATCACTACGTGCTCTTCCGTACTTGTTGAAAACTTTGATGGATTTATTGTTGGAATATCTTTGTTCGCCGTGCTACAGGCAGTTGAAATATCGAGTAACGAGTATGAACCGTCAGACCGTGATATACTGTATGCTGAAGGGGTGACTCAAGGTAATGGCTTGGCTTTTATGGAGTTCTGCCTCGATGAACGCAGTCCAATGTCCGAAACCTACACGGAAAACCTTGAAGCCGCGCCCCCTCCTCTCACCAGGTTCGGCATCTCCTCAACATTACTACTGTTCTCCACAGACATGAAATTTCAATCAATGGCAGTTTCAGAATGAACATGTTAAACTGTGAGCAGGTATCAACTGATAAGAGTGAACGCCAAGGGGATGAACGAAGGGCGGAAGTGGGTGGAAATGTTCGAGGACGTGCGCGCGGTGGTGTTCTGCGTCGCCCTCAGCGACTACGACCAGGTGTGGATATGCCCGGAGAGCAATGGCAGCGGTGGGAATCTGGTTCAGAACAAAATGATTCAGAGCCGGGAGCTCTTCGAGACGATGCTCAGACACCCCTGCTTCAGCGACACCCCATTCGTTCTGCTTCTCAACAAGTACGATCTGTTCGAGGAGAAGATCAACCGCGTCCCCCTCGGCAGCTGCGACTGGTTCACGGACTTCAGCCCCGTGCGGCCGCACAACAACAACCAGTCTCTGGCACACCAGGCATACTTCTACGTGGCCATGAAGTTCAAGGAGCTGTATGCTTCGGTGACGGGTCGGAAGCTGTTTGTGGGGCAATGCAGAGCCAGGGAACGGGCCACGGTGGATGAGGCGTTCAAGTACATACGGGAGGTGGTGAGGTGGGACGAGGAGAAGGAGGAGAACTACTACGGCGGGGCGGAGGACTCGTTCTACAGCACGACGGATGTGGATGTGGATGTGAGCTAGTCTCCCTTCGTACAGTAGTAGTTGTTGAAAGACTGCACAAGTAGGAGGAGGATGAGTGTGTACATAAACGAAAGTCAATAAGTTTTTGGTTACATACAATTTTTGGCTGAGACGGCCAGTGGTGTATACGTATTTGAGTGAGTTTATGGATGCCAATTGACATGTTTATTTAAATTCAGCTTCCATTCACCAATCATTTTATTACATACTTGTTATGTATTGACTGGTTGGTTTCCTAAAAAATTTGGATACCAATAGAGTTGTTGTTGGAGGTCCGGACTCGATCCGACCCGACCAAAGTACTGGATTAGGTTCAAATCATGAGCCAGACCCGTTACCAGTCCAAACACAGGAAAAGTATCCGGTCCGAGCTGGGTAGAATCAAGCATTGAGCAGCTCAAACGTCAGAAGCAGTTCGAACAGCACCAAAAGGAGTCCGAATCCGCTTCCCCGCAGCTCGATTTGGTTCGATCTCAACGAAAGAAGAAGCTCGACGAAAGAACGGCGCGCCTCGCCCCCTCGAACATCTCAACGGGCAGACCAACGGCTACTACGCGAGAAGTTCGGAGCTGCCACACTCCACGATCAACTAACCGCCCCGATAATCGCGGACTCAAGCCCGGACCGTTGGTGACGGCGCGGAAACCCTAGGGCTACGAAGACCCCTATAAATAACTCCCCAAACCTCTGTAAATGGGGAGGAAAAAATTTCATTACTTTAAGAACATTTGTATCATTTCACCGCAATATTCTTTTCTTTACTCTTAAACATTCGACGACTAGCTAGCAAAATAATCAACATCACTTTTTGTATTCCTATTCTCGTTATCGTCATTGTTCGCCTTTCCCTGTAAAGTTTCCAAGTTATCCATAGTTCTCGGGACTCCGATTATTATTGAAATCGAACCTCAACAATTTGGCGCCCACCGTGGGGCCTCGAGAAC
>JAPKLW010000173.1:0-77534 GCA_026898455.1 Plectranthus barbatus
TTCGGTTAGGGTCGTCTTGGTTTCGGCTAAATCCTTTTGAACAACCTTCAGGCTTGTCTTATTCTCGGAGACGGCCAACTTGGTTTCAACGACCTCTGATCGTACATGAGATACATCTCCCCGTACTTCATCAATTTCTCTTCGCAAGTGAGTGGTTGCTTCTGCTACTCTTCCATCAATGGCTACTTGCAAGTAAGAGTTAAAGGCGACAGCCATATCGGCATTCATTGGAAAGGGTATTTGCAGAGAGGTTATAGGAGTGGCATTGAAGGAAGTAGTCGCAATGAGTTCTCGACTTGTTGGAATAGGTGATCGATGTACTTGAATAGAAATCGCATCAACCTGTGCTTGATAACAGGCTTCCTCATGTACTATTCGACGAGCGGCCTCCAGAATTTGTGCGGTCTCCTGGGCAATTCGGGCCTCTGCTTCCTGAGCTTCCTTAATTATTTCCTGAATATCAATGTTCAGGAATTTGGCCAACTGCATATCTCTGTAATCAAATTCCAGAGCAGCACGCTCAGTGGCATGTGCCGCTATTCGAGCCTTGAGTCTCTCTGCTTGTTGAATTTCATACTCCATCTGACGTTTCCTGTAAGCAACAGCAGCTCTTGCCTGACGCTTGGACAATTCAACTCTGGCATCAGAGTATCCATCGGGTACGAAGGTGGATTTGGGTAAGCCAGCAGTCTTTGTGAGAGAACAATGTTCTCGGATGTTGGTATTGAGTTTTATAGAGACTACGCTCGTGTTGTGCTTTGAAGAAGAAGATGTTTAATTTTTTAATTCGTATTTATGTAAAAATGAAGCAAATCTGGCTAAAAATGAAGTAAATCGGGCTAAAAATGAAGTAAATCGGGCTTAAAATGCAGGTTGCTGTTTGTGTTTGAGTATTTTTACAGTTTTGGCCTTTAAAGGCTAAAACTGCAGGATATTGGGGCAAAAATGCCGCGTTTTTCAATTTGCTGAGAATTAATCCTGTTCGTCGATTTGATGAGATGGACGCGCGAGATCTATTCTTATTTCTCATACTAACTCCTATTCTCACCTGATCACTACCCTATATATATATATATATATATATATACAGTTGTGATCAAGTGCTAAAATAAAGCTTGTGCTATATACAAAGGGATTCACGATCTACCACTAATTGGTAGATGTCAATGTCTACCAGTCCACTAGCTCACTCTGGATGTTGTCCAATCCAACACATCTCTTCTCTGCGAAGGACAGAGTGTTTTTTTCCTGAAGTTCTGCACCTCCTCCATCCTTTTCAAGACAAGGGATGTTGACTTGCAGCTTTGTGTCAGAACGACTTTGCTAGTCCGAGGATCGCAACTGGTTGCGAGATCTTGAGATTTTATGGTATCTCCATTCTTAACGTCTGGCTTGTAAAGCATTCCTCTTACTTGTTCTTTTTTTTCTCTAAGCTAGCGTGAGTTAGTGTTGTCTGAAAACTGGACTTGTGAGCTGATGTAGATCTAAGTTGGTGTCTTCGGCTAGTTTCACTAGATGTTCTCCTAACTAGTAGTCATTTCTAATTTCTCCAAACTGGTAGCCAGTTTCTTTTAACTCCTTTCGCGGTCCAAACTAGTGGATTAGATCCCAAACCCAATTTTTGTTGGTCCCGATATAAAAGTATAATGTGCAGCGAATATTTTCAAATCAAAATTGCACTCACAAGCTAGTGGTTCTTGACTAGTTTGTGGTTCTGAAAATAGTTTGTCAGCGAGTGGGAATTTAATTGTTTAGTTCAAATATACTACAACACTAGAATGTGTTGAGTTTCTAAAACCCTTGCAAAAAAGTAGAAAGCAGTAAAGAGCAAGGATTTATAGAGGTTCGGACAACACGTCCTACGTCTTCTCTTCTGACCATGGTCTGAAAATTCACTAAGTCTCCGTTACAGAATGGTCTCGCGATCTATCGCTAGCTGGTAGATGTCAGTGTCTACCAGTCCGCTAGCTCACTCGTTCAGGTCTCTGGTTCCTTTAGCTTTGCAGATTTAGAGTGTGGGCACACCATGCAGCCTCCTCCTCCAAATATTGAGAGCTTTATAGTTCCTCCCGAACTATCAAACTTGTTGGCTAGACACCCGTAATAATCACTGTTGAAGATCTGCAGTGATTGCTGTGTTCTTTCTTGGAGAGAAAGAACGCCAAAGAGATAGCTCAAGCTTAGAAGCGACGAGTCTCGTGTTCAAGAGATGACACACCGTAAGTTGAGCGTTAGTCTTAATGATAGAAATACTTCGAGTTTTCACTTGCGCAGAGTGTCGTTATTTTTCAAGTTTCTATATTTTATCACTCCGAGTAGTTTGTCTATTTATAGACGAAGTAGAAGCATTTCAAATTTATACCCGTTTAGAGACATTTGAGCATCCTCCACAATCTGATGCGTCTCTTTTTTTATGGGAGCAGGGCACTTTTCCTCAAAACCTGCACCTGCTACGTCCTTTTCTGACACAAGATGTCGACACTCTACTTTTGTGTCAGAACGACTCTGCCAGTCCGAGTAATCAATATCTCTATAACATAATCCATAACATAACCAAATCTAGTTAATCCCCAACAACAATGCCAAAATACTAATAATATTGTGGCAAGGATAAATTGTCGATCGCAAGGGGATTAATATAAAGAAATAGTTTTGTGTATTGAAACACAATTTTCAAGTTATTGTCTGAGCAAATCAAACAAAAGAGAATTGATTATCAGCTAAGCAATGAAAATAAAAAATAGATCTTAAAGTCAATTAAGAAAATACATATCCTAGGGTCGAATTACTATCCTGAATGACAAGTGACAACTAAATCAATTAACCAATCAATTTGATCCTACAATAAGTGAAATATCATAATAATATTATAACTTTACTGGTTAAACAAGTATTAAGCCAATTTATAAAAAGTAGGAACTACTCTCCCTCAAGGAGACCTTCCTTGAGGCTCTGTTAATACTACTCGAAGGGCCTCTAATCCCCCTCGAGAGACTCCCTCCAAGTTCACCACTCAATTCCAGCTTGCTACCTTTATGATGATGCAACACAAGATGATTTCTGAGAAGCCTGCCAAGTTCAATGGAGCCGACTTCAAAAGTGGCAACAAAAGAAGCTTTTCTATCTCACTCATTGGGATTGGCGGACAATGTATGAGAGGCAAGGTCTATCATTAACCTAGATGAATTGATCTCAACAAGAGAATCACCTTGACCAATGGCCTCAACGAGACTTTTACTACAAGAATTCCATGCTCGATTGCCGATTCATTGCAAAACATATACTCGAACATGCCAAATGTTCGAGAGCTCAGGGAGATGCCCAAGATGAAGTATAAGATTGAGGATGTCGATACAAAATAATAGACGGTGACCTAATATTTGTCATTTTAGATGGTACATGGTTGTTTAGTTGTGGAACAAGTACAAGAGTTCCAACCCATGTTGTACAACGTTCGCGCCAAAAGAGTGATCCTTCTCGATGCCTTCAATAGCTGCTACGGAAGCTCTACCGGCCTCCAACTTGGCAAACTCTTCTCAGAGTTTCTTGACTTCTGCTACCACATCGACTTCTAGAGTAGTGGTCACTGCTTTGACTGCCTTCTGTCTCTCGGTATGATATTGGTGGCTATTCATAGCCATATCTGCAAGTAGCCTCATCCCTTCTTCTTCATGAGGATGACTCCAGCTGAAGCATCCACCAACTCCTTCATATGAGGGGTCAGTCTCTCATAGAAATGGCACACCTGCATCTCAAGATCTATACCATGGCCGGGGCACATCCTCAAGAGCTCTTTGTATCTCTTCCAAGCTTCATAGAGGGTTCATCATACTTTTGGCTGAAGTGGGTGATGGCAGACTTCCTTTTGAGAATGACACTAGGAGGAAAGTAGTTGGAGAGGAATTTTGATCTCAACTGCTCCCATGTGCCGATGCTGCTTTTGTTGAGGCTGGCGAACCAAGAACAAGCCTCATCTCAAAGTGAGAATGAGAAGAGGCACATCCTGATTACATCCTGGGGCACTGATCACTAATTTTTTTAATGATTTTTTATAGAGTAGTGACAAGTTAATATTATCGATCCCACGAAGATTATAAAAGCGAACATCTCATGTACTGAACCATTTGTTTTCGGTTTGTTGTCTAAGTAAATAAAACTTTGAAGGGGTTTTGAAATTTAAAATTAATTTTGCAATAAAATTAAATTAAAGCAGGGAATTAAAATTGGGTTTTAAAATACTAGAGAAAAAATCAGATTCCAGGGCAAGTTCATGTCAAGGATAGCACGCAAGGAAATTTCATCGATCAATTTAAAATAAAGATTTGGTGAAACATCAGGAAAATATTACAAATTCCAGGGTTTGGCAATTCATAAAGTAGATCATCAATATCCTATATCCTTTCGGTCTCTAGGAAAATTAACAACTCCTATAAATATCAGATTTATTCCTATGTATTAAATTCCTCTTTTCAGACATAAATAAAATCCATATTATCAATTCTTAAATCCATTAATCAATTTTCACTTTTCATTCTCAAATTAATTAATTATGAAAATCTAATCAAATGGCCAATTTAATCAGATTAAGAAAAAACACAAGAATTGATAAACCAATTAAAAATATTGATCGATTTAATCACCTAAACATACATCCAAGACAATCACATAAACCCTAGAATCTGAATAAGGGATTACCTACACATATTCATGTTAAACAAAAATATGGAAAGATAAAACCTGTAACAAAACTTCATAGAGAAAACAAGCCTTGTAATTGCATCCAATCTTCAAAGGTTCAATCACAATCCTCACCAAAATTCGAAAGCAATTCAAGAGTAAGAAAAACTCTAGGGTTTAAGTCTCAAAAGTGGCATAATTTTCAAAAATCGCCTAAACAAAACAATATATACTAGGTTTAATTGTCCCAACATGGAAATAACTTAAGCACATTAAATTCCGCCAGCTTGACCCGGATTTCGATCGACACAATTTCTGTCGATCGAAATGGGTTCTCAAAATCGAACACCCGAAAGCTCTGTCGACTTGCCTGCCTCTGATTTCCCTGTCGATCGACATAATTTCTGTCGATCGACAGGATCTCCATTTCTGATCAGCTTGAATTTTCAACGGGCTCTTCAAAAATCACCTTCCTCTGTTTCGATCGACACAATTTCTGTCGATCGAAAAAGAGCACACTACCAAACGTCTCTTTTTCATACTTTATCAGTTTTCACTCCAAAAACCTGTATTTTTCAGCATAACAACCAACTTAGACATAAAACTCATACGATGCTCGGAATTTAAAGTAAACACACCACAATTCTATCAAAACAACCTAAAAATCCATAGATAAGTGAACGCAATAGCGCACTTATCAACTCCCCCAAACTTGAACTATTGAACGTCCTCGATCAAGACACCAAAAGAAACTCAAATTCATGCAAACAGAGTTGTGCAAGGCCTCACAAGATTCATCACAATCTAAGTACACCCTCATCCAAAAGACAATGCAATCAAAATTCAATCCAAATCATCAACCATTTTGGGAAGAACCTCACAGATAGAAAGAATTTTATCAATCACTCATCACTCAAGTGTTCAGGACATGTGTTTCACTCAATTCAAAGTAATACAGTTTTCTTAACCATAAGTTTGGCAAATTTCTCATCTCCCCACTGCTTAGAAAGTAAAATAACTCGGTGAATCAAAAAGGTCTTTTATTTGGTTGTTATGAGACTTTCTAGAAGGTAGGTCGTTTTAGGCTGAGTGACTAGCACACTTATAATTTTTACAACTTCCCAACTGTCAACCCACATCACATCAATTTCTCAACTCCTCTTTCCTATACTTGTGTTATTATTTTTTTTTACTATAAGTTCACCTTGCAAACAAGTTTACCAACAAATTTTTTTTTTCCAACATTTCTCTCCATCTTTTTTTTTTAAAGTTAGCTCAAATCCATGAGCAATCATATTTTCAACAACTCACAGCTCATTATTAAACTACCCTTCTCTTTTTTTCAATTCAATCCACAACCGGCTCACTAGAACACTACTTAGATCAAAGAAAAACTTTTCAGGCTCAAAGTGGCTACAAGTGGTCATGTGTAGGGTTAGTGTTTGGGATAAGGCTAAGAAAATAGGTGCCTAAAATCATTTTCACCAAGTCTTACATCAATACAGTCTCGAGAGAGAAATAAGCCAAATTCTAGAATCCAACTGCAAACTCGATCACACATGAAAGAAAAATTCAGGCACAATTCTCACTTGGTTCATTTGTTCTTCCCTAACAGTATCCAATCTGAATCAGATAAATCAAGCAAAATAAAAAATCAGAGAGCAACTTATCATGTGGTATTCTCCTATCATTGGCTACTCATCATGCAATCCTAATTGTCTCAATCTCAGTGTAGACCAATCATCAATCAAACAAGTTCATATCTAGGGAAGGAATAATACATAATCTCAAGTTACACTTAATGGATTTCTGAACTAAGAACAAATACATGGGAAAATAACGAATACATCAGAAATACCTAACTAAAGCAAATACAACTGAAAGGAAATAAAGTACAGGGAAATACTAAAATACACGGAAATAACTGAAATACATCAAAACAGAAATAAATCAATAAATGATAATAGATTCCATTCCCACAAGTCATCCTCCCCCCAAAACTTATTCAACACGAATGGAAGAATAAGTTTGAAAGTCAGATGGTAGGAAGGGAATCTAGACCTCACTCCTGTGGTGGACTCTGGTCTCTCTCCGCCCTCCGGTTCCGGCGAGTGTAGCGCAAGACTGGCTCAAAGACAGAGAAATGCTCATCTATCCTACGGGTCAGATCTGCTATGGCAGCAGTGTGAGCAGCGTTGTAGGCCTCCTGCTGCGCCCGGAAGTCGGCAAGTAATGTATCCTGCACCAACTGATGATCTCGGACCTCTCTGAGCTCGGTGCGGAAACTGGCAAAATCTGCCCTCTGCTCCTGCATGAACTGGAGGAAATGACTCCAAACGGGAACTGCAGTGGACGAACTAACGCCGGCATATGAAGTAGAAGCTCTATCCCCGCCCCCTGCAAGAAAAGTTGGAATGGACTGAAATGGGGGGGCATCAGAACGGGGCGGCACGTCTCTCAGCTGCGCAGCCCATCTCTGCTCCTCGGCAAGTCTCTCGGCCTCCTCCTCGCGGGTGCGAACCCGCTGATCCGGTGGTGTACCGGCACGGTGTGACAATCGGGAGGTGGGTGCATCACCTCGGGAACCTCGGGTCCGATCCATGTGAGCTGGTATAGCCATGAACTAGTTGTCGCAGTATTCGGAGTCCGTGACATGGGTCAGCTCAGGAGCGGGCAGCAGAAACCGGTCGCCATTCAAGAACCGGAGGAAGAGCTCACCACGGTAGTCCACCAGAAAATAGAACTGCTCCAGCTGGTTGATCTTCAAGGTCCGGTCACCCCCCAGGGGTTGAAAGCATCAACTGGAATCCCTACATGCCGGGCGATGGGAGTCATGAACCCTTCACACCATAAATCGCCTGGAGTAGCACCGGACTGCCTCTTCCAGTTCTCTATGATGAAAGCAGCCAAACTGAGGTGGACGCCATTCAACATGGCCCAAATGCAGAAGATCTCACTCCCCCGGGCTTTCCCGTGCTCATTTTAGCCAAAAACAGAAACCCCAAAGATCTTCTGAATGTATCGGAGCACCGGGTTGTTGATAGCAGTTGCCTTCATGTTGGCTTTGATGAAATAGGTCGGGTCGGCCGTAGCAGAAATGGAAGGCCAGAATTCCCCAATCTGGAATTCGGGCGGCTCGTGGTAAAGCCCCCCCCCCCCCGATTCACACCCAAAAATTCGGTCCAATTGTGTTCTGCTGAGCCGGTAAGGCTGCCCCCGAAGCTGAAACTGGATGCCATTTGGCTCGATAGGGCCTTGGCTGCTGGGCGGCTCTAGGATATGAACAGTAGCGAAGAACTCCAGAACTAGTGGCGGAATAGTGGGCCGCATCTCGGTGATGAAATGCCCCCAGCCGCATCGGGTGAACAGTGTTTGAACATCATCCCCTAATCCCATCTTCATCAGATCATCTGCATCGGGGTACCGTGTTGGCTTCAGGGTGAAGAGCTTCATGTGCTAGAAGCGCCGCTGGTGATCGGCAAAAGCAAACTCTGGCTCCCAGCCAGGCTGCTCCTCTGGGACTAAGTCCAGGTCATGCTCCTCTTCGGCCTCAAACGCCATATCATCATGCATCTCTTCATCGGTACCCGTAATCCTCGTCAGAAGATGTCGTCCTCAACTCTCTGCAATAACAACAAACATCAATCAGCACAAAGAAGAGCTAAGAAGGTAGCAACTCCCCCAAACTTTTCTAGTGCAAGTAAATCTACCAATTTCAAGCACAATAAAACATGCCCATAGCCAAGTAACCACCCAATCATGCAATTCATACCACACCCAAGTGCAAAACAACAAGCAATAGCCACATAAACCAAAATGTACACATGGGAAAGGCACAAACCAAGCAACAGTAAAGGGGGTTGCATAATGATCCTAGAACTCAAAATTGAACCACAACTAGGCATGCCCATTCCAAATTGACCACCCAATCATGCAATTAACACCAAAACCAAGTGGGAAACATCAATCAAGAAGCAATTTAAACATAATTCACAAATTGGTACGGTGTAATGTGGGCAACGGTAAAGGGGGTTCAATTTGGGGTGCTCAATTCCTCAAAAATTCATGAATATCAACAAATAAGCAACATGGAACACATATCGAGTCTCCAACAACCTAGAACAAACCAATGTAACCCGATATATGCAGCAATTCGAAGTAAATACATCAATTCAACCAAATGCACATAAAGGGAAAAACTAGGGCTCAAATTCGAAAACATGCACAAAAACAAGTAAATGGAGACCAAGAATTGAAAGGAGGGAGGGGAAAGATGTTTACCTTGATTGGATGGGAGTGGAATGCAAAAATGTCAAATGGGGAGGGGGAGGCGTGTGTGTGAGTCGAAAGATAGAGAGAAGAGAGTGAGGGAAATAAGAGCAGTCAGCGTGTTTTAAAAACAGACTCCGCGCGTCTGTTTCGATCGACAGGCGCGCTGTCGATCGACAGACGCGCCAATTTCCCGATTTTTCTTTTTTTTTTTAATTTTTTTTTAAATAAATGCATACGAAACTTAAATTTAAACTGCTAACATAATTGTGTCGATCGACAGAATGTTTGTCGATGGACACAATCCGACTTAACAAGATGTTAAATGAAACGACCTTGTCGATCGACAAACAGTGTGTCGATCGACAAAAAAAAATCATTATTATTATTATTATTATTATTATTATTATTTTTAATAATTTCCTGTCAACCGACGGATTGCTGTCGATCGACAGACTTTACAAATCGACAGAAACTTGAAAGCGGCACTTTGTCGATCGACAGGATTGCTGTCGATCGAAACAGAGGCTGAATTTTTGAAACTAAATCTAAAAGCTGGAAATTTATTCTAAGGCATGATATAAATCCTAAAACACCTAAGACTCGAAAATTTGACTCTAAAACTGAAATAAAGCAGTAAAGCGATGGGTTACCTCCCACCAAGTGTTTCATTTAACGTCGTTAGCTCGACGATACCTCAACTCACGGCCGGTCCAGATAATGCACTTCCACAGCTCCAATCTGCAGCGGGCTGTAGTAGCGCTTGACTCGGTTTCCATTGACTCTGAAGATTGTGCCATCCTGACCAGCTAACTCCACCACTCCATTGCTGGTAATGTTGACCAAAGTATATGGTCCATTCCACTTAGACTGCAGCTTTCCTGGCATGAAGCGGAGGCGAGAATTGAAGACCAGGACCAGATCCCTTTTGTAGAATTGTCGCCTCTTCAGGCCTTGATCATGGAATCTCTTGGCTCGGAGCTTGTAATTCATGGAGTTCTCATAAGCTTCCTCACGGAATTCGTCCATCTCATTCAAGTAAGCAGCTCGGCTCTCAGCAACAGCCTTCCAATTCAGATTCAACTCCTTCACAGCTCTCCATGCCTTGTGCTCAAGCTCCACAGGAAGATGACAGGACTTACCAAAGACCAACTGGAATGGAGACATCCCAATCGACGTCTTGAAAGCAGTACAGTAAGCCCACAGTGTGTCATCGAGCTTGAATGCCCAATCCTTCTTCATCTTGACAGTCTTCTCAAGGATCCCATTTATCTCCCTATTGGACAACTCGGCGAGGCCATTCCCTTGAGGGTGGTATGGAGTAGTAACCCTGTGCTTGACACCATATCGAGCAAGAAGAGCAGAAATAGTACGGTTACAGAAATGGGAACCACCATCACTCACCAAGGCTCTAGGAGTGCTGAATCGAGTCACCACATTCTTCTGGAGGAAGTTCACCACAACTTTGGAGTCATTGGTGGTCGTCGGAATGGCCTCCACCCACCTAGAAACATAATCAACAGCCAAAAGAATGTAAGTGTAACCTCCTGAAGGTGGGAAGGGGCCCATGAAGTCTATCCCCCACACATCGAAGATCTCGACCTCAATCACTGGGGTCTGGGGCATCTCATCCTTCTTTGAAATATTGCCCATCCTCTGGCACCTGTCACAGTTAAAAATAAAAGACTTGCAATCGCCATGAATGGTCGACCAGTAGAACCCACTACAGAGGACCTTGAAGGCGGTCCTGTTGGCAGCAAAGTGGCCACCGCTGGGAGAGGAGTGGCAAGCCTCGATGATCTTGAAGAACTCAGGTTGAGGGACACACCGACGGATAATGGTATCAGCACATCGGTGCCACTGGTACGGATCCTCCCAATAGTAGAATTGAACCTCCTTCAGAAATCTCTTCCTTTCCTGTAGGGTAGACTCCGGAGGGGGAACTCCACTCACCAAGTAGTTGGCATAGTCAGCATACCAAGGAGTCTTGTTGCAGTAGTACTCCTTGAGGTCCCTATCTCTGCATACAAAGACCTGTTCATCAGGGAAGGTCTCTTGGATCCTCATCTTCTGGTCATCCCCCTCAACCAGGTACTCCAACCTGGAGAGATGGTTGACAATCACATTCTCACAGCCCTTTCTGTCCTTGATCTCCACATCGAACTCCTGAAGCAACAGGATCCATCTGATCAACCTGGGCTTGGCATCCTGCTTGGCAAACAAGAATTTAATGGCAGCATGGTCAGTATAAACAACAGTTTTCGACCCTATCAAGTAGGGCCAAAATTTATCAAATGCATAAACAACAGCAAGCATCTCCTTCTCTGTGGTGGTGTAATTGCATTGGGCAGGGTTCATGGTCTTGCTGGCATAGTGAATGACATGGAAGAGCTTCCCCTTCAGCTGTCCTAGAACCGCTCCAACTGCAAAATCGCTAGCATCACACATGAGCACGAAAGGCTCATCCCAATCCGGAGAAGTGAGAACTGGAGCAGTCACCAATGCCTTCTTCAACTGATCGAAGGCCTTTAAGCACTCTACATCAAAAACAAAGGAAACATCCTTCTCAAGCAAATTACAAAGGGGCCTAGAGATTTTAGAGAAATCCTGTATAATTATGCGGTAGAACCCGACATGACCTAGGAAACTCCGAACTCCCTTCACATTCAGTGGTGGTGGCATCTTCTCAATTGCTGTGATCTTGGCCTTGTCCACTTCCAAACCTTCAAAGGTCACCCGGTGTCCTAGTACAATCCCTTTCTCCACCATGAAGTGGCACTTTTCCCAATTCAGAAACAGGTTTGTCTCAGCACACCTCTCCATTACTGTAGCTAAATTCTGCAAGCAAGCATCAAACGAGCTACCAAAAACAGAAAAGTCATCCATGAAAACCTCCATAATGTGCTCAATAAGATCATGAAAAATGGACATCATACACCTCTGAAACGTAGCAGGTTTATTGCACAAACCAAAAGGTATTCGCCGGTAGGCAAAAACTCCATATGGGCAAGTGAAGGCCGTCTTATGCTGATCTTCCGGAGCCACTGCAATTTGGTTATAACCAGAATAACCATCAAGGAAACAGTAATAGGGATAACTTGACAGTATGTCAAGCATCTGATCGATGAAGGGCAGAGGGAAGTGATCCTTGCATGTGGCGGCATTCAGAGCTCGGTAGTCGATGTAAAACCGCCATCCTGTGACTGGTCTTGTCGCCACCTCTTCGCCATCCTCATTCTTCACAATCTGCATTCCCCCCTTCTTGGCCACAACCTGTGTCGGACTCACCCATTGGCTGTCGGAGATGGGATAGATCATCCCATTGTCTAGAAGCTTCAGTACTTCCTTCTTCATGACCTCTTGCATTGTAGGGTTGAGTCTTCTTTGAGCTTGTCTCTTCGGCTTAGCCTCTTCTTCCAAATTAATCATGTGCTGGCATATGGTTGGACTGATTCCTTTGATGTCTGTCAGTGTCCATCCAATAGCTGACTTGTGGTCCCTCAAAACTCGTAGCAGCTTCTCCAACTCTGTAGAAGTAAGAAAAGATGAAACAATTACAGGATAAGTATTGTCAGGACCCAAATGAGCATATTGTAAATGAGAAGGAAGAGGTTTCAGCTCCAAAACAGGTGGTTCGGGCCGTTTTTCAGCCTCGGGTACGGCTGTGTTGGTTGACACAACCTCTCTGTCGATCGAAACAGAGGCTACTTCTTTCTTCTTCTTTCTCCTGGACTGCCTGTCGACTGGATGATTTCTGGCAGCTGTGTCGATCGACAGGGAGGCGATTTTCCAGCTCTCGACACAACATCTCTGTCGAGCAAAACAGAGGCACCCGCTCGATTTTTTTCTCCTTCCTTCACAAACTGGATCGGTAGAGGCTCTCTTTTGTTATCTTTTGCCTTAGGTAACTCCTCCTTCACATCTAGGTCCACAATAAAATCCAGAAGCTCATCACAGGCTTCATCAAGTTCTGAAAAAGAAAATAAGGAGTGGTGAAGACATTGTTCTAGATAATCAGTTTCAGCATGAATAGAAAGTAAAGGGGAAGAAATCACCGGATCAAAACTGTCTATCACATGACATTCTTCTTTATAGCTCCCATCATCGTGTTTTTGCATAGATTTGAAAATATCGAAGGTCACAGACTCATTGTCGACTCGAAATGTCAGTTTCCCTTCTCGAATATCAATCAGGGCTCCTCCGGTCCTCAGAAACGGTCTCCCCAAAATCAGCGGGATATTGTGATCCTCCTCCATGTCCAAAACAATGAAGTCAGCCAGGAGTATTAAATCTTTGACTCTCACTAAGACATCCTCCACAATTCCTCTAGGATAAGAGATCGATCTATCAGCCATCTGAAGAGTGATGGTAGTCGGCTTGATATTTCCAATCTCCAGTCTCTTGAAAATGGACAACGACATCAGATTGATGCTTGCTCCAGAATCGCAAAGCACCTTGCCGAATGTCTTCTCACCTATAACACAAGAAATCGTAAATGAACCCGGATCCTCTCTTTTCAGAGGTAGCTTCTTCTGAATGATAGCACTGCATTCCTCAAATAGGTTCACCGTCTCGTGCTGTAGCATAGGTCCCTTCTGAGTGACCATATCCTTTAGGAATTTGATGTACCCCGGCATCTCCTACAGAGCTTCCACTAGAGGAATATTGATGTGCACCTTCTTCATGTTCTCTAAAAACCGTGCATACCTCTCATTCACCTTCTTCTTGGCAAATCGCTGCGGAAAAGGCATTGGGGGCAACTTTTCTCCGGGACCTGGCAGCTGTGTCGATCGACAGGATCTCCTGAATCGATTGCTGGTTCTGGTCCTCTATTTCGATCGATAGGAATTCTGTCGATCAAAATAGAGGCTTCTGCCTCGGGTTCCTCCTCCTTTTCACTCCCTTCTTCGGCCTCAAATTCGGCCCCTTTCTGCTCGGGTCCCTTGTAAGACTTGCCACCCCTCAAAGTGATGGCATTGACCTGATTTCTCTGATTCTTCGGGTTTGCCTAAGTGTTGCTCGGTAATTGCCCTTATTTATGTTGTGATCCAAGGGATGCGGCAATCTGGCTGACCTGTGTCTCTATGATCTGAGCATGTTTCTCCACTCTATCAACTTTGGAGTTGATTCCTTCCACTTCTTTCTCCAAATTCCCAATTCTCTCATCGGACCCTTGCATGAACTTGGCTAGGATTTCCTCAAGGCTCAGCTTCTTCTTTGGCTCCACAATTTCTCCATTCTCCACATTGAATCCAGCAGGAGGTTGCTCGGCAGCATCAGGATTTGAATATGAGAAACCTGGGTGATTCCTTACCCTGTTGGAATTGTAGCCTTGGTTGTAGTTCTGATTGTAGCCCTGATTTTGTGAATATCCACCTCGGTTATTATTCTAATAGCCACCTCTTTGGACAAAATTGACATCAGCGGTATCAGTCTCACAAGAAGAGGACGGAACTGGATCGACAGTAGCAACGGTTCGTCCAGATTCCATCTTGGCAAAGTCCTCTCTCAGCTTCTTGATCTCTCCCATCAGGTCTACCTCGGGTTTTGCTACCTTCTCCACAGCTTTGACTGGTTCCTTGCGGTTACTAGACCATCTCTGACTGTTAGTTGCCATCTTCTGAAAGAAGGCCATGGCTTTCTTGGGCCCCTTTGTCATCACAGAGTCTCCCAATGTGGAATCCACCAGTTCAACAATCTTTTCATTCAATCCTTCATAGAAGGTTTTAGCCTGATCTGCCAAACATAGATTGTGACCAGGACACAACCTCAACAACTCCTTGTACCTCTCCCAGGCCTCATAGAAATTCTCATCATGTCTCTGAGAAAACCTACTGATATCCTTCTTCCTTTGACTGATGACACTTGGGGGAAAGAAATTCATCAAAAATGCATTCCTCAGTTCCTTCCAAGTGCTGATGTTGGTTTTATCCAGAGCATAAAACCATGATTGGGCCTTGTCTCGCAGAGAAAATGCAAAGAGCCTCATTCGCATGGCACTTTTGCTGACTCCATTGATCTTCACGGTGTTGCAGAGCATGATAAATTTGTCAAGATGAGCATAGGGGTCCTCAGTAGCTCGGCCCCCATATTGACTTTGCTGAACCATCTGCACCAACTCAGTCTTCAGCTCAAAGTTATTGGCATTGATGCCAATGCTGAAATCAGTCTCCTGGATCTTAGGTTTGTATCTCTTCTGGATAGCATCTTCATCCTCGTCAGCATCAATCCCTAGATCATCATTCTCATCTTCATCATCTGAAGACTCTTCGGGTGGATTATTGTTCTGATTATTCCTGTTATTGGCTCTTTCCAGGTCCAGTATAACCATACGCTCCCGCATGGCGTGCATCTCTCTCAAGAGCTCATTTGTTTGCTCGGGAGTAAGGTTGGGAATGTTCTCTTGATGTTCATCAGCCATCTTGACAGTTTTACTGTTGGAAGCGGCTTCCTCTCGGTGTCTCCTGCTGTTGTTTCTTCTGCACGTAGCCTCAATCTCAGGGTCGATAAGAATCGGTACCTTACCACTCCTCCTCGTGTGCATTAACTACCTGAAAATAAATCAAGGGAAGAGTGAGTACACACAGAACAACAAATAAACTGAAATACATTGACTAAAACATGAATTAAATGATAAAATAGAAAAAATCTGAAAAACAGGATCTCTGTCGATCGACGGTCGACAGAATTTTTGTCGATCGACAGGAAACCTGTCGATCGAAATTCTTTCTGTCGGTCGAAACAGAGAGTGAAATTTAAAGGAAAAACTGGCGAAAATTTTAAAAGAAAATAATAAGAAAATTTTGCAAAACTGAAAGGGAAATTAAAATTTAAATTACAACTTAAATCAACAACCCTAAACAGATTCAATAACAAGATAATTCTTAACAATCCCCGGCAACGGCGCCAAAATTTGATCACTAATTTTTTTAATGATTTTTTATAGAGTAGTGACAAGTTAATATTATCGATCCCACGAAGATTGTAAAAGCGAACATCTCATGTACTGAACCATTTATTTTCGGTTTGTTGTCTAAGTAAATAAAACTTTGAAGGGGTTTTGAAATTTAAAACTAATTTTGCAAAAAAATTAAATTAAAGCAGGGAATTAAAATTGGGTTTTAAAATACTAGAGAAAAGAACAGATTCCAGGGCAAGTTCATGTCAAGGATAGCATGCAAGGAAATTTCATCGATCAATTTAAAATAAAGATTTGGTGAAACATCAGGAAAATATTACAAATTCCAGGGTTTGGCAATTCATAAAGTAGATCATCAATTTCCTATATCCTTTCGGTCTCTAGGAAAATTAACAACTCCTAAAAACATCAGATTTATTCCTATGGATTAAAGTCCTCTTTTCAGACATAAATAAAATCTATATTATCAATTCTTAAATCCATTAATCAATTTTCACTTTTCAGTCTCAAATTAATTAATTATGAAAACCTAATCAAAAGGCCAATTTAATCAGATTAAGAAAAAGCACAAGAATTGATAAACCAATTAAAAATATTGATCGATTTAATCACCTAAACATACATCCAAGACAATCACATAAACCCTAGAGTCTGAATAAGGGATTACCTACACATATTCATGTTAAACAAAAATATGGAAAGATAAAACCTGTAACAAAACTTCATAGAGAAAACAAGCCTTGTAATTGCATCCAATCTTCAAAGGTTCGATCACAATCCTCACCAAAATTCGAAAGCAATTCAAGAGCAAGAAAAACTCTAGGGTTTAAGTCTCAAAAGTGGCATAATTTTCAAAAATCGCCTAAACAAAATAATATATACTAGGTTTAATTGTCCCAACATGGAAATAACTTAAACACATTAAATTCCGCAAGCTTGACCCGGATTTCGATCGACACAATTTATGTCGATCGAAATGGGTTCTCAAAATCGAACACCCAAAAGCTCTGTCGACTTGCCTGCCTCTGATTTACCTGTCGATCGACACGATTTCTGTCGACCGACATGATCTCCGTTTCTGTTGATCAGCTTGAATTTTCAACGGGCTCTTCAAAAATTACCTTCCTCTGTTTCGGTCGACACAATTTCTGTCGATCGAAATAGAGCACACTACCAAACGTCTCTTTTTCATACTTGGTCAGTTTTCACTCCAAAAACCTGTATTTTTCAGCATAACAACCAACTTAGACATAAAACTCATACGATGCTCGAAATTTAAAGTAAACACACCACAATTCTATCAAAACAACCTAAAAATCCATAGATAAGTGAACGAAATAGCGCACTTATCAGGCACTCCGTTCTGCTTCACCGTATCGCACACCTCAATAAATTGAGAGAGATGGGCGTACGGATCTTAAACCGCCTTCCCTGCAATCTGGTTCTATTGAACCATCTGGATCAGCCCTATGCGCAACTCGAAGTTGTTGGCATTATTGCCAACCTGGAACCCTGGCTCCTGTTGTTGTGGTTGAACTGCTTTCGATATTAGCACCTCTATCTCCACAAACTCCTTCCCCCTTTTCGACTACATCAACAATGGTGGACCATGCCTTATCATGTTGATCCATCCGAGCATTCAATCATGAGAATTTGCTTGAACATCTCACTTCGCATTCAATCGGCTGTTGAGTTTATTTGTGTAGAGAGAAGTTGAGAATTTTTGTTGTTTTAATTGTTGATTGTTCTGAAACTAGTTGTGCCTATATCACTATTTGGCTTGCCTCTTGTTTTCTTATCACTGAGGCTTGAGATGCAGATATCTCTACATATTGTTGAAAATACACAATTGGCAATACAATTGTATTATGTGAGGATGTTGGTACAACAGGAAATGATTCAGATGATGGCATAGCCTGTTCTGGTGCAGCATTAATGGTTATTTTTGTAATTGCCCTTGTGTTCTCTCCTTCAGGTGCAGCATTGCTTATAGGATCTCTATCCAAATCTTCAAATATATCATCGTCAGTCACTCTTTCAACATCGAGGTATGGGTATATATCCTTCAAGATGCTCTATTGCAGCATCTACCACCACATCTCCTTTCCCTTCCTTCTGAAATAATGTATGCTTTTGGATTGGGAGGGTGTGGCTGTGTGTGGAGTTTTCTTGGAAGTACGCTTCTTTTGAGAACCTCGCAATCTGTGTTTTGGATGTGAGTACATTGGCGGCAGCTTGTTGCACAAGTGTGAACCACCTTGGTTAGCCTTAATAGACTTTAAATAGAAAGTGTGATTTGGCTCTGGCCTCAAGTAGATGTTCCCCCTACTTGGTATATTCCTCCTCTCAAGCTGTACTTGAGATTTGGTTCCCCGGTTGGTATGCTGACCGGGTTGGATGTTCAGCTTACTTGCAGAATGTACTGACTTCTTGGCTGAACTAGTCAAGTAAGTTGACTTCCTCGAAGTAGGAACGCACTGCTTATTCAACTTTTGAGGTCGTACTGACTTCCAGTTAGTATGAGATTTTGTCAGCTTAGGGTTATTCTATTTAATCAGCTTACCCTTTGACTTGGACTTATTTATCTCATTTTGATATGTCAATTTGAGATTGTTGGCTAACCAACCTTCAACATTGCCATTATGAACCGGCACTTTAAATGCTACCTCTTGACCCCTTGACTCACACTGTGTACTAAAGTGTTTTTGATAAAAACAATGGGTCTCTTAGTACCAGTAAGTGTAGGGTTTTCACTATTCAAATTATTTTCATATCCTAATCCTGACTTATCTGAAGGCTCTCTCATACTTTGCATGACTTCATGAAGCCCTCATGCTTTGCATGACTTCATGAAGCCCTCTTGAGTCTTTCTTAAAAAAAAAAAAAAGTTTCTCATCTTGCTGAAGGATGGTTAAGCTCAAGGATTTACACTCAGATTTTAAATTTTGAAATCTTTAAGTAGTGATGAGTGTTCTTCCTTCGATTTTGCTAGCTCCTCATTAATAGACCTCGATTTTGCAATCTCCTCGGTCAAGACAGAAACTTGTGATATCAGTGAGGTGTTTTCACCAACTAAGACATTTTTTATTTCATAAAATTTTTAACATTTATGCGATAAAATGTCTAGAGTGATTTCCTCTGAGTTAGAAAAATATGACTCATATTCATAAAAAACATATGCTGACTGAATGATAACAGGTGAGGTGATTACCTGCTCACTTGAACCTGTGAATGTTATCTCAACTTCTGCTTCAGGATCTTCTCCAGCTTCTTCTCCAATCGCGACCAGGAAAGTGCTTCCTGGTTAGCTTGTTCTTCAAATGAGTAATCCTCATCATGATCGGGAATGTCCGACATCTCCGTTCTTGTCAACATGGCTTGTGTTATGGCTTTTGATGCTCGACGCTCAAAGACCTTTCTCAGTCTTTCTCTTTCCTCCTTGTCCACAAAAGTCACTCGAACTTTAGATGTTCAGAGGAACCACATTGGAAGCATGCTCTGGGAGCTCTCTTGATGAACCTCTTTTCATGTGCATCGGGTGCTTCCTACTTCACTTTTTCTTTCTCGAGGAGTTTGGAAAGCCTCCTCATTTGTTCTTCAAGCTCGATAATTGATCTCTCTCCCTCCTTGGATTGAGAACCATATGTCATTGGTTTCTCTTATATTAAGCTCGACTGACCATCTGGTTAGTCAGTATGGAAGGGTTTCTTGGTCTTCCACTTAGAATCCCTCTTTATGAAGTAAGCTACATCTTCAGCTTGATGGCTTGGCGAGCTGGCTACTCGCATGGCTTCGTTCTTGTTCACAATTTGAATGTCCCATTCATGGGCAAACAACTCATTGGTCATCATTTTGGATAAATCCTTCTCTTTCAATGCGGTTGTTTTGACGAACCAATCCTCTTTTGGCATTTTGGACAGGATCTTAGCATTAAGATCTACGTTTGAGTATGGCCTATCTTAAGCCTTAAGCTCGCTGACAATGGCATTAAATCTCTTCTACATCACCTTTATGGTCTCTCCAGGTTGCTTCTGGAATGACTCATACTTGTCAACACACACTTGCAGCTTATTGTGCTTCATCTGAATAGTTTTGTGGCAAAGTGTGTCAAGATAGCTCCATACTTCTTTGGCACTGTTGAACTATATGACTTCCTCCACCATGGCGTTGGGTAGAGAGGACAGTATGGCTTCTAGGGCTATGGAGTTTAGTTGATTTCTTCTTTTGTCCTCTGTACTCCACTCATCATACGACTTCTCGATGATCCTTGCGCCTACATCTCCAAGAGGTGGAAGGGTTTTAGTGATCTTTATTGACCCCTTTTCCAGTACCTCTATCATCTCGGGATGAACGCTCTTTAGCTGAATGGAAGATCTCTTTTTCCACATCTCATACTTTATGTTGTGAATTGAAGCAATTGCGACACAAATAACTAATAGAAAATAAAAGAACACAAAGAATTGTAGTGGTTCGAGCTATGCTCTACGTCCACTCTTCAAGCCTCCTCGGTGATGATATTATTATGGTGAAGAAAATACAAAGTATGTGACAATTACAATTGGTGGGGAGCAGGGATATTTATAGGGAGATATTCCTAATCACATAAGGAATATAAAACCTAGATATGGTAAGATATATCTAAATCTAAATCTATCTAAAATAGATTTATTCCTATCCAAATCTAATACCAATAAGGATAAATCTTGTCCAACAAGGAAACAAGATATACACAATATATTTTCCATATCTATCCAACTCGAACTGCACCACGAGTTCCTCGACCTACACAGCTCGACCAACTTTACCGGACTAGTCTCCTCGACCCACTCGAACTACTTCCTCGAGTTATATTGAGACTACTCCAACAATTCTCCACCTTAGGCTCAATATCACCTCGGCTTGGCACCTCCTCTTCAGTTCGACTTCAACAGTTTGATCAGTTCTAGATAGTACTCAAACTTAGTACTTGGAACTGGCTTCGTAATCATATCTGCAGGATTATCGAGAGTATTGACCTTGTGCAGCTCGACCTCTCCGGCTGCCACCACATCTCTTATAAAATGGAACTTCACATCGATGTGCTTAGTTCTCTCATGATGAACATCATTTTTCGCCAACTGCAAAGCACCTTTATTATCACAGGAAACCTTCATTTTTCCTTGATCAATCCCCAGTTCATTCATGAATCCGAGCAACCACAGACCTTCCTTAATCGCTTCGGTCAAGGCAATGTACTCCGCCTCTGTCGAAGATAAGGCAACTATCCTCTGCAGACTTGCTCTCCAACTAATCACCGTTCCATACGATGTGAACACAAAACCTGTCAATGACTTTCTCGTATCCATACATCCTGCATAATCTGAGTCTACAAACCCTTCGACTGGGAGCCTCAAGCTCGAACCATCATCCTCGAAGACTAGACCCTTTCCAACTGTCCCTCGAACATACCTGAGGACCCACTTCAGAGCTGTCCAATGCTCTTTCCTAGGTTCGGCCATGAACCTACTAGCCATGAACCGACAACGCTCACATAAGGAACACCTCTCATAAACTCTCTTTCCTCCTCGTCGAGTTTCCTAGCAGCACTCAACTTGAAATGGGCTGCTAACGGAGTGAGCATAGGCTTTACATCCTTCATTTCATGCTTCTCAAGAACTTTCATCAAGTATCCCTCTTGAGATAATGTGAGTCTTCTTCGAGCTCTGTCTCGAACTATTTCCATACCCAGGATCCTTCGAGCACAACTGAGATCCTTCATCTCGAACTCCTGACTCAAAGCTTCTTTCAGTTCGGCTATCCCTTGCTTATCTCGACTCGCTATCAGCATATCATCTATATACAGCAGTAGATAAATTCGAGTCTCCATGTTTTCACCACAAAAATATACACATGGGTCATGTTTGCATCGAACAAAGTCCTGCTGAATCATAAACTTGTCGAATCGCCTATTCCTCTGCCTTGGAGACTGCTTCAATCCATACAATGACTTCTTGAGAAGACACACCTTCTCCCCGCTATCGGCTTCCTCGAAACCCTCGGGCTGCGTCATAAGGATCCTTTCCTCCAGCTCTCCGTACAGAAATGCGGTCTTCACATCCAGTTGCTCCAACTCCATGTCGTACCGAGCAACCAACGACAATATCAGCCTTATAAACCTTTGTTTCACCACCGGCGCAAACACCTCTCCATAATCCACACCTTCCCGTTGCGTGAAGCCTCGAGGAACTAGTCTAGCCTTGAATCTAACCCCAGAAACCTCTTGTTTCTTCTTGAAGATCCACTTACAGCTAACTATCGATTGCTTCTCCCCCGGCTTATCCACCAACTCCCAGGTGTTATTCTTCTTCAAGGAGTCCATCTCCTCCTTCATGGCATCGAGCCATTTGAGCCTCTCCTTACAAGTTATGGCCTCGGTATAGCTCTTCGGCTCAGTATCATCCAGCTCTACCTCTTCCGCCATAACAAAGGCATATGCTACGACATCAGCATATCCGAATCGAGTGGGAGGTCTTATCTGCCTTCGTTCTCTATCTCTTGTGAGATTATAATCTTGAATTGCACCTGACCCTCGAACCACCTCGATCTCGCCATCCACCTGAGGTACTCTCTTCGACCCACTGGTCGGCTCCACCTCAATCTCAGCAACTGATCTATCTCCTTCGACCTTGTCAGACTGTTCCTCCGAAGCACCACCTTGTTTCTCAAGGATATTTTCCCGTTCCCCGACCCCTTTATCCAGTTCTCCTACTAGCTCCTCCTTAAACGTCACATCCCTGCTAATGATGCACTTTCTTACATCCGGCTCGAGACACCATAACTTGTACCCTTTCACACCTTCAGGGTACCCAATGAATATGCATTTCAATGCCCTCCTCCCAAGCTTATCTCCTTTGATGTTCGCATAAGCCACGCAACCAAAAGCTCTAAGGTTGCTAAAATCCGGAGGATGACCAGACCATATTTCTTTCGGTGTCTTGAAACCTAGTGCAGTCGAGGGGCACCGGTTGATCAAATTAGTTGCAGTAGTCACTGCTTCTGCCTAGAACGACTTGGGTAACATCGCACCGAACAACATGCACCTCGTTCTTTCCAGCAACGTCCGATTGTACCTCTCCGCCAATCCGTTCTGCTGAGGTGTTCCAGCCACTGTCTTGTGCCTTGCAATACCGTGCTTCGAACAGTACCTCTCGAACTCCTTCGAGCAATACTCAAGGCCATTGTCAGTTCGCAGCCTCTTCACCTTCCTTCCAGTCTGATTTTCGATCAGCACTTTCCACTTCTTGAAGGTCTCCAAAGCATCACTCTTATTCTTCAAGATGTAGACCCACACCTTCCTTGAGTGATCATCAATGAGGCTCATGAAGTACTTCGCTCCTCCATTCGAACTGACCCTTGAAGGTCCCCATAGATCTGAGTGGATGTAGTCCAGAGTTCCTCGAGCTCTCTGTCGACCTACTCCAAACTTTACCCGGTGAGATTTCCCATAGATGCAATTCTCACATAAATCTAGCTCGCTGATATTATCCCCGAGAAATATATCTTGCTTCAATAACTCCTGCAGCCCCCTGTCACTAACGTGACCGAGTCGCCTGTGCCACAGTACTGACTTGTCAACCGTCACTATCGAAGCCTCCCCGATCACCGTGCTCCCCATCACAGTGTATATTCCATTCCTTTGAGCTCATTTCATCAAGACCAGGGATCCTTTGCACACCTTCAAAGTCCCAGCTTCCATCTTGATCGTGTAACCCAGTTCATCGAACATCCCCAAAGAGATCAAGTTTCTCTTAAGCTCCGGAACGTACCTTACACCTCGAAGTACCATTTTCGTATTATCGTGCATCTTAATCCTCACCAAACCCATTCCAACCACCTTGCATGGTTTATTGTTACCCAGAAGAACACTCGAGTTCTCCTGGTCCTCGAACCCTTCGAGCCATGACTTATTAGGTGTCATGTGGAATGTACAACCTGAATCCAATATCCATTCCCTCTCCGAGCGCTCATTCGAAATCACTAATGCCTCTCCAGAGTCATATTCCTGCTCAGCAACAGCTACATCCGTTTGTTGCTTTTGATCCTGCTTTGTCTGCCTCTCCGGACAATCTCTTTTGATATGTCCCTTTTTTTGGCAGAGAAAGCACTTGACCTTTGGCTGTGATCCTGGCTTTGGCCTCGACCTTGACCTCGAACTTCCCCTGTTGGAGTTCCTCATCTCCGGTCTTCCTCGAGCCGCCCTAGCCACTGATCACTGCTATTTCTAACAGATTAATTATAGAACAGTGGCAAATAAATTTGTAAACCCGAAGGCTATCGAACCCACAGGGAAGAAATAACAAAAAACCCTGAAATACTAAACCATTAGTTCTTGAAATTACTGATTAGGAAAATCAAATAAAGGTTTTGGTATTTTAAAATCGGAATTCTTTGAAAACGTAAAATAAACAGAAAATTAAATTGCTTTTGAAATCAAATATGAGAAACACAGATCCTAGGGAATTCTTCCTATCAAGTATAGCATGTATGAATAAATTGATTAATTCCCAAATTTAATTCCTCTTCGCAGTGAAACATCAGAAAAGTATTACGAACTTCTTGGTCTGACAATTCTCAAAGTAGATTAGTCAATTACCTATCTCCTCTCGGTCTCAAGATAAATCAACTAACTCCTACAGATCTACAGATTTATTCCTACAATTAATCTCCTTCAGTTACGACAAGAAATCAAATTGTATTGTGAAAATCTCTTTCGATTGAAAACTATCACAGTTATGTCTCAAGTAATCAACTAGAAAATCCTAATAAGTGATCAGCAAATCAAGATTTAGAATAAGCACAGATTTCACAAACTACGAAGGGAAAGGGAAAATAATTCAATTAATCAAAACATGTATACAAGAATAGTTGAAACCCTAGAATCTGAGATGGAATTTAGTTACACATATTCATAGTAGTATTCATCAAAGAAAAATACAACCTGTAATGCATAAAACTGAAAATCCACAAAGTCTTCTCGTAGAAACTTGTCTTCAAAAGCATAAAACCCTAGAAATCCTTAAAAACTCTCAAAATAATAATTGCTCTCTAGTTTTTCTCTCTCTCTAACTCTCTCTAATTTCGAAATTTACATATATTTATAGTTGTAGAAAGATGTATCTTAGCAGGACTAGGATTTAGATATGAATCAATCTTCCAAATCCAAACAGAATCAGGTTTCCCGCATGAACTTCGAGCGGTGCTGATCTCGCTCGGTCGAGTAGCTGCCAACCTCTTCCTCGGTCGAGTGGAATGTGACTCGGTCGAAGAGGCCAAAACTTCTTCCTCGCTCGATGCTGGATGGACTCGGTCGATGAAGCCTTTCTGCTTCTTCGATCGAGTAAGCTTGCTCAAACACTGGGCCTAATTCCTTCGGTTTTTCGACTAGAAACCTGCATGATTCATCAAACACGGCATTCCAGGTACAAAATCTAATTCATGCTCAAAAACAAGTAAGAAAATGATCTAAACATCACAAAATCAGTCAAAGAACTATAAGGTAAGTTAGTGAAAATCCTAACTTATCAGCCACCAAGCCTTCTCCATGAGAGTTCTCTCGCTCCTCGTTCTTCTCATTTTACTCCTTCGAACTTAGAGCTGACTGAACCTCATCCATGGTCAATGACTCTCTTCCATACATTAAGGCTTCCTTGAAGTTCGAATAACTCTTTGGCAGCGCACTCAACAACATCAATGTCTGATCCTCATCTCCTATTGCCACATCGATATTTGCCAGATCGAGGATCAACTTATTGAACTCGTCGAGCTGCTCGTTGATCGGTCTTCCCTCTTGCATCTTAAACGAATACAACGATTGTTTAAGATAGAGCCGATTCGCAAGGGACTTCTTCATATATAAGGATTCCAGTTTGGTTCATACTTCTGCTGCCATTTTCTCCTTCGACACCTTCCTCAACACCGTGTCTCCGAGACTCAGAATCAGCGCACTGTGCGCCTTCGCCAGTGTATCTTTCTTCTGTTGCTCCGTCATCATGTCAGGTAACCCAGCCTCTCACTTCAAGGCACCGTCCAAGACTTGTTGTACAAATAGCGCTTGCATCTTCAACTTCCACAAACCGAAATCATTCGATCCCGTGAAGCGCTCCACCTCGAACTTAGCTGAACCCATCGCAATCCTTCTCTATCCACTTTCACCGCACCAATTTGTTGTGAATTGAAGCAATTGCGACACAAATAACTAACAGAAACACAAGAACACAAAGAATTATAGTGGTTCGAGCTATGCTCTACGTCCACTCTTCAAGCCTCCTCGGTGATGATATTATTATGGTGAAGAAAATACAAAGTATGTGACAATTACAATTGGTGGGGAGCAGGGATATTTATAGGGAGATATTCCTAATCACATAAGGAATATAAAACCTAGATATGGGAAGATATATCTAAATCTAAATCTATCTAAAATAGATTTATTCCTATACAAATCTAATACCAATAAGGATAAATCTTGTCCAACAAGGAAACAAGATAAACACAAAATATTTTCCATATCTATCCAACTCGAACTGCACCACGAGTTTCTCGACCTACACAGCTCGACCAACTTTATCGGACTAGTCTCCTCGACCCACTCGAACTACTTCCTCGAGTTATATTGAGACTACTCCAACACTTTTATGGATTGTACGTCGACATCTTTATCATGTTCGTCATGGTTATACCTGACCTAGGATATGACAATAAAAAGTGTGCAAGGAATGGATATCAATCCTAAGCGACTCAAAATGACCAGCATGTAAGGACTGACCGCTTTGATACCACTTGTTGGTCCTGGTTTATCAGAGTATAAAGTATATGCACAACATAAAATTACATTGTTTGTTCGGTAAGCTTACACTTATCCAAGCTGATGGTGATGTATCGGCTTGGTTTGTCAAATCTCGTTCAGGTACATAGCGTCAATTATGCTTAGCATCAGTATTCAGTATATACTACAACACTTGAGTGTTGAGTTTTAAAATATAGGTATGCTGAAAAACAAATAAACAAAGCAATAAATGACAAATAAATTTATAGTGGTTCAGACTAAATCATCCTACGTCCACTCTTCAGACACTCGGTCTGGTAATCCACTAAGCTTAGAACTTTTACAGGTGCTCCTACGATCTATAGCTTGTCGGTGAATGCATCGTCCACCGATCCACAAGCGCACTCGCTTGGTCCTTGTTTGGTTCTTCTCTTCGTAGCTGCTCAAAGTGTGGGCCCACCACTCAGTCTCCTTGTAGCTGGAATGGGGTGTTTAGTTCCCTCGTGAACTATCTCTACTGTGGCAGGTTGCCCGTAAGAGTCAGAGTACAATATGTACTTGACTGTTGTAGTCTTTCTTAGAGAGAATGACTACCAAAAAATAACTCAAGAATACTGAGATTCTAAGTCTCTGTTCACTCAGGTGACACGCAGAAAAGCTTAAAAGCCTCAAAAGTAAGTTTAAATGGTGTTATCTTTTGCGTACACTGTAAGACTTTATCTTTTTTGTATGAGTTCACATATGCATTGTAAATTCGTAACTCTTAACCTTCTTCAGTTGATTTCTCCGCTCTTTATAGCCGTGAGATTGAAGGTTTGAAATAAATGCCCGTTAGAGATAAATTGGAAGATGTCCAATCGGATGTCTCTATTAGCTGTTGCGCTAGGCGGGTAGGTGGTGTTTTTTTCATAAGTTTTGCGCCTGCTCCGCCTTTTTTTGACTTTGACAGCGACGGTTTATCTTTTTGTCAGAACGACAGTATTTTCCAGTTTGAGGAATCGTGGACTGGTTGTCCTAGGTAATGAAACTTGGTGTTTCGTGCTTGCAGACTTTAAGGCTTCTCCAATCCTTAAAATTTGTACTTCTTCAGTACATTCCTCAAGCGATTCTTCTCGTCTTCATGTGTTGGGACCTAGACTAGGAAGTCTATGTTGGTGTTGTCATACTTACAAGTCCATGCTTATGATGTCATCCTTTGAGGTATGCTTAGTCCTTGTGCTGTCAGGTATGGTTTGAATGATGAGACCATACTTGTTGGATTCGTACTTGGTGAAATCCAAACTTCAGCTAGACTCATAGTCATCCAGACTTGTAGAGTACATTGTGAACCTTAGCTTGTTGAGTCTTTCATGCGTACTAGACTGATTGGTCAGTCTAGTCTCCAGATTAACCTCAGCTTACAACTTGATAAAATAACCTATACAGGCTTTACATTTTTTCAACTAATCTTGAAACTATCTAAGATGGCTTTTACATACTTTGACCCACCAAAACATAAAATAAAGGAATGATATTTCTATCAAATTTCCTAATATTTGTTCGATTGACCTGATTAATTATTTTATTATTATTGTTATGATAATTATATTACCAAAAATATTTCTAATATTTTAAAATCATATATCCTAATTATGTTCAAGTTATATAGTTGTATTTAGTTCAAATAGTTTCAATAATTAACTAAATTTCCAAAAGTTATTTAGTTATGGAGTTAAAATATTTGTGAAATAAATATCTTGTAAAGGGATTAAATATCTTATACTTTTATTATCATTTAGAGGATTTAAAGAGAATGAAAAATACTTAATATTATAATAAAAATTAAAAAATATAATATAATTTGCAAATTTATTGACTTGATTGTTAGAGTTAGGATAAAAAAAGATTTAATTAAAAAAAATCTTAGTCCAAATCGATGCGGATCAATTGACCCGTAATCAAATAAGGGGATTGACCCAAAATGAAAAGTACTAAGCTCAATTTCTTTCACCATTTTTACTATCATATCGATTCGATAGTAAATTTTATATTTTTGAAAGTGAATGGTTCTTTCTCGAACTCGAGTTAACAATAAGTAAATGAATGATAAATCATTATTAATTATTTGTATATGGCAAAAACTTGCGTTAGGCAGACTTAAACGGTTTAGGCGGGTTTTATTCTATCCAAATGGGTTGACCCATCCCAAATAGGGTTTATTAATCCCAATTAGGGTATATTATATGGGTTTGGGCTTGGGTTAATGGATAAAACCCGCTTAAATCGTTTAGGTCTGCCTAACCCAAGACCTTCTCTTTGTATATATAATATCACTATGAGCCCACAGACAGTAAGTTTGAATCGTTACACTATTTTTTATATCAATTATTAATATAATCAATAAAAAAACTCTAATTCATTTTTTTTTGTAACACATAGTAACGAATTTCTAACAACTACATAATTTATTTCCTTCACCAAATTTCATTCCAAGAGGTTTTGTGTTTTAACATTGATTTCTTGCAATCATTGCAAGATACTGTAGAAGATATCATGTAATTCTATATAGATAACAGAATTTAAATTTATTTATATTTTTATTGTTGTAATGAATGTGTAATATATATTTTCAGAAATGGACAAATGCCAGATATTATTGTGATGTTGTCTACTCACATAACAAAGATCTGAAAAGCTTTTGTCAAATATATATTTTATGTTACATTATGAGAGCTGAGAGGTCAAGTGTGTGTGTGTGCCTGTTTAGAGAGAGAAAGGCTTCAAATTTGAATGAAAATTATGTGAGTTGAGTTGCATAGATAGAAGCAAGATTGTAAATATAAAAATTCAAGTTCAGTTTGATTAATCGAGTGTTAATGATACATCATATTTTATTCAATTTATTGTGAATTAGTTTTCTTCTGTTTTGAGTTTGACCTCGTCTTTTAAATATTATTTATAATATATCTTTTGAAAAAATTCAATAAGTTGCGTAGTTTTAGCAGTACTAAATCACATATTTTCTTGTAAAATCATATCGAGATAATATTTTGTAAAATAAAGGCAATTAAGCATATGAACATCAACATATGCTATAAATATATTTATATTTATAAAGAGTTGATCACAGAGTTCCATAAACTGATATTGAAAATGCAAGTATACATGATGTAGTATATTCTCAAATATTAATGGTGCAAGCTCTCAAATCATATTAATTGTTGATTGAAAAAGCATTTAAAAACAAACAAGGATTAGTTAGAGCACATGATAATCAAGTATATATATATATATATATATAGAGTAGTGTTCAAATCCGAACCATATATTTATGAATGAACAATGACCTTACATCTAGCCGTCTATTTTTTTAATCAAATGGATGAAATTTGGACATGTGGGATTTTATAAATATTTTTTAATTAGCCAAAGGGCTAGATCGGTAGAAGTAAAATTATATTATATAGTATCTTTTTTTAGTTTGGTAATTTCCTAATTTCATGCAATCAACCAAAGATATTATATCTTTTATTTGTTTTCATTTTTTCCTTGTAGTTATCGTCTATTTTCATCCATTGTTATCATCTCTCTTCTCCATTAATGTATCTGTTATTTTTCTTTCGTGTTCCATTTTTTTTGGTCGAGGCTGTTCAATATTATGGAAGTCGAATCTGTCATCGATGCATCTCCAGGTTTTTTGTTTGTTTGAAAGTATATGTCGTGTATTTTTTTTCATTGTTTTGCATGTACTGGTTTCATATTCTTTCTTTCATATTGGTTGTTTCGATATGTTTTGTAGATTTGATTTAGTGTTTAATCCTTTTTGTTCTTGTATGGATTACGTTATTCAATGTAGTCAATTTAATTCAAATAAGGTTATTTTTATGTTGTCATTATATGTCATTAAACAACGATACCAATATCATTGTATATAGTATTTTTTATCAGTTATTTGTTTTTAAGTTCTTTTTTTTTAATAGTATGATTGTGTTTATCCTTTTAATATGTATGTGCGTCTACTGTGGTAGTTTGTTGTCGTTTAGTATTTTTACTTTTGTTATCAATTTTTTTTTGTTTTTTTAATATGTTTGTAATACGTTTTATTTTATGATTATTTTAATTACATGAGTTTTTTAGTTTTTTTTTATTATCATTTAGTATATTTTTGTTTATCGTTGTTTATATTAATACTAATCTTTTACAATAATTTTTTTCAGTTATGTTTGTTCCTATGTGTGATGATGCTATGAAGCCATATGTGGGTAAATCTTCATTACATTGGAGCATGCAATGAAGTTTTACGAGGAGTATGCAACACAAATTGGAATACTGTTTTGAATTATATGTGGTTGCAGTGGATGAAATTTAGTTCTACGCAAATATCATTTTTATTTTAGAAGTTGATGATTGTTCAATTTTAGTATTATCATTATAGCTCACAATTCATAAGAAATACGATGAACCCATATAAAATTGGCTAGATGCATTATTTTTAATTTATCATTTTTTATTCTTTACACGATCATTGTTTAAATTTTAATATATCATTTAAGAGAAAATAAAAACCTTTATTTGATTTGTATGTACTTTGTTATGTATGATATTTTCAAATTTTTGCGAAAATCTCTTTTTTGTTAAACATTTATCATTTTTTTATTTTACTATCATCATTACAGTTCTCAATTTGTTAACAAAATGATGAACCCATATAATATATGAATAATGCAACTTTTAAATTTCAGTTTAAATTATCTATGTTTCTAAAAAAAATTGTCAATAAATAAAGAAAAAAAATTAATCATAATTTTTGCTAATATTCGAAATACTACTGATAGCAGTTAATATGTAGCAAAAGATTAGTTAATACCATCACTTACAAAGTGTTCGACAATGCATAGTACGATATATCCTTAGATCATAACATTAAAAAAAATAAAACCCACAAACCGCTCAAAATAACAACACAAGTTCAGAAGCATAAAATGTTATATTTGTAAAACAAGTACTTTCTATGCATTGTCATTCATGTAATCTTCAAAATACTGCTTCACGTCAACAGTAGTGATCTCTCCCTCAGCTTTCAGGTAGTCCTTACCTTCCTTCAGATTTTGCAATGAACATAGATTATTTTCCGACAACATCAACGTAGTGCAGAATTTTGCGCGTAGATAACGGTAGAACTTTTTGTTTCGTTGCGGTATTCTTGCACTCCATTCAGCGTCTTTCTTCCCATTGTAAAATTGCATGTGTCTAATCAAAAGAATAGTACTCTCTTGATTATTCACTTTGCTTGGGCAGTTGAGTACCATTATTCGGGTCTTAAGCTTTTCCAACCCTTTGCCCTTGTTCGGAACATAATGACATATAAAATGTACATACAATGATTAATCGTTAACAATGATCAATCAGTTTTTTTGTTTGACCACAATTCAAAATCTATTACTCATCAATGATATATAAACCACTTAAACAATGATAATCATTACGTAAAACAATGATCTTCGATACAATAAAAAAAAAATCCAAAATGACACAGACCATATAAATCAAAGTTTAAGTGAAAAAATACTACATTCCTAAATCATTGCGTCCAAATCAGTATTCAACACATAGAGGACAATTATAAAATATTCATTTAATACGAACGATCTTCATTATCTTGAATCAAAAAAATCTAATATTTTGCGCATATACAACAAAAAACAGAGCAAATAATTTTAAAACCCTAGCTAAATTTTTAACAGTAATAAATTAAAAATTCCAAAACCCAACATTCAAACAATAAAAACAAAGATTCCTTCGCACAAAATAATTGTTTAACTAGGTTGAATCTAAACACAGAGTATATCCCAAAAAAAAATATTGTAAAAAAAAAACCTGAAATTGACGCATGGTCAATCGTTTTCTTCTTTGGAGCCATTTGTTTAATCTTGAGTTTGCAACCTTAAAAAAACTTTAAAATAAGGAACGAATTGCTGCAGTTTTTTGTAAGAATTAACAATTTTTGGACGACAAATTACTTACCTCCTTTCGCAGACAACTAACGGAGTTCGCTTTGCCGCTGGGATGTTTGTATTTTGACCGTCGAATATTTTAGTGTTACCGAAATTCTGAAACCCAAAAAAACAATGTCGTCGCCGGTGAAAATGAATTTGTAAAGTCTCCCTAATTTTCACTTTTTCATTTTTTAATGAGGGCGGTAAAAGTAAAAAATAGGTATTAATTGCTATTTGGTGGGTTGGTTAATTATTTTTGGAGATAATGGGACGTGTGTAATTAATGCTCCTACCTAAACGCCGAAAAATCTTGTGTGTGAAATCCCCACGATTTGATTTTGTATAATTTTTGTACAGTAATACCCTTTCAATGATAAAAAATACACTAAATAATGACATGTCACGAAATGAAATCTTGTACGTTAGTTTCCTAGATCTACGATCAAGAATTAGTCTTAGTTCAATCACTTATAGGGGTTCAGCCATGAACGCACCCCTATATATATATATATATATATATATATATATATATATATATATATATACTCACTCATTTCATTGAAAAAGAGTGTGAAGATTTAGAGCTACAAAATCATGTGTTCATCAATTTATGAAAGGCAGCAAATGAAGATACCCCTGTCCCTACTCTATGAAAGAAATTTATTTTTTGATCAATAGGAATGAGAAATGAGAGAAGAGGGGAGAGAGTGTATTAGGGAATCTTTTTTTTTTTTTTTTTTGAATAAGAATACATTTATTAAACTCACACACCCATGTCCCCAAGGAAGCTCGAACCTATGACCTCTTGGTCCAGGCAAGGTGCTTTCACCACTACACCCCGAGCAAGGGGACTTACTGGAGAATCCTAGCTTTTAAGGATGAGACATCAATAAATGTTGCTTTCTGCAATGGTTAGATGTGAAGGGTAACATTAATTAGTGCATATCACACTGTGTTGGGAAATTTGGCTAAGTTTCCCTTCCCCAGTAGCTAATTGTATAGATTATAGTTTTGGTGGATCAAAACCTAAGTCCTACCAGCGTCAGTTTTGTCTCTAGAATAGCTCTAGTCTCAAATGTAAAGTCCTGTTTAGGTCTTTTGAGTTGTAAGTCGTAGCTGATCAAGACTCATGCTGGCTACTGTTCACCAGCATGAGATGTGCTTACCAGTTGAGAGAAGTCTCACCAGCAAAAGCGACTGACAAAGACTCATGCTGACACTGTTCATCAGCATGGAGTAGAGCTATTGATTGGTTACTGTTCACCAGCAGAATATGTGTTCTGGCTGACACTATTCACCAGCGGTGAAGCCACCAGTCACGGGAGATTTCAAGAGATAACATCAGACGAATTGGTAGACCTTGATTGTGCTAAGGAAAGTCACCAGCAGAGACTGCCAGCACTAGATCACCAGTACGATCTACCAGTTGGATGTTACCAGCAGAATTCAAGATTCGCTCTCCCAAAGACTTAGAGACAAAAAGAAGATTCGTCGAGGAATAAACTGACAAGAGGACTTCCTTAAAGTCTATCAGTTCAAGACACCAGTTCCGATTCCTCGTACTGACTTAAAGAGCCGTTCTGACACAAAGAGATCTGTGTCAGATAAAGTGGACAAAAGCATGGCGCTTTCCAGAAATTCCTACCTGCCGCCGTCAGAAGGACATGCGACGACATAGACCTTTTCCGGATGAGTCCAAACGGCTAGAAATTTGAATAGGATCCTGCGTCTATAAATAGGTCGGAGCTACCAACATTTAAGACGCTTGCTGGCTTGCTTCTCCACATTCAATACTCTTCTCCGAACGCTCAACTACCGAAAGGCATAAACTTTATTGCAAGCAAGCAAATCGTTCGAGGCTTTTCTTAAAGCTTATCCGTGTGTTGATTTATTCAAACACGAGACTTCAAGCTTCCAGCTTGTAAGTTACAGATCTCATTGGTGTTCTTTCTCTTCCGAGGAAGTTCACAGCAGCTCTTGTGCCAGCCAGCACCTGAGTTATTACGGGCAGTTTGCCGTATTGAGATTCACGTTCTTGGGAGAACTGAAACACCCAGTCAGCTGTGGAGGTTGAAGTGACGAGCTCGCACTCCACCATCTGACGAGAGTTGAAGAGGAAACAGGACCGGGAGCAGTTGATCTAGTGAACTGGTGGACGGGGCATTCACCAGCTATAGATCGTAGGACCCCTGTGACCGATTACTCTTTACGTTCTTGGGAGAACTGAACACCCAGTCAGCTGTGGAGGTTGAAGTGACGTGCTCGCACTCCACCAGCTGATAAGAGTTGAAGAAGGAATCAAGGCCGGGAGCGGTTGATCTAGTGAACTGGTGGACGGGGCATTCACCAGCTAGAGATAGATCGTAGGACTCTTGTACCTGATTACTCTTAGTGAATTTCCAGTGCTACGACTGGAGAGTGGACGTAGATCAGTTGATCGAACCACTATAAAAATCCTTTTGTCTTTATCAGCTTTCTGCATTTTCATACTGATTTGAAACCCAGCACTCAAGTGCTGGTGTATATCTGAAAACTGATATAACTGTGCAAACAAGGCTAAGATATTCTAAGTCTTGAGCTACCAGCTGACCAGCCAGTCGCCAGTCAGCTGAGTACTCATAGTGCCAGTTGACTTACCAGCTGACAAGGTCTCAGTCAGCTGAGTAACCAGCAGAGCGTAAGAAACGAACTAACACATTTTCCGCTGCCAAGTTATACCCTGATAATCCGGGACCAACACACTGTTTGAAACAAATAATTGATGCATTATACTATTCTCCTGTTTATATTTCCTTTTTCATTTGTCTCATTTAATTATTCATTTACTAAAAATAAAAAATTAATACACACTCACTAATAAAAATATTAATTTTCTTTATCTCTATTCG
This sequence comes from Plectranthus barbatus, assembly GCA_026898455.1. Classification (NCBI taxonomy): domain Eukaryota; kingdom Viridiplantae; phylum Streptophyta; class Magnoliopsida; order Lamiales; family Lamiaceae; genus Plectranthus; species Plectranthus barbatus. The sequence goes on from JAPKLW010000173.1 coordinate 35,533, forward strand.
CATTGATTATCGTACTTGTGTCAAGTAAATAATTAGCCAGAGACGGAGGGAGTAGTTCAGATTTTGCATTTGAAATCAGCACAATCAGATTGGGAAATAGTTGAGAAAAATCAGTATGGGTGCATTTGTGGAAATTAATCACCTAATTTCTCTTGTTGTACTTATATTTGTTCCGTGTGCCATATTAGGGTTGGCTCTGAGATCGTGTAAAAATTACATCATATGGGGGACTTTTAGTAAAGAGATGCATTATTATTAATTTATCTTATTTCAAATTCGAGAAAAATCAATATGAGATGAAAAAAAAGAAATTTAATATTTAACCTAACCTAACTAAAAAATTTAAAAAAAAATATTAAATTTATTTTTATCCTAATATAAATAAATAATTTAATATAATTGATAAAATTAGATAAGATGTTAAGATTTATTTGTTCAACTATATTCAATATTGTGATATCTATTCTTAATTAAAAACAAATATTTACAACTATCTTTGTTGGGAAATCTGTCTAAAGGTTTCCTCCCCCAGTAGCTTACTTGTTTAGATTATAGTTTTGGTGGATCAAATCCTAAGTCCTACCAGCGTCAGTTGTCTCTACATAGCTCTAGTCTTATATGTAAAGTCCTGTTTAGGTCTTTGAGTTGTAAGTCGCAGCTGATCAAGACTCGTGCTGACACTGTTCACCAGCATGAGAAACGCTTACCACTGGCTACTGTTCACCAGTTGGGAAAAGTTTCATCAGCAGGCGGCTGACAAAGACTCGTGCTGACACTGTTCACCAGCATGAGAAGCGCTTATGACTGGGTACTGTTCACCAGTTGGGAAGGGTTTCATCAGCAGGCGGCTGACAAACCTTACCAGGAGAATGCGTGTTCCTACTTACACTATTCACCAGCGGTGATTTCACCAGTCATGGGAGATTCCGAAAAGAGTTAACATCCAGAGATTTGGTAGACTTAGATGATGCCAGGGCAAGTCACCAGCAGAGACTGCCAGCACAAGATCACCAGTATGATCTACCAGTCAGATGTTACCAGCAGAATTCCAGATTCTCTCTCCCCGCGTAGTAGAGACAAAAAGAAGATTCACTGAGGAATCGACTGACAAAGTATGACTTTAAGGAAGGATAACTTAAAGTCTATCAGTCACAAGACGCCAGTCTTATTCCTCGGACTGACAGAGAGAGCCGTTCTGACACAAAGAGATCTGTGTCAGATAAAGCGGTCTTAGGTATGGATCTTTTCCGGAAAAGCATACCTGCCGCCGTCAGAAGGACATCCGAGGTCTGACACCTTTCCGGATGCGTCCAAACGGCTAGAAAGTTTGAATCGGTTCCTGCGGCTATAAATACGTCGCAACCACCAACATTCAAACATTCCACTAATCTGCTCAACCACCGAAAGAACTGAAATTATTGCAAAATCGCATAAAGTACTTTCGAGGCTTTTCATAAAGCTTTCCGTGTGTTGATTTATCAAACACGAGACTTCAAGCTTTAAGCTTGTAAGTTAAAGATCTCACTTGGTGTTCTTTCTCCTTCGAGAGAGTTCACAGCAGCTCCTGTGCTTACCAGCACTTGAGTTATTACGGGCATTCTGCCGTAGAGACTGTTACGTTCTTGGGAGAACTAAAACACCTAGCTAGCTGTGGAGGTTGAAGTGACGTGCTCGCACTCCATTAGCTGAGGAGAGTTGAAGAAGGATCCAGGACCGGGAGCGGTTGATCTAGTGAACTGGTGGACGAGGCATTCACCAGCTAGAGATAGATCGTAGGAGACCTGTACCTGATTACTCTTAGTGGAATTTCCAGTGCTTCGACTGGAGAGTGGACGTAGATCGATTGATCGAACCACTATAAAAATCCTTTGTTATTTATCAGCTTTCTGTCTTTCATTCATATTTTAAACCCAGCACTCAAGTGCTGGAGTATATCCTGAAACTGATATATAACTGTGCAAACAAGGCTAAATATTCTAAGTTTTGAATCACCAGCTGACAGGTCTCAGTTGTCAGCTGTGTACTGAGTAACCAGCACCAGCTGACCAGTTGTCAGTTGTCAGTTGTGTGTAAGTAGCGTGCAAGAAAACACTTAACATTATTTCCGCTGCGTAATGTTTTATACTCTGAAAAACCGGGACCAACAATCTTCATATAGTACTTATATAATTTTATTGACGATACATGTTATTGTTGCATAAGGTTTAACCAAACGGTTTATGAGCTATTCAAGTCTCGAGTTTTGACTCGATGAATGAACTTGTTTAGTAAAGTTCTTATTAGATGAACCAAACTTGAACTTTATAATATTCTACTCGTGAGGAAGCTTAGTTAAATTTAATTTGTATAACTTATAAAATCATTGACTTTATAAAATTATTATTTTCGTTATTTAAGAGTAACAATTATGATATATCTTTCTATTTATATGAAAATTAATCGAATTCGAGTATGAGTATGATATTATTCTTGGAATGAATAATTTTTTTTCAAAAAGAAAATAAATATTATAAATATATTCTAAATTTCAAAAATTTGTTTAGACTCGACTAAGGCTCGATTGAGTTAGTGAACTTTAAAGCATTGGATGAAAAAGCTCAAAGCTCAACTTAAAAATAAATAAGTCAAACTTGAGCAAAATACTATTCGACTAGCTGAGAAAAGTTTTTTTTATTCTTAAATTTAAGTTATTAAAATTTTATTTACAATCTACTCTGTCACAATAAAGATTGAATGTAATTGCTTTGATATAACTATACGAAGAAATTAGGGCATAATTTTATAGTTCGCAGAAGGCCTCCAAAACAATCGGGCCGATCCTACGCCATGCGCTGCGTGCATACATGTTTTTATTGATAAATAATCAAGAATACAACAATATTTACTCTTAATTTGAGCATTAGATGGATGACGTTATCAGCGTGGACGTTTCTCCATTCAAACAAGTCGGGTAAATTTTCTCTTACAAAATGAAAATGAGGTAATTTATGACCACAAAGTTACTGACCTCTTCTAGCTAATTAACAAATAATCCAATGAGAAATGTAGCCATGTTTGGACCTACCTACCTACCAATCCCATTATTTATAGCACACTCTGCTTCTCTCCCAACTCCCTTGCATTTTCCATCATCTTCTCCGGTTCTCCCATGCCTTCTCTACTTCATCACCTCATTCTCTTCTCACACTTCATCTCTCTAGTCAATGCTGGTCAGCAGCCACCCTCCCCGGGCTACTACCCGAGCTCCCGGTTTCCCTCGATGACCTTCCATCAGGGTTACCGGAACCTCTGGCCCCTGGTCATCAGACCGTAGATAACTACAGTGTTACTATTTGGCTCGATAAAACCTCAGGTTTTATTTTCAACTTATTAATTTCTAACAAAAACACATATAAATTATATATAATATTCTCGTTTAGTTTAACTAAATCACAATATACTTGTTTTTGAGGTGGCAGGAAGCGGGTTCAAGTCGGTTAAACCGTTTCGATCCGGTTACTTTGGAGCTGCGATTAAACTCCAACCCGGGTACACTGATGGAGTTATTACAGCTTTCTATGTAAGAATTTTTCTGCACATGATGCCACAGTTTCAGTCACACGTGCTATAAACCAGCATCTCAGTTAATTATTATTATTATTTTAAAATTTTTGCGTAAACGGTCACTAATCAAATTAAAAATCCTAAAATATCTGTGTCTAGGCAGTTTAACAAGTAATTGATGCTTAATCGCCACCAAGAAGGATTAGGTGCCGCCAAGTCGGTTCAAGCGGTCAATTTTCTTTCAAAAAAAATTATTTTAAAATTTATATAATTTTAATTTATTAATAAATATGCATTATAAGTATTAACTATAAAAAATCAGCTTATCAATTAACTACCGCTTTAAAAAAAATGTTTAGGGCCTCCTACATAGATTGTTTTGGCGCTTGGTTCCATTCAAGTGCTCGATTAGCGTCTAACAATTTTTACAATTATAGTTGTTATAAATGAGTGGTAATTGATAAATTATGTGCAGCTTTCAAACAATGAAGCTCATCCGGGGTTCCATGATGAGGTGGACATTGAGTTTTTTGGGACAACATTTGGGAAGCCATACACTCTTCAGACAAATGTATATGTAAGAGGGAGTGGGGATGGAAGAGTCATTGGGAGAGAGATGAAGTTTCATTTATGGTTTGATCCCACTCAACATTTTCATCATTATGCCATTCTATGGTCTCCCAATCACATCATGTAAGCTTTCAACATATATGTCTCCATTCCTTACATTTTTTATTAAAGGCTAAATTAGATTTTATCTAACAATAAATATAAAATTGAGTAAAATTAATAAATTATTTTGGTCTATCTTCTTTCTCAACCCCTCATATCTTCCTCCCTTTTCTTATTTTTTTTTTTAAAGAAAAGTTTAGTCCAACAATGATTTGCACCACTCTTTGCATGTATTACATTATATTTAGGTGTATAATGACATAATATAAAAACTGAGGGTGGTCTCCTATTCACAGATCAGATATTCTCTGAAATTTGAACGGTAAAACATTTTCACCACTGCTCGCGAGGAGTACTAGACAAGATCTATGTAACATTCTTGAATACTAAACCCAATAATTAATTATCAGCACCTAAATATCCAAACTTTAATTTTTCATTCAAATCATAATGTTGATGTGATTGGATCATTTGTAATTTTGTTGGTAAAAAAAAAAAAAAAAAAATCAGATTCTTTGTGGATGATGTGCCAATAAGAAGATATCCAAGGAAGTGTGATGCAACATTTCCATTGAGACCAATGTGGGTTTATGGATCGATATGGGATGCATCATCGTGGGCGACCGACAATGGTGAATACAAGGCCGATTACCGTTACCAACCCTTCGTCGGAAAATTCGCCGACTTCAAAGCCACCGGTTGCTCCGCCTACTCCCCCGCCTCGTGCCGTCCCGTCTCAGCTTCGCCATACCGGTCCGGCCGTCTGACGGGGCTGCAAACCAGGGCGATGCAGTGGGTGCAAAGTCACTGCGTGGTGTATGATTATTGCAAGGACTATAAGAGAGACCATTCCCTAACTCCAGAAGGTTGGAATTAATCCCCGATTTCGAAGCACAGTAGTTAAATTCTTTGTTTATGATTAATTATTTATGAGTTGAGAGACATTTTTTTTTTCTATTGAAATTGTATATCTCAATTTTCAAAAAAGCTAGTATGCTAGAATTAATTATTTCAAAATTCTTAAAATAAAATTTTGTGATGTCTACCAAAAGAAAGTGGAGGAGAAAAATAAATAAAATTGTATTTTGTTGTGAGTTTGTTGATAATTTTAATTAGTTAAAAGAAACATGTATATTGAAATAGAAAAAGAGTGGAAGAGATATAACAAGAAATGGTGAAGTGATTATCAGCTCAGTGGAATCGAGTACAAATAAGTCCAAGTCTCGAACTCTTAGCGAATCAAACTCGATTTTTTTTTATTTTTAACTTTTTATGAAAATTAAGATATTTATATATGCTCAATAAATAATTTAATAATAAGTGGACGAGTAAAAATTAATATTATAATAAGATCAATAATGCTCGTGAGTCTATAGTGTCCTTAAGCTCAATTACTCGAATAATTCGAATTCAATCTGATTGATATCGAATTGATTAAGTTTTTAGAATCAATTTTAAATGACTAGCAAGTTGACTTAACTAACTCATGATCACCTTTAAATAAATGTAGTTTACATTGAATTAAGTATATATTATTCAATTTGATTGATATCGAATCGATTTTGAATTTTTTCGAACCAATTTCAAATAACTAGCATTTTGAATTGACTAATGATCACCTTTAAATAAATGTTTTTTTAAAAAAAACTTGAATTAAGTGCATATTATTCACTTGTTAATTTTGAGGTCAAGCAATAAATATTTGTTCAGTTTATGTTTGCTTGTAAAATTGAGAAGTCGATTTTTATGAGTACAAGTCTACAATATTTTCCTGGTAGTAAATTATGAAAAAAATATATTATAATAATATTATTATTAAACAATCTTTTATTTTATCTTTATTTTATATTTTATAAAATAGATAATAAATTATTTATTTTTAATATAATAAATCTTTTTATTTTATTATTAAATTAATTATTATTTATATAATATTTTAATAATTTTCTAAACCTTTAAACTTAAAAAAATTATCAGAATTGAAAATGATTCCCAAATCATCTCATAAACCAAACACCAAGAATTGAGAATGATTCTCAAATCTAAACTCATACCCATTCCCTTTACTATCAAACCCATACCCATAGTAATTCCCGACAGTTATACCAAACGCCCCTTAATAATGTAGCTGGACAGTGATTAATGCGAATTCGATCTACACCCGGTGCTACCATAACAACCAACACCATAACACCATAATTCTAGCCTTTAGGGTTTAGGCAGCTATGACTACATAGATGCATAAATTAATATAGAATTTCTAAATTTTAGAACATAATGATTAAATACTTTACTTATAATTAATTATAATTGATCATGAGTTCAAGAAATATTGAAGAATAAGAATTTCACACATATTTTATCATATTTGTAATAATAATATGATTTTCAAAATGATTGCAATTTAACATTATTTTCAATTTTTTAGTTACAACGCATCTCATTTAAAAAAAAATTATCATTTTTATCAACATTGGAACGGTGGCTAGAAAGTAATATTCTTGAATAATATTTATGTGAAAATGGTTAAAATAATTATATTTTTAAGTTTATAGCTAAAATAGTTTTGAAAGTTAAATAAATAACAAAGTTTGTGAGATGAATTCTCATGAGACGTATTTAAATTTATACATATATTTTATTGTAACTGCCGCAACCCACGTATCAACTGTCTCGACCTCGAATTGACTGTCGCCCGACTTCTTCTACGTCAACGAACACATCCTCTATGACAATCCACATAGAATACTTAAGTCTGAGATTTTCACTCGTTTGATGATACCACTAATACCCTTCCCATTGAGGCCCAAAACTCTTCAATAATGTAGGGAAATAATATAATTCTATTTCACTCAATGAAAATAAGTATACAAGGATGTTTATATAGAGGAAAAGTAAATCTATACTAATGTATCTAACAAATACAATAAAGATATGAGTACATTAAAGATATATATCTATGTAAGATATGAATATATCTTAACACCCCCCGCAAGCGAAGACGGAGATAATCGAAGCTTGGAAGCAAAATACTCGAATAGCGGTCTTGATAGGCTTTTTGTAAAAATATCTGCTATTTGCTCTTCGGAAGGTATGAATTTCGTTTGAAGCTTGTTGGAACTGATCAACTCTCTCACAAAGTGATAGTCAATGTCGATATGTTTAGCACGTTTGTGAGCAATGGGGTTCTGTGTGAGAAACAGTGCGCTTGAATTGTCTGATAGAATGTGAGGAGTCGAACGTAGCTCGAGTTTGAGTTCTCGAAGGACGTTGGAGATCCACATGATTTCCGAAGCCGTATTTGCTATAGCACGATATTCTGATTCACAACTGGATCGGGAAACTGTAGGCTGTTTCTTTGCATTCCAAGAAACCAAGTTAGGACCGAGAAAAATAGAATATCCATAGGTTGATCGTCGAGTATCCGGACATCGAGCCCAATCAGCATCTGAATAACCAACTAGCGAAGGAGAGCCTGTGGTGAACGTTAAGCCGTAACGCGCGGTGCCCTTAACATAACGAAGCACCCTCTTTAAAGATTGGAAGTGTTCAATGGTCGGAGCCTGCTGAAATTGACTCATAGTGTTTACAGAGTATGCAAGGTCCGGACGAGTTATCGTGAGATATTGTAGTGCTCCAAGTAAAGATCGGTATAAGGTGGGATCTTCGAAGGGAGCACCATCTCGTTCAAAAGTAACGCCCGAAGCCAAGGGCATGGACACGGGTTTGGTGTCGGTCATGTTAGCGCGTTGAAGAATTTCGAGCGCATACTTTGTCTGTGTGAGAAATAGGCCAGTCGCCGTGTAATGAGCTTCAAGACCTAAGAAATAACCGAGACGCCCCAGATTTTTGGTGCGAAATTCAGCGTGAAGCTGAGACATCAGAGCTGCAATCTTGGATGGATTATTACCCGTAATAATAATGTCATCGACGTAGACCAACAGATAAATGAGAACGGAATCATGGCTGAGCACAAATAGTGAGGTATTAGAGGCGCTGCAAGTAAAACCAAGAGTAAGCAGGAAGGAGCGAAAACATTGGTACCATGCCAACGGTGCTTGCCGAAGTCCATAGATAGCCTTGTGAAGATGACTAACATGCAATGGATGTGTAGGACTTTCAAAACCGGGAGGTTGCTCCATATAAACTGGCGTGGTTAGGATGCCGTTGAGGAAGGCGTTCTTGACGTCAAGTTGATGAAGAGACCAAGAGTTCATAATAGCAATAGCAATAACGATGCGAACAGTCGAGGCTTTTACAACTGGATTGAAAGTATGAGTGAAATCAAACCCAGGTACTTGGCTAAACCCTTGAGCGACAAGGCGAGCTTTGTAGCGATCAACTGAACCGTCGGCAAGAAGCTTTGTGCGATAAACCAACTTAGAGCCAACAATATTAGTGTTGGTCGGCCGTGGTACAAGAGTCCAAGTACAATTGTTGTGAAGAGCCCGTAGTTCATCGACCATTGCATCTTTCCACTCGGAAACCTTCAAGGCGGACTTAATTCCACGAGGTTCCGGCAAAGCTGTAGAGGCAGAAAATACAGAAACCAAATTTATATCAATCGGATACCGTGGTTTGAAGATACATGCCTTAGCGCGCGTTTGCATGGGGTGTCGGTTTACTGGAACTATGGCTTGAGGAGGCAAGTGTATAGGGGGAGGTGGATTAGGGTTTGGGGGTTGGGGATCTTGTTCGACGGGAGAAGGCGGGGGTTCGAGTGGAACGGGTGGAGGCTGGGACGAATCGTCGAGAGGACAAATCGTGCATGGAGGGTTAGGACTGGGTAATGGTGAGCAAGATGGCGACGTGGCTGGAGTTTGTTCAAAATAACTCGTGAGCTGAAGTCGAGAGAGAGCGGAAGGAGTACTAACCCTAGAGAAAGGCAGGTGTTGTTCATCAAATGTTGCATGTTTGGTGATGTAAACACGAGAGGTAGAAGGTTCTAGGCAACGAAAACCCTTGTGATGAGAACTATAGCCTATGAAGATACATGGAAGACTACGAGGTTGAAGCTTGTGTTTTGCATAATCGCGAAGACAGGGGAACACCCGACACCCAAAAACTCGAAGGGAGGCATACGGGGGTTGTTTTTGAAAAGCCAGCTCATAGGGAGAGCGATGTTGAAGAACTAGGGACGGGAGGCGATTAATGAGATGAACAGCGGTGCTAAAAGCTTCTACTCATAAGTATAGAGGAGCGGACGAGTGAAATAATAGAGACAAACCCATCTCCGTAATGTGGCGATGTTTTCTTTCTGCTCTACCATTTTGAGATGGTGTGTAAGGACATGAGAAAATGTGATGAATACCGGATTTTTCTAAGTGAGATTTTAAACGAAAATTTGTAAATTCAGTTCCTCCATCAGAATGAAATTTCTTGATTTTGCATGAGAATTGGTTTTCAGCAAAAGCGTGAAAATTCAAAAAGACATCATAGAAATCCAATTTAGCACGTAAAGGATAGAACCAGATGAAACGAGAAAAATCATCAATAAAGACAGCATAATATCGAAAACCAGACTGTGATGTTACTGGAGAAGGACCCCAGAGATCACAATGCACAAGTTCTAGAAGTTTAGTGGCACGACTATCAGAAATTGGAGAAGGTAAATGCATGTTCTTAGCTAATTGACAAGACTGACATAAATTTTGACTGACAACTGAAGGAGAGAAAGACAAACGATCGAGATTTCGAAGTGAGTTCAGAATTGTGGATGATGGATGACCGAGACGATTATGCCATGTATCCACAGAAGCAGAGGGAAGGCGTGTTTGAGCAATAGCCGTGAGGGCATGAACTGAGTTTTGGAGAGAGTACAACCCATGCTTACGCACGCCGGAGGCAAGAATCCTGCCGGTAGTCCGAGTCCGAATTTAAAACTGCAAGTCAGTAAACAAGACATCAACTGGGTAGTCATGTGTAAGTTTACTAACAGATAATAAGTTTTTGGTAATTGCAGGAACAACAAGGACATGATATAATGATAAGGAATTGATCACTGTTATTTCTAACAGATTAATTATAGAAACAGTGGCAAATAAATTTGTAAACCCTAAGGTTATCGATCCAGGGGAATTGTGTGGGGAAACTATCCTATATACTAGCTATGATCCTAAGATTCATTGTTTGAGGAATTCAAAATCAGGGTTTTAACTTCGAAAATAAAGATAACGATACTTGAAAATTAAAGGAGTTTTGAAAGCAAATTAAAGGAGCACAGATTCTAGGGAAGAACTCTTATTATGGATAACATGTAGGAGCCAATTAATTTAACAGGTGGAATACTGCAATAATGCTATATTTCCTTGTTTGGCAAATATAACCTAGATTACTAATTAGTGACTCATCTCCGCTCGGTCTCAAAGTACACCAAATTAGTCAATCTGATAAGCAAATCAGTTCAATTCCTACATCTAGTACATCTGTTTGGATAGTGTAGATCGTATCATGTATTCCTATTCCCACTATTAATATTCACCTCTCGGTCCTTCTATCAATAGCTAGACATCTAAATTAATCGTCACCTCTCGGTCCTTGAATTAATCTAGAATTATAGAATAAACACAGGAATCATGAACCTAATTAATTAATCCTAACATGCATCCATAATATTATTCAAACCCTAGAACCCGCTAGGGTTTCTAGCCACTCATCGTAGATAGAAATCCAAAAGAAAACATATTAAATTGCATAAACATAAAAGAACTTACAAGAAAAATAAAGGGTTTCGTGTTTCCCAAGTCTCCAAACTCTCAAAACCAAATCGTAGAGCGAAGATATGATAAGGAATGCTCAAAAATCGAGTTTAGTAGGCTATTTATAGTGGTGGATGTGTATCCTATCAAATCTAGGGCTAAAGATATGAATAAATCCAAATTTCCTCGAATTTCCGCTCCAGCAGACATCTCGGTAGATCGTGGCTAATCACCGTCGATCGACGTGAGTTCCTGGATGGTGTCGATCGATGCCAGTTGGCATCTGTCGAAGCAGCTTCTCACTCCTTCTGCGCGGTCTCACGGTTTTGGCCATAACTTTCTCTCTCGAACTCCGATTGACCCGATTCCAGTTGCGTTGGAGAGCTAACTCAAAGCATCATCCATTGCCATGTGCCAATAGCTCGAATTCCTCTTGTGGAAGAACTCTTCATTGCTACTCTTACACGTCACTGCTTCCGGAACGGATTTCTCGTGAACTTAGGCCTAAAACCCTACAAAAACACCAAAATGCGCATAATACCACCTAATATAGACTCATGCATAGAATATATATATAAACTCAATAAAACTACATAAAATAGTAGAAAATAATATAGATAAGCGAGTAAAATAATGAGCTTATCAGGAATCTGTGAGTGGAAAGGAACCCGTGTGGGTTATTTGAAGACATTGACCATTACCAACGGCAACACGATCCGAACCAGAATAAGGGTTCAGATTGTTGAGCGCAGACGGATCAGCAGAGATATGAGCCGACGCGCCGGTATCCAAGTACCAATCCGAAACTGGAGGGGAGGAGACAGAACACTGAGCCGAGAAAGCCTCGGCTAACTGAGCGGTCGATTGGGGCCGTGATGAACGAACGAATGACCTGTCAAAGCATTTTGGACAATTGAACGAATCATGATCGGTTTCCCTGCAAAAATAGCACCAAGGTTTCTTCTTTTTATTTTTGTTCGACGAACGACCACGTCCGCGACCTGAGCTGCTGCCGGAATCCCGAGGCTTGGAAGAAGCGTGAAAGGCGACGGGCTGAGACGAATTCGAGGAGTCTGAACCCTTGATAAATAACTCATGACTGATTGCACGAGCAAGGAGGGTGTCAAACTCGGGCAGGACTTCCTGAGCCATTTGCGCCGCGGAGAATGTGGAAAAGACGATGCGAGACCCCGAATAAACCAATGGGATTTATCCAATAGATCGATCGATCGCCCAATGGCTGATAACTGGTCACACAACCCTTTGAAGCGTCGTCCATAATTGGCAACAGGGAGATCCGCTTGCTTGATGGATAGTAAGTCGTCTTTCAAACTGAGTTCGCGAGCCTTTGAACAATGACTATAGGAACGTGAGAGCGTTGTCCATACGTCGCGCGAAGTTGTGCATCCAATAATAACGGCCATAGACTCTTCAGTTAGGGTTGAGATGAGAAATAACTTGATGAGTTGATCACGTGAATACCATGTAGAGTATGCAGGATTGACAACAGGTGCGTTGGCGGTGGACGCGATTGTGCGGGGAGGGGCAGCGATCGTACCATCAATGTAGGGAAATTTTTTTTGCGTAATTAGCAACGGTTCAATTTGGGCATGCCAAAGAAGATAATTTGTTGACGTAAGCTTGATATTCACCATATGAATGATAGTTGACAGAGGTAATGTGGGTAGCTCGAAGAAATCGTCCGGCGCGGCCATTGAAAAAGGGTCGCCGATAATAGATGGAGGAATTAGGGTTTATTCCAAGGTATGGCTGATACCATGTAGGGGAATAATATAATTCTATTTCACTCAATGAAAATAAGTATACAAGGATGTTTATATAGAGGAAAAGTAAATCTATACTAATGTTTCTAACAAATACAATAAAGATATGTATACAAGATATGAGTACATTAAAGATATCTATGTAAGATATGAATATATCTTAACAAATAAGATCCATCAATAGAAATTTATTTGAAATTCCAAACAACTTGATTCAATTCATAGATGTCAGTTTGCATTTAATTATTACCACTTCAAGTCTAAATTATTGTTTAAACCCACCACTGTAAATCGCACTTGTTTATGACTAAGTGTGTTAAGAATTGAAGCGATTGCAGACACAAATAACAAACAGAAAAATAAAGTGTAACACCCATGCTTGCCTTCCCAATTTAGAGGCGTGCTACAGTGAGTTGAGTGGTTCAAACAGTGGAAGACTTGAACAAAACAAGCAGAAATAATGGTTCACACCCAATGAGTTCAACAATAACACTTGAATAAGCATAAGTTTTAACGAGGAATGCAACCTCGTATACAAGGAGCACGAATAAATGACAATATGAAGTAGTTCGGTTCTCATTTGTTATCACAAACAGGAAAGAAAAATAAGTTCAGAGTTTCATGCAGTAGAAAATTACGCAATGGAGATATGCATATGAAGATGCATATCTCAAGATCAAGGTTCTTGCTACGATAGTCATGCCCTCTACACCTTCGCATCTGCATCGCTGCTGTTAACCTGCGCATTTTAAAAATAATGCGAGGGGCTGAGTACCAAGGTACCTTGTGGAGACAGATAAGTTCATAAATTTACTCACTTATCTATAGTATTTCATACTATTTTATGTAATTTTCTTAAGTTTATATATATAATTCATGCATGAGTCTATTATATGTGGTTTTATACTTGTCATGGTGTGTTTTTGCAGGTTTTAGGCATAAATTCACTTGAAAACCGTTCCGAACGCAGTTGACGTGTAAGAGTAGCAGTGAAAGATTTCTCCACACAAGAAATTCGGGATATTGGCGCATGAAAATGGATAGAGCTTCTAATTAGCTTTCCAACGCAACTGGAATCGGGTCAATCGGAGTTTGGGAGTGAAAGTTATGGCCAAAACCGTAAGACCGCGCAGACGGGGCAGATCGACTTCGACCGACGCGAGAGTCGACATCGATCGAGGTGGAAAGCACGTACGTCGAGCAATGCTGAGCCACCTCGATCGAATTCGACTGAAATTTGGCAAAATTTGCTCAAATTTGAATCAAATCGGATTTCCAGCCCTAGATATGATAGGATACACATCCCCCACTATAAATTGGCCCTAATTTCGAGTTTTATTCATCTTTTCATTCAGTTTTGGACCTTTGAAGCATTTAACATCCTTTATTTTACAGCACGAACCTTTACTTTCTTGTAAGTTATTTTGTATGCACTTTAATAACATGTTTTGTTTTGGTTTTTTATCTGCGATGAGTGGCTAGAAACCCTAGCGGGTTCTACGGCAACGAATATCAATCTTATGCATATTTAATTGATTAACATTGAATTGCTTGGTTTTGAATTCCTGTTTGAATTGTTAGGATTTAGAATTAATCAGATCGAGAGATAGAATTAATTCTAGGTTTACAGTTATTGATTGAAAGACTGAAAAGTGAAAATTGATAACAGGAAAAGGATTTCAAATACAATTAACAATTTGTCCTAGGGGAAGATAATAATTGTAGGGTTTAATGTGAGGATTTATAAAAGATTAATTAGTATTGTGTTATTGAGGCCGACAAAGCATATACATTTACATATTAGTAATCTAGGCTATAATTGTCCGACCAAGAAGTTATAGTACATTAAGATTTTCCACCAAAGCAAGTTAATTGATTATTTGTACTTTGATTGATATTTCGCCTTAGGATCTGTGTCTCTTTAAATCTTCTTTCAAAACTCTTTAAATTCCCGTACTGTTTTCTTTAAATTCCAAAACTCAAAACCCCTGTTTTCTGATAACTCAAACAATAGATTCTAGAATCATGGTGTAGACGCACAAAAATTCACAGCAAATCAAATCGTGCCACGTGGATTTAATTAATCAAATATCAATTTATTTAATTTTTGGAAATTAATTTAATTAATTTTCTAAGTTAAATAAATAAGAAAATGATATTTGATTTTCTATCCAATGAGAGGTTGACATGTGGCAAGCTCACCCAAAATGAAGTGCATAGGATCACCACTCAACCAACCAATCAAGTCTTGCCACCTAAGCCCTACATCTCTCCATTTTGCCTATAAATAGAAGACATAATTGAAGAGAAAATGGGAAGAGAAGGGTGGATAAATTTGAAGAGCTCAAGACTTGATGAAAGAATTCTCTCCAAATATTCAAGGCATTCATTTGAAGATTTGAAGGTGTTCTTCATCATCTCCAACGTATTCTTCATCAAATCAAGCAATTCCTACATTTGATTCGGAATCAAGGCTCGTAGCCCCCGAAGAAACGTTAGAAGCCCTCCAAAGTGTTGAAGAAAAAGATTAAAGATTGAATTCAAGAAGAACAAGTAGATAAAGCTTCAAGTCCACGAAGAACAAGGTCGAAGATCTTCAAGAAATCATCCAAACATGACTTTTAATCCAAAAACAAGGTGAAAGCCCTTCGAATTAACGTCATAAAACTTCAAGATCAAGTTGAAGAGGATCGACGGAGCCAAATTCTGTTGAAGACCTCGAAGAACACTCAAACATCAAGTTCGAAGAGAAGAATCAAATGAAGAATAGAGATAGAATCCACAAAATGTATTTTGATCCAAATTGAAATCGGATTGTATCCAAATTTCATGTTTATTTAATTGAATACGATTTTCATGATTACAAATTTTGGCACGCCCGGTGGGACGATCTCTACCTTTCATCTCTTCTCTTCATCTAAGTTCAAGGATGTCTCAGGCATCAAATACCTCAAAAGTTGTCGGTGTCATTACAAGAAGCATGGCAAGACAAGCAATGGAAACTCTAAAGTCGACTGCTTCTGACGATGAAGTGCAAAGAGGTAATCCTTCCTCATCAGTGATGATGGTTAACACTTCAACCGTAGAAGAACAGCTAGCAAGCATGAAAGAGTTAGTGGAAATGCTAAGCAAGCAGGTGCACGAGCGAAACGTTGAGATTGCAAGGCTCAAAAAGGAGAAAGAAGAGTCTAGCCGTACGAGTGACAATGAAAGCGAAGGAAATGATGGCAAGGAAACACCTCTTAAAAAACAAGCGAGTGATGAGGCTAAGTCCACTTCCAAAATTTTACAAGTCTCCTCTGATGGCTTCATTCAAGTGGATCAACTTAAAGAATTCATTGAAGGAACCTTGAAGACAAAGTTTGAAGAAAGCTCCAAACCATCATTAGCTTACTCCAAGCCATACACCCAAAGAATTGAAAACTTGAGGATGCCCATGGGCTATCAGCCACCAAAATTCCAACAATTTGATGGAAAGGGAAATCCGAGACAACATATTGCTCACTTCATCGAAACCTGCAACAACGCCGGAACATACGGAGATCACTTGGTGAAGCAATTTGTGCGCTCTCTTAAAGGAAATGTTTTCGATTGGTATATGGACTTGGAACCAAACTCAATTGATAGTTGGGGCCAATTAGAGCAATAATTCCTTAACCGCTTCTACAACACAAGAAGAACAGTCAGCATGGTGGAGCTCACAAACACCCGCCAATGGATAGAAGAGCCTGTGATTGACTACATCAATAGGTGGAGAAACCTATGTTTAAATTGTCGAGATCGTTTGTTTGAAGCTTCTGCAATTGAAATGTGTATCCAAGGAATGAATTGAGGTCTTCAATATATTCTTAAAGGGATTCAACTGATTACTTTTGAAGAATTGGCAACTAGAGCCCATGGCATGGAACTAAGTATGGCTGCAAGCGGAATGAAAGAACCTCCAGTTCGAGAGTTTGGCAAATATCAAGAAAGGAAAGACTTTCAAAGAGAGGGCAAGCCGTTCAATAAACCCTTGACAACAGAATTTATGGCAGTTAAGGCAACACCCACCACGTTCCGAAAGAAGGAAGTCAATAAGGATAAGCGGAGGGCGCTATAAGAAAGCATGCCAAGAAAATTGTCTCTTAAAGAAATGTAGCAGCGAGAATATCCTTTCTTAAACTCAGATGTACCAGGGATCTTCGATGATTTACTCTAAGTGGGGCTAATCGAGTTGCCAGAAATGAAACGTCCGGAGGAAGCCAATCAAGTTGGCAATCCCAAATATTGCAAGTACCATCGATTGGTTGGTCATCCCATTCAAGATTGTTTCATATTCAAAGATAAAGTCAAGCAATTCCTACGTTTGATTCAGAATCAAGGCTCGTAGCCCCCGAAGAAACATTAGAAGCCCTCCAAAGTGTTGAAGAAAAGGATCAAAGAGTAAATTCAAGAAGAACAAGAAGATCAAGCTTCAAGAACACGAAGAACAAGGTCGAAGTTCTTCAAGAAATCATCCAAACATGATTTTTAATCCAAAAACAAGGTGAAAGCCCTTTGGATTAACGTCATAAAACTTCAAGATCAAGTTGAAGAGGATCGACGGAGCCAAATTCCGTTGAAGACCTCGAAGAACACTCAAACATCAAGTTCGAAGAGAAGAATCAAAGGAAGAATAGAGATAGAATCCACAAAATGTATTTTGATCCAAATTGAAATCGGATTGTATCCAAATTTTGTGTTTATTTAATTGAATACGATTTTCGTGATTACACATGGCTAGTACATGAAGTACTTTCGTTACACAAGTCCCCTGGATTCGATAACTTTAATGTTCTTTATAAATTTATTTGCTGTTGTAACTGCAATTAGTCTGTAGAATTTTACAACGATCAAATTGGCGTCGTTGCCGAGGAATTGTTAGATATTATTTTGTTATTAGTTTATTCTAGGATTAATTGGATTGAGTTTGTATTTTTAATTTCGTGTGCGTGTGTGCGTTTTCGTCTCGACTTCAATCAACGCCTGCCTGCGTCGATCGATGTCGAGAACTCTGAGCGTCGATCGACACCCATCCGTGTCGGTCGACGCCAAGCTGATTTTTCCTATTTTCTCTTTCAAGTGGTGCATGAACACTAGGTCTCAAAGGAAGCCGCTTGAAGCCTTCAACCCTGAGATAGGAAACTCCTGCAGGAAAGGAAAAGACAAACAACAAGAGATGGAAGAGAATCCTGAAGCACCACTGCAGAATATGACTCCCGATGAGTAGAGGAAGTTTGTGAATGAGGTACAACAACTGAGAGCACAACTACAAGCAGCCCAGGCTACTCAGATGGAACAAGCTGCGAGACTGGCAGAATTGAACAACAGGCAGATAGTGGTTCCGCAAAGGTCCATCTTGGATCGATTCCTTCCACAGCAAGAGAAGGCCGGATTCAAAGTTGGCATCGATGCCAACAACTTTGAGTTGCGTACAGATCTTATTCAGATGGTGCAGCAAAATCAGTTTGCGGGGAGAGCTGTAGAAGATCCATATGCCCACCTCAACCAGTTCATTGAGGTGTGTGACACTATGAAGCAGAATGGAGTACCCCAGGATGTAATCAGAATGAAACTATTCTCGTTCTCACTCAGAGACGAGGCGCGTTCTTGGTTGGCTGGATTGGATAAGACTTTGATAGGGACATTGTAGGGTTTTTCCGTGAACCGAATCACCAAAACCAAACTGAACCGGATCGATTTATGGTTATTGCACATAATTAGAATTCTCAAAACCCTAGCATGCTCCTATAAATTTAATACGAAGAATTGTGGATTTAGGGTTTACCGTAACTCCGTCGAGTCTGAACCGATCTTTCGCGTTTGAATTCCAAATCTCAATTCAACCACACGTTCAGATTTAATTTGCGAAAACAGAAATTAGAGATCTAATTTTTTAGAGAAAATCGAAACAGAAAGAGAAGGAAGAAAGAAAATCTGTTCTCCAGATCAGATCTTCAGGGTTGTGTCTCAATGCTGATCAGATCTACTACTGGTGAGGACTCCGTAGATCTGTATTCTAAGCAGGACCTGAATCAGAATTCTCTTCCCTCTCTACCAAAAACGGCGCCTCCTCTCTCTCTAGGGTTTAGTGTGTTTCAACTGTGTTATGACTTATGAGAGAGAGCTGTCTATTTATAGACCTAGGGTTGGAAACCCTAATGGGCCATTTTGGGCTCAATTCAGCAAATTTAATTGGGCCAGTCCTGGGACCTAATGCAAATAATAAAGTGGGCCTATAAATTAATTAATTCCCATGTCCACAACCCAGGACACAATTAATTAATTAATATTAATTCTTTTTCACCACAGAATTAATACTGACCTACCCCTTTATTACCACGTTATGAGAACGGGCTGCATTAATTGAGAATCCCCATATTTAAGGTTACCGTACATCCATTAATTAATCGGAGCCTCTTACAAGCTCTAACTACAATTAATTAATATCTTATAATTCCTGAGTAGTACCACTCAAACCTTATCACTCGTGCCTGAACTTAATCAGCCTGCAGGACTTTGGCACGATGAATGTTATTGAGCTCCTCAGGGAATGTCCCCATCCAATTACTCGGATATGGTTACCTAAGTCCAGTCTCAGGCGGTACTACACGAACTGCTGTTACCCAAGATGCGGATATACGAGCACGTTACTTAGGCTCTCCACCATGGCAAATCAAAGCAACAGTCAACCCGTGCAAACCCCTGAACCTTCGTTAGGGTTTGCACTCAATCAATATGACGAGATCTTGTATTCGCTGATGTTAGACAGACAAATACATCTCACTGCGGTCCATCAATACGCCACCTCTGCGTACCAGCATGTCAAGTAACCAAGACAGACTACTTATTCCGACAATGCCGCAGCCATCCGGACAGACGTATCCTCATACACTGTCTCGGCTATGATCAGTTTTATGTCTCACTAGGTCAAGTGATCATACTGTCTTCTGTGATCTACAACACACCGTATGATCGTCCCTATCGGTGAGACAAGAGGATACCATTGTTCACACATGTAAGATTGTTAACAGATAGGAGAAATAAACCGTTGTATACTCATTGTAATAAATGCTTTCAGTATACAAAACCCATCAATCTCCCACTTATACTCAAAGCATAACTAAGCTATTACAGAGTATACAGTCTGTCTATCTAGTCTGCTGTCACTTTAACCACTATCAGTGGTCGGCATCCACCTCAGACCCAGCTCACGAATATGTCTTTCGTAAACTTTCTGCGGCAAGCTCTTTGTTAACGGATCAGCAAGATTGTCAGTAGTGTCAATCTTCTTAATCAGCACATCGCCCCTCGATACGATTTCTCGTATGATATGGTACTTTCTCTCTATGTGTTTGCTTGCCCTGTGAGACCGCGGTTCCTTTAAGTTTGCCACTGCACCAGAGTTATCACAATAAATTGTGATACTCCTCGGCAAACTCGGGATCACGCCCAACTCTAAAAGGTAGTTCCGGAGCCACATCCCCTCTTTCGAGGCATCGGAGGCGGCGACATATTCCGCCTCCATGGTGGAGTCAGCAATGCATTTCTGCTTTGAGCTCCTCCAAGATACAGCTCCACCTCCCAGGGTAAACACATATCCTGAGGTCGATTTCTTCTCATCCTGGTCCCCTTGGAAATCCGAGTCTGTATAACCCACAGGGCACAAATCCTCACTTTGATAAACTAGGCGGAAATTCCTAGTTCTCTTCAAATACTTGAGGATATGCTTTACAGCAGTCCAGTGCGCCTGTCCAGGGTTAGACTGATATCTTGCTACCATGCCAACGGCATAACAGATATTTGGCCTGGTACACAGCATCGCATACATGAGACTACCCACCGCCGAAGCATATGGTACAAGACTCATCTCGTCTTTCTCCCGCTGTGTCTGAGGACACTGCCCACTAGAAAGACGAATGCCATGTCTGAAAGGTAGCAAGCCTTTCTTGGCGAGTTGCATGCTGAACCGGGCAATCACAGTATCCACATAGGATGCCTGGGATAAGCTCAACATTCTTCTCTTACGATCTCGTAAGACCTTAATCCCAAGAATGTACCCAGCTTCTCCCAGATCCTTCATTTGGAACTGTTCGGACAACCAAACTTTGATTTCGGACATCACTCCCTCGTTGTTTCCAAATAGGAGTATGTCATCAAGGTAAAGTGCAAGAAAGACCACGCTCCCACTGACACAAAGTCAGTTAACACAACTTTTGTTTTCCAACTGTGCAAATTCATAGGATTTAATCACATCGTTGAAACGTAAGTTCCACAACCTTGAAGCTTGCTTAAGTCCATACAAGGACTTCCTAAGCTTCCAGACAAGATGTTCTTTGCCCTTGCTTATGTAACCCTCGGGTTGCTGCATATAGATGTCTCTACCTTCTTCAAGGTAACCGTTTAGAAAAGCGGTTTTGACATCCATCTGCCAGATCTCGAGGTCCATATGCGCAGCTATGGCAAGGAGTATCCGGATGGATTTGAGCATGGCTACGGGTGAAAAGGTTTCGTCATAGTCAATGCCCTCTTTCTGACTATAACCCTTTGCTACCAGCCTGGCTTTAAAAGCCATGATCTTTCCATCCGCCCCTTTCTTTCTCTTGTATACCCATTTGCACCCTATGGCCCTAAAGCCATCCGGCAAATTAATTTTCTGGTATACATCCATAGCAGTTATGGATTCAATTTCAGAATCCATGGCGACACGCCATTTGGCAACATCCTTGTCCTGCACTGCCTCATCGTAAGTCAGTGGGTGAGAGTCCTCATGTCCGTCTTCCGGGCTCAAGTCCGAAGACTCGCCCACGAACATGTACCTTTCCAGCTGGAAAATAACTCTCCCACTATGACGAGGCATCGGTGCCGTGTCAGTAGTAGGTGCAGTGACTTGTGGTCCTGCACCTTGCACTGAAGAACGTGGCTGTGGTGTTGTACCTCTCACAGGAGCACCCACATCTACATGTTCCCCTTCCCTTGGAATTGCATTCTCGTTCTCAATTTCTTGAAGAACGATATCACTCCTTGACCTGTGATTACGCACATACTCATCCTCCAAGAATCTAGCGTTGGTGCTAACAACGACTCTTTAACTCTCAGGACAGTAAAAGTAACCACCTTTTGTTTGCCTGGGATACCCTATGAACAACATTACTTTTGACCTGCTTTCTAACTTATCAGGTTCCTTTGACAGTACGTGTGTCGGACAACCCCATACTCTAAACTTGCACAAACTAGGTTTGCGACCAAGGAAGAGCTCAGAAGGTGTCTTAGGAACTGATTTAGAATGCACCACATTAAGCACGTAAGCTGCTGTTTCCAATGCGTAGCCCCAAAACGAAATTGGTAAGTTTGCATAACTCATCATTGATCTTACCATCTAGAAGAGTCCTATTTCTTCTTTCAGCTACACCGTTTTGTTGGGGAGTACCCGGTGCAGTCCACTGGGATGTAATCCCATTTTCTGACAAATATTGCAGGGACTCATTATCGAGGTATTCGCCAACGCGGTCAGATCGCAGCGACTTGATAGTTTTCCCGACCTTCTTTTCTACTTCAGCCTTGAGCTCTTTGAATTTCTCAAAGCATTCAGACTTGTAGCGAAGCTGGTAAACGTATCCGTACCTTGAGTAATCGTCAATGAAAGTGACGAAGTACTCGTACCCTCCACGAGCCTGCGTGGACATCGGTCCACATAAGTCAGAATGGATCAATTCCAACACGTCCTCTGCTCGAGACTGACTAGCCTTGAAAGGCCTAGTTAACATCTTGCCCTCGATGCAGGATTCGCAGACTTGATAAGGTACAGCCCAGACTAGGTCCAATGTACCGTCATCTGCAAGTCTCTGAATTCGCTTCAAGCTGATGTGACCCAGTCTCAAGTGCCAGAGATATGTAAGATCCTCATCAGAAGAAGTAAGTTTTCTCTTCCTAGGATTATCAATTACGGATGAATTACATGCAATACTTGCGGAAGACTTATGATTACAGTTAACAACATAGAGAGAATTATTCAGCATTCCACGACAGATAACACCGTTATTACCAATGATAGAAACACCACTATAAAAAATAACTGAATATCCATCAACATAAAGTTTGGAAACTGAAATAAGGTTTTGTCGAAAATCCGGCACATACAAAACATCTCTCAATGTTAAAACAGAATCATCAAAGTACAAGGTGAAATCTCCAATGGCAGCTGCACTCACTTGTGTTGCGTTCCCCATCGAGATGGTAACCTCGTCATTCTTCAGCACCCTTCTCGGTGTGAACCCCTACAAAATATAACAAACATGATCAGTAGCTCCAGTATCCACTACCCACGAATGAGTAGAAACTGATGCTAAACATGTTTCCGTTACAAATGCAAATGACGTACCTTGTCCCTTAGCATTCAGACAATTCACCTTTCTACATCCAGCACACTCGTTCCTCTTTGCAGTGACCTTGGCTCTCTTCCCCTTCCTAGACTTGCTATCACTGCCTGTTTTCCTGAACTTGCTCTCAGCACCATCGTCTCCAACCTTAGAGGTTGTCGAACCAGTACTAGGACCAGACAGAACAGGTTTCCGTACTCGCATGGTAGACTGCTCCACTACAAGATCCTCAAGCAGCTCATGCAGAGCATACTCTCCCTTTGCAGCAGCAACTACCTTAAAGTCATGATAGCATTCCGGAAGAGAATTCAAGATAATATCAATCTCGCCTTGCGCACTGATATTACCACCCCGCACAGTAAACTGTCTCATGAGATCAATCACAGACATCATGTGCGTAGTCACTGAACTATCCTCAACCATCTTCTTGCACACAAGATTGTGCACAAGCTTACAGTTAATAGTTCGCTCCACTTTGCCAAAGGCTGTCGAGAGTTCCTTCGAAAGCTCTCCAGCCCTTTCGAGGTGTTCATACTTATGCCTTAATTCTCTGGACAGGGAACCCGTGATGAGCCAAAAGGCAAACTCATCAGCATCCTCCCATCTATCATAGAATCAAGTTCGCACACTCCTCTTTGAGAACGCAACTGTGGATCCATGTAAAGAACATGTGCTTGATTTTTCAGATAAAGGATGTGTTTGATGCAGAAACTCCATTCATGGAAGTTTGGACCAGTTAGAGGATTGAGAGCAAGTATATGATCGACAGTAGACATAGACATATCTGAAACAATAAAGAATCTTAAATAAGAACATACATGTTGAACTTCGAAAACAGATGCATTGAAAACCTTTAATAAATCAAATACAAATGTTTTCCACTAATTGCCCAAGAGTTCCCACCGCAAGCTACACTCGTAGACGTTTACGATGTCACCCTCAACCAGAACTGCGGGTTTTAAGCCCCAATCCATTTAATTTCACTACCATGTCAGGAAGCTTTTGACACTAGAAATTAATAATAAGTGAATACCTTAGACCAAGCCATCTCTCAAGAACAGGGATGCAATTCTTGCATTATATTCTAAGATGCTTCTAAGCAATTAACCACAAATTTAACTCCGGCCAAAAGAGACAGTTTAGCATGGCACGTAACCATACCGCACAGCCCTTCAAGCTTTTGTTATCTATAATTTAAATCAATCCTAGAATACTTGTGAAAGAGGTCTACACAAGCTACACTCGTAGACGTTTACGCAAAGCCCTCCCACTATTCACATGATTTAAATTGTTTGTCTAGAAATTCCAACAACCGTACCCATGCACCTCCGGGAACTAGCAAGCTACACTCGTAGACGTTTACTAGAACGAGAGATACACTTACAGCCTAGGACCACTTTGTGGAGGTCTATAGATTATAATTAAAAAATCTGCTTAGTATTTTTCTTTTAAAAGGTTTCTTTATGCGCACACATAATTTCTTCGTTATTATATTTTCCAAATTTTTGCATGTATTTAAACAAGCCCAAAAATTCCCAAAATATAATCCAACAAAAGAAATTAATCACATAAGCATGCTTGGAAAGCTGTAAATAATAAAAGCGATAAATCATGTTTTTCCTATTATCTACACATGCTTAATTGCGCACATAAATAAATCACATATCATACGAGGATAATTAAGGCAAACAAAAATTCCTCCTGGCCCCAAAAATAGAAAATAATATCTATCTATTACATATTTGAATTTTGAATTAATTTGGATAAATCCAAATCTTTTCAAATCTTCCAAAAGGGCCTTCAAATCTGGATACACCAAATCTTTTTGGATTTTTAGGCCTTTGTGATCTGATGATTTGCCCTAACCCTAATGCAAACCCTAGGGTTTACACAGGATTGCACAAACCACAAAAACACAAGCCATTGAGACGGGACAGCAGCAGCCGAAGCCGCCGACCGCCGCCGCAGCTAGGCCGGCCACCGGCCAGCGCCGGGCGCCCTGCGCCTGCCGCCGCACCGTGCCGCGCCCGCGCGCCTTCTTCGTGCGCGCGACGTCCGCGCGCCTGCCGTGCCGCGTGCCGTTGTCCGCTGTCGTCTCCGTCAGCCCTTCGTCGGTTCCGTCTTCGTTCTTCGTCCTCGACCCGTCCAGATTAAATTTGAAAAATACAGAACAACTATTCTAATTACAATTTTTCAAATCTACACTAATCACGGATTTTCTCGTGATTTTACAAAAACAATTCAGCCCTACACGGATAAACCACCGCGGGCTGAATCAACGGGTTGCCACGAGGAACAAAAACCAAACATCCACAAAACAATAAAATCATACATGCATATCGAATTTAATTATGAACAACAGAGCCATAAATCAAAAACCTGGCTCTGATACCAATTGTAGGGTTTTTCCGTGAACCGAATCACCAAAACCAAACTGAACCGGATCGATTTATGGTTATTGCACATAATTAAAATTCTCAAAACCCTAGCATGCTCCTATGAATTTAATACGAAGAATTGTGGATTTAGGGTTTACCGTAACTCCGTCGAGTCTGAACCAATCTTTCGCGTTTGAATTCCAAATCTCAATTCAACCACGCGATCCGATTTAATCTGCGAAAATAGAAATTAGAGATCTAATTTCTTAGAGAAAATCGAAACAGAAAGAGAAGGAAGAAAGAAAATCTATTCTCCAGATCAGATCTTCAGGGCTGTGTCCCAATGCTGATCAGATCTATTACTGGTGAGGACTCCGTAGATCTGTATTCTGAGCAGGACCAGAATCGGAATTCGCCTCCCTCTCTACCAAAAACGGCGCCTCCTCTCTCTCTAGGGTTTAGTGTGTTTCAACTGTGTTATGACTTATGAGAGAGAGTTGTCTATTTATAGACCTAGGGTTGGAAACCCTAATGGGCTATTTTGGGCTCAATTCAGCATATTTAATTGGGTCAGTCCTGGGACCTAATGCAAATAATAAAGTGGGCCTATAAATTAATTAATTCCCATGTCCACAACCCAGGACATAATTAATTAATTAATTAATATTAATTCTTTTTCACCACAGAATTAATACTGACCTACCCCTTTATTACCACGTTATGAGAACGGGCTGCATTAATTGAGAATCCCCATATTTAAGGTTACCGGACATCCATTAATTAATCGGAGCCTCTGACAAGCTCTAACTACAATTAATTAATATCTTATAATTACTGAGTAGTACCACTCAAACCTTATCACTCGTGCCTGAACTTAATCAGCTTGCAGGACTTTGGCACGATAAATGTTATTGAGCTCCTCAGGAAATGTCCCCATCCTATTACTCAGATATGGTTACCTAAGTCCAGTCTCAGGCGGTACTACACGAACTGTTGTTACCCAAGATGCGGATATACGAGCACGTTACTTATGCTGTCCACCATGGCAAGTCAAAGCAACAGTCAACCCGTGCAAACCCCTGAACCTTCGTTAGGGTTTGGACTCAATCAATATGACGAGATCTTGTATTTGCTGATGTCAGACAGACGAATACATCTCACTGCGGTCCATCATTACGCCACCTCTGCGTACCAGCATGTCAAGTAACCAAGACAGACTACTTATTCCGACAATGCCGCAGCCATCCGAATAGACGTATCCCCATACGCTGTCTCGGCTGTGATCAGGTTTATGTCTCACTAGGTCAAGTGATCATACCGTCTTCTGCGATCTGCAACACGCCGTATGATCGTCCCTATCGGTGAGACAAGAGGATACCATTGTTCACACTTGTAAGATTGTTAACAGATAGGAGAAATAAACCATTGTATACTCATTGTAATAAATGCTTTCAGTATACAAAACCCATCAGACATGGGGGGAGCTTTGATCAGAATTTCTAACCAACTACTTCCCGTCGAGCCTGATGCTGAAAAGGAAAGCTGCTATCACCCATTTTGAACAGATGTATTATAAATCACTACATGATGTCTGGAAGAGATACAAAGAGCTCTTGCGGCTCTGTCCGGGGCATGGGATTGATTCAGAGATGCAAGTCTGTCACTTCTATGAAGGGCTGACTCCACACATGAAGGAGTTGGTTGATGCATCCGCTTGTGGAATTTTGATGAAGAAGAGTGGAGTTGAGAGAATGAGTTTCCTGGCAGATATGGCTCTGAATAGCCATCAGTGGCCGACCGAGAGGCAGCTACCAGTCAAAGCAGTCGAGACTAAGCCTGAATTCGACGTGGTTGCTGAAGTGAAAAAGCTCCGGGAAGACATTGTAAAATTGGAAGCAGCAAAATCCACAGCTACCGCTGCTGCAGATCCATGCATGGCCATAGTACCCGTGGAGGCTGACTACATCAATCGGGGAGCGAGCAGTTCATCTGAAGTTGCTGGAGCGGAGATGAACTATATTGGAGGTGGTTATCAGAATAACTACCGAGGAGGCAATCAGGGGTATCATTACAACCATGGGAGAACTCACCCTGGTTTTTCATATTCTAACCCCTCTGCAGCAGAACACCCTCCACCTGGTTTTGATGTAGGTACATGAAGAGAGATCTTGGAAAGGAAGAAGTATGTGCTAGAGGAGACGCTCGAGAAATTCATCAAGAGCTCTAACAATCGGTTTGGGAAAGTGGAAACCGAGGTGAAGGGGATGGCCAACCACATGCAGCTGATGACGAAACATATTCAGATGTTGGACACCCAACTGAGCCAAATCGCCACTAATCTCAGCAATCAGCACAAGCTAGGACAACTTCCAAGCACAACCGAGATGAATCCGACAAAGAAAAAGTCAGTGAATGCCATTACACTGAGGTCCGGGATGAGTTACAAGGGTCCCGAGAAGGTTCGGGACGAGGATGTAGCTGAAGAGGCTCAAAAACACGCCACTGAAGGCTCGACTTCGATCGACGCACATCCCACGTTGATCAAAGTCGAGGGAAATAAGGAAGAATCGAGTGATGCTGAAGGCTCAATTTCGATCGATGCATCTGACATCGATCGATGTGTGCGGAATTCGACGTCAATTGAGGTGCCCCTGCATCGGTCGAAGTCGAAGCCCAGCTCGGGCAAGAATCCGGTGAATTCTGAAGATCCTGCCCCGCCCATGCCATTCCCTCATAGGTTCGCGAAGCGAAAGGAGGACTCCAAGTTTGCGAGATTCGTAGAGAACTTAAGAAAGGTCAACATCAATATTCTGCTGATCGAGGCGCTAAAGGAAATCCCAGGGTACATGAAGTACCTCCAGAAACATATGAGTGATGGAGAATGAAACTGTGAAGATCCACGAGCAGTGCAGCCTGCTACTGCAAAAGTAGGTGCCCATCAAGAGAAGCGATCCTGGATGCTTTTCTATACCGGTTGAGATTGGGGGATGCACATTCCAGCGAGTACTGTGCGATACTGGGGCCAGTATCAACTTGATGTCGTACTCCATCTACAAGCATCTCAACATCGGAGAGATGAGGCCCACTACAATAACTATGCAGATGGCGGATGGGACTGTATCCCACCCAAAAGGAATTCTGGAATATGTGCTCATTCGAGTGGGCCATCTGATCTTCCCAGCAGACTTCGTGGTGCACGACATGAAGGAGGACGAGAACATGTCCATGATCTTGGGGCATGACTTTCTCGATACTAGCGCTGCTCTCATTGACTACCGAGGGGGCGAGATCACACTACGGGCCAACGACGAGAAGATCACCTTTGTGATCGACAAAAGTAAGAGAAAGACGGAGTGCAACTGGATCACAACCACTAAAGAAGAATATGAGTCTGAGGAAGAAGAGGTCGCGGCAATAAAGTGGAAGCGCGGTAACGAGGGGGTGAAATCATCAACTAAGCATCCTCAACCCGAGCTTACCACCATCATCAAGGACCGCAAAGTCTATATGGTGGGTGCCAAAGGTCAGCGAGTCTGGACCCGACCACCTTGGTTCTGATATGAGGTATCATCTAGCTATGACGTTAAACAAAGCACTCATTAGGAGGTAACCCAACCTTTTAAATATTTTCCCTTTTTAATTTTCATTTTTCAATTTATTTTATTTTATTTTTGAATTTGGTCTTCACTAACTTTGTTTTGTAGCATAAAAAAAGAGTTGAATGAGGATTGCTCGACTTCGATCGACGTAGCCTGGGGTCCATCGAAGTCGAGCCCGACGACGTGTTATTTTTCGATCGTGGAGGGAGTCGACAAGAAGGCTTCCGTCGACTAAAGCAAGCATGCGATGGTCGATGCGAAGTGCTAGCCGCCCAAATTTACGCCGTGAGAGTTCCAAAGCCGTCGGGAGATAAAAAGTTGATGTTTGAGATCAACTACCAGGTATTATTCCTCCCCCTTGTCAGATTCTTAAACTTTTTCCCACTCTTGAGTTGGAAATAAGTTTGGGGGGATGTGGACAAAAGGAGGAATATTCTATCTTTTTATTTGCTTTTAGTGTTCCAATTTTTGCATGCATAAATTTTAAAAATTTTATTCTATTTTTGCGAGAAATTTTTTTGAATTTTGAGATAACGAGTACTAAGACTAGAATTGGTTGATAGTTGAGTTGAATTGATTGGGATTGTGATTAGATGTCTATGAATGTAGAATACCACATAATAAGGATTATTTGAAACTGATACTTGCATGCTGATTGAGTTGAATTGAAATTAATTGTGGAAGAAATTTATAACCCTTGTGTGAGAATTGAGCCTTTATTCGTTTGATGTGAGATTCTCATGTGTGTTTCAATTTCTCTAGAACTTGCTTCTTTTCTTTGTTGAGACTGTATAGTGTGCACAAGTTTAGGAAATGATCTTAGACCGTCTTTGATAGCCCAATTCCCTAAACACTGTCCCTTCACAATAAAATTATCCGTAATAAGCCTCATTGTGCCTAAATCCATTTCTTTGTCTAGTCTATGAGATTTTTATGGAGTTATAATGGTTTTTGTATTGTCCATAAGATTTAAGGAAGAAAGGGTGATTATATGTGTGATGTGGATAAGAAAATTGTAAGTATAGTGGTGAATAAAAGATGAAAGGTTGTATAGCTCAAAAGAAAAAAAATTAGAAGACTCATAAGCCCTTAGAAAAAAAAATGTGTGTCAAATGTTTGCAAAACTTTTGGAAGGGTATAAGAACTTCAAGAAGAGCTAGAAAAGTTGTGTATTATTGATATATTTGAGGAGAAGGGTGAATGAACTTAGATGGTGATTTGGATTGGTTGAGGAAGTACAACTCAATTTATTTTAGTCACTTGGCCAAATTTTCCTACCCTTCACAAAAGCCTACATTACAACCCTTATAAAAGTCCTTTTTGATTCTAGACTTGTGTACACATTCTAGCAGTGGAGATAGTAGAAAATTTGCAAACCTATGGTAGAAATTCATTCATACATGTGTTGAGTGCTTTCATCTTTACCCTGTACACTTGAGAGTTAAGCGAAACACTTCCCGTGAGTTCTTCCACTGTTAATGGATTTTCTGTCTCTTTCAAACTGCGAGTGGATAGTGGATTTTTGACCCTTGACTGTGATGAATCTTGTGAGGCATTGCACTCTAATTACATGACTTTTTTATTTCTTTCTTGCCTATTGATTGAGGACAATAAAAGTTTCAAGTTTGGGGGGTTTGATAAGTTCATAAATTTACTCACTTATCTATAGTATTTCATACTATTTTATGTATTTTT
Source organism: Plectranthus barbatus (assembly GCA_026898455.1). Taxonomy (NCBI): domain Eukaryota; kingdom Viridiplantae; phylum Streptophyta; class Magnoliopsida; order Lamiales; family Lamiaceae; genus Plectranthus; species Plectranthus barbatus. The sequence goes on from JAPKLW010000173.1 coordinate 66,299, forward strand.
CTTAAGTTTATATATATAATTCATGCATGAGTCTATTATATGTGGTGTTATGCTTGTCATGGTGTGTTTTTGCAGGTTTTAGGCCTAAATTCACTTCAAAACCGTTCCGAACGCAGTTGACGTGTAAGAGTAGCAGTGAAGGAATTCTCCACACAAGAAATTCGGGCCATTGGCACATGGAAATGTATAGATCTTTGAATTAGCTTTCCAACGCAACTGGAATTGGGTCAATCGGAGTTTGGGAGTGAAAGTTATGGCCAAAACCGTGAGACCGCGCATACGGGGCAGCTCGACTTCGACCGACACGAGAGTCGACATCGACCGAGGTGGAAGACACGCGCGTCGAGCGACGCTGAGCCACCTCAATCAAAGTCGACGGAAATCTGGCAAAATTCGCTCAAATTCGAATCAAATCAGATTTCCAGCCCTAGATATGATAGGATACACATCCCCCATTATAAATAGGCCCTAATTTCGAGTTTTATTTATCTTTTCATTCAATTTTGGACCTTTGAGGCATTCAACATCTTTTATTTTCTAGCACGAACCTTTACTTTCTTGTAAGTTATTTTTTATGCATTTTAATAATATGTTTTGTTTTGGTTTTCTATCTGCGATGAGTGGCTAGAAACCCTAGCGGGTTCTAGGGTAGTGAATATCAATCTTATGCATATTTAATTGATTAACATTGAATCGCTTGGTTTTGAATTCCTGTTTGAATTGTTAGGATTTAGCAGATCGAGAGATAGAATTAATTCTAGATTTACCGTTATCAATTGAAGGACTGAAAAGTGAAAAATGATAACATGAAAAGGATTTCAAATACAATTAACAATCTGTCCTAGGGGAAGATAATAATTGTAGGGTTTAATGTGAGGATTTATAAAAGATTGATTAGTATTGAGTTATTGAGGCCGACAAAGCATATACATTCACATACTAGTAATCTAGGTTATAATTGTCCGACCAAGAAGTTATTATACATTAAGATTTTCCACCAAATCAAGTTAATTGATTATTTGTACTTTGATTGATATTTTGCCTTAGGATATATGTCTCTTTAAATCTGCTTTCAAAACTCTTTGAATTCCCATACTGTTTTCTTTAAATTCCAAAACTCAAAACCCCTGTTTTCTGATAACTCAAACAATAGATTCTAGAATTATGGCTAGTACATGATTTAATTTCGTTACACAATTCCCCTTGATTCGATAACCTTAGGTTTCTTTATAAATTTATTTGTCGTTGTAACTGCAATTAGTCTGTAGAATTTTATAGCGGTCAGAGACATGCCCGAAAATATACATTTATAATTATGAAAGTTATGCCACACACTGATAAGTCACGGGGTTTTAAGAAAATATTTGTCGTGTTTATCCAAAACATTTCATCACACTGCATGCATGCAGATTCATTCAAATGAAATCAATATATGTTTTACCGATTTGTGACTGGAAGTTGGCCTACTTCCGAGTCACGATGAATAATTGGGAATGACCAAACCACTCGATCCACTATCATCATTTAGTGCACTGGTCTAAGAACACGCAATATTGAGACCCCGATCGATTTATGACACGACTTGTGTCTCTCCTTATTTCCCGAAGGTATCAATACTCCATTGAGTGACTAAGTCTGAGCCTGGCTCGAGACAACGGAGGATTAATGCCCTCAGGGTTTAAGAGTCTTGGCTCAGGATTCTTACAAATCCCGGTTCTGTCCTTGTTAAACCAAATCTCCCTGGTCAACTACGGTTGACCAGAGGAACAAATACGAAATCAAAACAGTTTGGTATAGACAATCAATTTTAAACAAAACATTTTCATACTTTTAGAAAATTGAGCTCACAGCTCGAAAAGACATTTTATTTTTTTTACTGAAAATTGTCCCCACCTTGACAGCTTACAGATGTTTAAGCGTAAGTAGGCAAGTTTGTGTTTGAAAGCTCCCTTGTCACCCTGTGTTTTCTTCAATTGATAGCACAAGAGAATGCAACAAATTAGGTGGATTAATTAGTGGTGATAAATCAGTGTCCCAGGTGATATTATCGCATACTTCAGGTTCTAAGATGGATTGTCTCAACGACATGACGAACATGAACCCAACTACCCAACATGCAATATCCGTACATTGAAATATTCATGCGACTCATCTAATCATGTTCATATGTGTTAACTAACCCATGGTTAAGGAATCATCAAGTTTGGAATCAGTTTACTTATTGAACAGTCAACTTGGTATTCAAATTGGTCATATTGACTCGAGTATTTAACGATCTTAGAAATCTTGTTCAAGTGAATGAACACGTGTATAACATTCCTTGATATCAATACTTGAGCTTAAATATCAAACATATGAAGTATCGGATAAAAAACAGGTTGAAAATCAACATGAAAAGGGGGCAGGGCAGTCTATGTCAACCGAGACAGGCTGAGTCGACCGACATAGATCTATGTCAACTGACACAGAGTGCAACCTGCTGCCCATTGTCGCAGGCGCGGCGCGAAGTCCCTTCCGGCCATCCCGAGCCCCCAAAACATCACCCAAACATCTAAACATGATTATGAACAATCCTAGATGCTAAAATCACGAAACAACTAGCCTAGAATGGAAGAACTTGGCGAGGAAGAAAAATGAGAAAACCCTCACCTGCGTGAGCTTTCCTCTCATCGGTTCCGACGATCGGACGACGATGGTGATGATACAAGGCTACCAAAATGTTCATATCAACACAAGGAACAATAATATACAGCTCAAACACGGATCCATCAACGTTTACACGAAGTTCTGACGGAGGTTACGGTATCGAAAAACTTACCGACAGGGCCTGTAAATGCCATTGTATATCCCTCAATACTCATCGGATCGGAGCAATTCTTGTGGCAATGGAAACCTTGAAGCAAGATCTTTCTTTGGTCTTTAGAATTCATTGGCCGATTCTTGCCTGATCTGCCTGAAAAACGCGCATGAAGATGGAGGCACGAAGCAGATTTGCAGAGTCGGCAACTACCAACAACCCCTGCAAATGGTGTCGTATCTCCCTTGTTTCTCAACCAAATCGACGGAATTTGGATTCTATAGAAAGCTTGAAGCAAGAACTTTTTTTGGTCTTTAGAAATCGTTGGCTAATTCATGTTGTATCCATCTGAAATTCGCTAAGGAAACATGGGACATGGAGCTGGTGTGGTGTGGGGTTGTGGGAGAGAAAGAATGGGTGAAATGCAGTTGCTTGCTTCTCTCTCTCACTTTTGCTTGCACAATTTCCAGTCATGCACCGCAAGACTCTAATTTTAACATTAAAATAGAGCAAGTGGGTTGAATAGATATGTCATACGTGCCACCCTTCTACTTGTCGTAACTCCGGATTTGTTATTTCTTGTAATAACTCTGTTAATCAATCTTCGTTGATTTCTAATTTGATATTCATTGTCCATTTTGAAAAATGGACATCCATGGAAATGTTATAAATCATGAGTTCTACTCATGGGTTCAATTCCATAATTTTTGGAATTTCTCCGATTTCACCCCGAACTTAATAGTTCGAAAAGTTATAAAATATTCCACAGGTATCGGAATCTCATTACGATTGTTTCCATAGTTCCCATAAATCAGTCTCAAGAATACCCTAACTTGATCAAAGAAACGGAGCTCTCGGGTGCAAGTTGCCGATTTTAACGTACTCCAAATATGCTAAAATCCTCGGTTCATCGCGCACGAGTTTGCTTTTAAAATTCATATGTAGGGTTGCCTAGGATTTCTCAAAACATACTCATAGGCATTTTATTTGCATGAAACGAACATGCATTCAACAACGGGTGTCAAAAACTGAGTAACGAACAATTTAAAGGGTTAAAATAATTAATTCCTTTATTTAAATAATTAATTAAGCAAATTATCGCTTAATTAAAATTTGGGATATTACATAAAGAACACAAAGAATTATAGTTTTTTGAGCTATGCTCTACGTCCACTCTTCAAACCTCCTCGGTGATGATTTTATTATGGTGAAGAAAATACAAAGTATGTAACACTAAAAGACAAATACAAATTAGTGGGAAAACAGGGTATTTATAGGGAGATATTCCTAGATACATAAGGTATATAAAACCTATATATGGTATGATATATCTAAATCTAAATCTATCTCTGTAATAGCCCAAATTTTATATATATATATATATAGTTTTATTTTAAGGAAAGATTTAGGAATCTAGAATCAAGAAATCTCAAATAAGTATAATATTCAGAAATTTCTAAATTTGATTTCTGGTGGGTGGTTTGTTTTCCAATTGAGTTAATTAATTTTGATCAAAATTTTAGAGGTTACACAAGTAATTTGATATTGTGGAATCACATAATACTTCAATAAATATTAGGACCTTGTACTTTGTAAGTTTTGACTTATCTTGATGTGGTAATAGATGAAAGGGTTAAATGGTAAACTTTAACATTTTTAATTTCATGTTTGTTTTGAGAAGTGTAAAGGGACGTGCAACATTCTTGTATTTTTTTTAATTTTAATTTTTATATTTTTATCTAGTATTTTGAATTGTGGATCCTCCATACACCACACAACTTACCAAACTTTCTCTTTTCCAATAACAAACATCAACCTAGCCCTTTCCCACCATTTCCGTCGAGTTCCAGAGAAAGAGATCAAATGCTGCAAGCCTTGATAATGTAGTTTTCTTTTCAAAAGTAGATTTTTCTTTCTTTCTTTCTTTCGATTTCTTGGGGAAAACTCTAAGCAGGATTCCATTTCCTTCCACTTTCTCAAGGTAAATAATTCTCTCCTTATGAAATCTCTTCATCTTTTAATGGAAGTTTATATCTGTTGTTGATTAATTAGAAGGACAATTGATAAGGATTTGTAATTGTTGAACCCTCTTGAACTCATAAGCTAACTAGCTACTAATTTATTGTATAATTGGGTATGGGGTTTTTGATTGTGTTATTTAGTGAAAAATTGGAGGAGTTGGTTGAGTTGCTGTCTTGGGGTTTTTCTTCCTGGTTTCAGCCCTGCAGAAAGAGAGGCAGATAGTTACGGCAGAGCAAAAAAGATTTCAAGGATGACTTATTTGTTATTTTGCATTACTTACAGAGGTTAACATATTTTAAGACGGAAATTAAAACCATCAAAACTGATAGATCAGGCGGTAATGTTGGTAGTTATATTTCAGGAGAACTGGGGTTCAAGTCTTGCTAATGTCAAGCAGGAATTTTTTTTTTATTTTCTTTATTACTTTTGAGTTTTATTTTCTTTATTGGTTGTTGGTATACTTAAACATGAAATATCTTATTTAGTATTTACATAAATATTTGGAGATGTTTGATGAAATAGAGTTTGAATAATACTATGCTTAATTTAGATTGTTGATAACCATGGGTTTTTTTTAAAAGTTTCAGAATCTTTGAGGAAGATAATAGTATATATTTGGATTGTAGTTTAAATTATTCATGCTCTTATGTTCCTTAGTCTATGTTATGCATATTACATCTTCATGGAGTAATTTTTTTTTTTGGAATTGTTTTGGTTCTCTGTGCATTAGAAAGCATAAGAAGGGACGAAACCTTGCTTAGTTATTTATTTATTTTCTTTATTATTAAGCTAAAGAACTAGCAACTTGGTGGTAATATGAGAAGTTTCATATTTGATGATCTAGGTTCGAGATTTGCTGCGAGAAGTTTTGAAATTTTAATATTATTACTAGTTATATTGTTGTGTTTTGTGCCCTTAATTTAATAGATATCATACTTAGTACCTTAATTTAGTTGTTCGTGTACTCTCTGAACAAACGATAAACACTTGAGAAACTTTGTTTTCCTTGAAAATGGAGGAGTCCAAGGCGACATTCTGTGAAATGACAGCTTGATCTTTAAGATATTCTCGAGCTTACCACATCTTTTGCCTTAGAATATTTATGAGGAGGAACCTAGATGAGAATAAGTTGCGAATAATATGTCTAATGACTATTTAATTGTAGTCACAACTCAAACTTAAGTTTTATCTTATTTTATTTTCGAATCCTCGCTGATGGAAAGATTTGTTATGATAAAGGAAACACGGGGAGCGTGAACTAGAAGATCAAAGGTTTTGGGCGTAAACCTTTTGACTAAGTATAAGGTGGGCTTTCCTATTAAACTAAAATATGATTTCGGACCAAGAGTCCTATTTGCGAAAATTATGTGAACATGTTTTGTTTTAAGTTGAATTGTCATATATGTGTACCTTTTTGTTTTGCATTACCTATCTGTCCTCTAAGCTGGGAAGACAGCTAGAGAGTATATGTGAAATCTGAGCAAGGGGAATACGGCCAGAGCCTTGGGCATTTTAAATGTCAAGGTAATTATAAACGATCGGATCTCGTGTCTCACTGAGCCGAGATTAGTGCACTTTGGTGTCAGACCTAGTGGGAGAAAGGTCCCACTAAATAGGCTGGTCACCGTGACTATGGAAGTAGGCCTGCTTCCTAGTCACACCTATTAAAACAGGTAGTGTATGTGTAAATAAAACCGAGCTCGGTATTGCAAAAATAAAAATGAGTTTGATAAACATGGTGAGTTTCATAAAAGTAAAACCCATGTGTTATCCCTGTATTGTGATATGACAATTTTAAATCTATACGTGTATTTGGCATGTGTCCACTGGGTACAATGTACTCAGCCCTATATATATTTCTAAATATGCAGGTTAAGCTGGAGACAGGAGTGGCGAAGTGCTAAGCTGTACATAACTTTTGAACTTTCAAGAGCCCGGGATTATATATCTTCATATATATAATCCAACTACGCTCATTTCGCTGCAAATATTCTGAACTCCTTTAATTCCCAACTTTGTCTTGTAATGAAAATTATGATAAATCCTGCTTTGTATCGTGCCTAACGAGCTAGACTCGAATGTTTTTACCTACTCCTTTATTTCATTCAGGATTATCTATTTCTCATACTTGTCCTTATTGCGATTATTCACCTCTTTTCTACTGCATTTTGTTCATCGGAAGATTTTCATCCCCGATGTCGCATCCCCGACTTTGGGAATTTCTCGGGGCGTGACAATCTCTAAATAGATTTATTCCTATCCAAATCTAATATTGATAAGGATAGATCTTGTTCAACAAGGAAACAAGATATGCACTATCTCTTTTCCATATCTAGCCAACTCAAACTGCTCATCGAGTTCCTTGACCTACATGGCTCTACCCACTTTTGTCGAACTCCTTCCGTCAACCCGCAGTCTCAAAGACCTGCTAGCGAACTACTTTTCGAGATAGATATTGAGACTACTCCAATAAAATGAATCCTCTTAAAACCCAAAAGCTCATAAGCCCCGTAAGATCAACCCAACTTAATTATTATTAATTATGATAAATTACTATAATCTCTCAATTTAACTCTTCGTTTTATTCCTCATCGTCTATGCTCGTACGATTCGTTTATCTATTAAAGAACGTGGAGGGAATTGATGCAATGTCAAAGTTTAAAAGACATCAACAACCTTACTTTATTAAGTGGACTTTCTTATAAAACTATAAACAAATAAAACAATTATTTTGTTTTAGAGCCACGAGTTCAATATAAATGTAAGCTCGATTTTTCTAAAAAATGTATGTGATTGCCTAAATGCTTTTGTGTTAGCTATGTGTTGTTTTGTGGGGTACCCCACTTAGAGAAGAACGTATCATACATATAGCATAAATGTTAGCTCAACATTGCGATGTGGGTGTTTAATGATTGTACCCTGGTATTGAAAGAGATGTAATGGGTTAGTGGACTATGATGCCGGCTTACTATGTTCATACCTTACTTGAATGTGCATCGTGATCATGGTACGAGACCACCTCCTGGCTCACACTTGTTTGCACATAGTATAACTTGTTTATGAATGGAACATTCTCATTTGAAAATTTTTTTTTGACACCATGAGAGGAATTCTAATATAAAATCCCATATGTGGTCATGAATTGGCATCTATATGCTTGTATTATTTTCGGGCATATTTTCACTGAGTACTAAGTATATTTAGCTATGTACATTATTTCTAAAATGTACAAGTTAATGGTGGTGATGACGAACACACGAGATTACTAGCCGAGCTAATCAAACTCCTTTTGTTATAATTAGAGATTGAAGTGTGTATCCTCATATATACACTTTGCCATTAACTTTCTACTGCCAGTAATTTTTTATTTTTTTATTTTTGATTTAGATGATGAATGTAATTATACTCTGATGATGTTACCTAAGGAGCCTCAATATCTTGTCGGGGAGGCGCTTCATCTTTTTGCCTTTTGTTTCGGTTCATCAATAACATATTCATTTGTTGTAGATTATATAATTCATTCTTTTGTTATAAATAATGTATTCATATCATAAATGATGTATTTGGTCAAAGATAATAATTTATTTAATTATTTCGATAAGGATGAAGTCCTAGTATATCTAAAATATGTATTTAGTTAAAGAAAATGTTATATTTAATTCATCAAAATAATATATTTTTTGAACTGAAATTGTGCATTAATAAGGAATTATAAATGTTATGAGATTCATCTTTCACACAATTTTTATGAAAAATGGAATTTCACAAGACGATCTCAAAATAAAATATTCATTTTTTATTACAAGGAAATTCGTAACTATTATTTTAGTTGTAAATCCGTTCATATATACTATTAAACTGAAATTTGTATGTCATGTATTAAATTAATACGTACTTAACTGAAAATTGTATGTCATGTATAAAATTAGATATACGTGATGGATTAAAATGATAAAAGTTGTCTCCCATTCTATATCATATACATTATATAGAAGATAATATTTATTATTAAGCATGAGAAATTAATCGTCAACTGAAATATCTATCCAAAAACATTTTAATTATGAAGATTTTACGGATACACATTTTTAAAATTAGAAGTTTCAAAACTAATTTTTAATTTCTCTTCCCTATTTAAATAATTGAGCTATTTTTGGGTTCGAGCTTTCATGAAAATATATAGGGTGTGTGTTTAATTAATATTAAAAAATCCAGCCATTGATTTCAAAAATAGACGTCCCAGATTTTATGTTGTCATTTATCATTGTTGCTAGCTTTTTCTATCATTGAAAGGGCAAATTAGTCCTAAACGGGAAAAATTGAAATGAAATTAAATCTACATGCTGATTTTTCGGATTCAGTTACCAAATCAAATCCCCCACGATTTTTTCCATTATTATCATATAATTTGGAAAGAGAAATAAGATCATGTTGCATATTTTTTGGGTGCAGTTACCAAAAAAAGTACACCACGATTTATTCCATAATTTTAAGTTAATCGTTATCATTGTTTATGGCTTTGTAAGTCATTGTAAACTGATTTATCGGGTGTGGTTTCAACTTCCACTAATATTATCATTCAAATGCATAAATAACTTTAATTATTCGTACAATGATATTGAATAAGGATAGATGTGTCTTAAAAATCAATTGAGATTAAATTGATAAATTTTGATAAAATGATATTGAGTACAAGTAACATGATAATGTCAACAACGTACAATGATATTTAATAAAGATAACAGTGATCTTAAAGGTGTATTAAAAATTAATTAACATTAACCGGCAATTTCGATAAAATGATATTGAATACAAGTAACAATGATAATATAAACAACGTACAATGCTACATATTAACTGAGTTTACACAATGTAGAAAATAAATAAACAAATAACAATCCATTAAAGAATAATTCGAACAATGAAACATTTATTCTAAAATAATGACACACATTTAAAATAACAATGATAATCGCATATGACACAAAAAAAAATGAAAAAACAATTTAAACCTAAGGATATAAACAATAAAAGATTGAAAAATAATACAACGAGTCTCCACAAAAAATTCAAAAATGATGGATAACACGAAAATCCCAGCAAGCCAAATTAAGAAAAGATGCGAAAGGAGCAGCATAATTGTTCTGTTTCTGGTTCTCCATTAGCAGTTGCCGATCAAACACCTATTATGGTTTTGATTTTTCCTCCGCTTGCATCAAAATCAAAATGTAGCCCTAGAAATTCACCCATACGCACCACATTTATCAAAATTGCCCTCTCCTCCATGATTCAAACGATCGATGATCTCCTCATCCTCAATTACCAAAAAACAACTAATTACAGAACCAAGCAAAGAATGTATCTACATAGACAAGAAGATTGATATATCAATCATGCAAAAATATCAAACGGAGGCGTCTGATGAGGTTTAACATGAATGAGACAAAAATCTCAACTGCCGCCACAGCCTCCGGCGATTTGTCCGCCGCCACATCACTCATTTGCTTCTCGGTGCCACCGTTATCAAGATCAGCCGATCCGGCCTCTATTTCCTTCGTGGACACCGCACCAACGACTTCCTCCGAAGACGGCGAATCGTTCAGAGAAGGAGAGGATGCCTCCGCTCCCTGCATGAGCTCAAAGACCCGGAATTTAGGAACCACCGAGAACCCAAAATCGGGAAGGAAAAATTAAATTAACGAGAAATATTAAAACCCTGGCCTTGGATCGTTTGTGATTCGTCATGGAGGAGGACGATGAAGAAAGAGGACGTTTCTGATGAGGTTGAACGTGAATGAAAATAAAATTTTGGACGTTAATTATGTAATGAAAATAAAATTTTGGACGTTAATTATGTATTGATTTAATATGATATAGAAACCAAAAATAAAAAGATATTAAAAACTTATAAATCACATAAATATAGGGATTTTCATAACTAAGAGATTTATATAAATATGTGTTACATATATTAACCTTTACTTAATATAAAACTAATTAAAAAAATGATACGTGGCACATTATGGAACGTCCAAATTTTAAGATGAATGACTAAATATATGGTCATTGTTCATTCATGAGATATAGTTCAGATTTGAATACAACTCATATATATATATATATATATATATAAAGAGAGAGAGAGAGAGTTGTGTTCAAATTCGAACTAAATGCTGTGAATGAAATATGAACTTTTCATTGTTGTGTGTTTAATTGATCATTGTAGTTTATATGATAGTTCATTATAATACTTAATTATGATACTTCATTGTTGTGTGTGTAATTGATCATTGTAGTGTATATGATACTGTAATGAGATATTATACATGCAATAATGATCAATTACACACACAACAATGAAAGTTCATAGTTCATTCAAGAAGATGAGTTCAGCCTAGAATGCACCCCTATATATAT
>JAPKLW010000173.1:77634-110524 GCA_026898455.1 Plectranthus barbatus
ATATATATATATATATATATATATATATGGAGCGGATCCAGTGAGAAAACTCTTAACGTGAGAAAGTGAGAAAGATGCTTGATTGCATTCACGGCGTTGCTTGATTGTATTCAGGTCGTTGCTTAATTGCAATGTTGCTTGATTGTGCTTTAGTTGTTGCTTGATTATTTTGTTGCTTGATTTCATTTTAGTTGTTGCTTGATTCAATATCAACCACTAATTTTTTTAGATCTGATGGACATGATTCATTCTTTTTTCTCACATGGGGATTTTTTTTTACATGATCCCTCCTCTCTATATATATATATATATAGAGTAGTGATCATATGAGAATAGTTTTTAGTATGAGAAATAAGAATAAATCTTAGCCTTTGATTTTGTTATTTCAACGCTCATGATCTATTTTACTCCGTGTGCAGTTTTCCTCGATTATCCTGCAGTTTTGCAAAATGAAGGTTATTTTTGTAATTTTAGCTTTTTTTTAAAATCTGAAATAGTATCTCATTAGATTTTTTATTCCTTTCTTCGCGCGATTTGATTTCTTCTTCCTTCTTTGTTCGAATTGATTTATATTTCTTTTGTCGATCAGATTTTTTTTCTTTGTTTCTGGATTTCGCATTCGTGTTCGGTCTCGACGTTGTTAATTATGCATGAATATAGTTTAAAAAATTTGTTTTATTCAGATCGACGTTCATTTTTTCTATTATATTGTGCATCTTTAGTGTTAACTTTGTGCATTTTTTTATTTTACATGTTCATTTATTCCAAAGTGTGTTGATAAGATGAAGCATTTTAAGGGCATAGTTTTAAGAACTGTTGATGTTGGTATTGAGTTTTATAGAGACTACGCTCGTGTTGTTGCTTTGAAGAAGAAGATGTTTAATTTTTTTTAATTCGTATTTATGTAAAAATGAAGTAAATCGGGCCAAAAATGAAGTAAATTGAGCTAAAAATGAAGTAAATCGGGCTTAAAATGCAAGTTGTTGTTGAGTATTTTTATAGTTTTAGCCTTTAAAGACTAAAACTGCACGATATTGGGGCAAAAATGCCGCATTTTTCAATATGCTGAGAATGAATCATGTTCGTCGATTTGATGAGATGGACGCGCGAGATTTATTCTTATTTCTCATAGTAACTCCTATTCTCACCTGATCACTACCCTATATATATATATATATATATATATATATATATATATATATATATAATTTAGCTATTTTATGCTTAGGATTGTTGTAAAACTAAATCACTTAATTCGTTATATAATCCGAATAATTGTGATGTATTTTTGCAAAAATCTAGCTGGGGGTGGCAATTAAATCTTGGTCGAGTTCGGATTGCAACTTAATAGCAACACATTACAGATCAATTCGAACTCGATTCATTTATTTTTTCGGGTTAGAAAAGCCAATTCGAACTCTATCTGTTTATTTTCACGATCTGAAATGATCTATTTAATTATGTTAAAAATTAACCTTCATCAACATGATATGTTTAACAAGAAAATGACTTGTTTAACACGAAATCACTAATACAAATACAATTAATAGTATGAATACTCAAATAATTTTATAAGATCTCAATAATAAATATAATTATTACATGAGTAAATCCATGTACTAGAAGATTAAATATTTGAATTTTTTTTATCAACCATATTTTTTTAAATTTAATATATATTTAATGTATTCAAATTAAAAGAATAAAATTATGGACATGAGGCAATATGTCTTCAAGTTTAAATTAAATATTGAGTGCATGAAGGAAATAGAAAATAAAAAATAGAACATAAAATTTAAATTTACAATTAATTAATTACGTAGTTATTCGGGTTATGCAGGTCGATTTAAAACTGATTAGTTTTCGATCCAAATTTTAATTGAATTTCGCGGGTTCAATTTGAAATTGGCCCGGGTGTTAAATGGATTGATCCAACATGTTCTTTTCATGTTAGATTCGTATTGAGTTATCGGATCGAGTCATAGATTGTTGCCCCTAATTCTAGATATTGAATTCTTTTTTATTTATTAAAATTTATATATTTCAAATATTAAAAAAATACTACTTCCTCCGTCTCATACAAGTAGTCCAATTTTTTTTTTTTTGGTTTGTGCAATCTAATTGTCTCATTTTCTAAAATAACAAACTTTTTTACACTCGTCAATAAAATATTAATTTCATCATACTCATAAATATTAATAATTGTGCCAAAAATAAATGAGAATGAGATTACTTCTATAGGACGGATGGAGGGAGTATTAGTTTCTATCTAAAAATCATATATCGCCACCTAATTAATAAAAATCTAATGACATAAAAAATAATTTGTAAATTAGTCGAACTTAGAGGACAGTCTAGAAGATCAACTAGTTAGGTCATAATTTTTTAGCCTTAAAGATTTCAATCCAGTTTGATCCAAACTGGATAATCCGCTACCTAATACGAGTGGCCAAAAAATAGATGAATTGATTCGATTCAAATCCCTATCCCTAAATAATTTAAATACTAGATTCGTAACCAAATGCTCGACTGGTTTTAAGCCATTTGTTGGACGTGAATAGTCCTATTGAAGCTGTATTGTCTTCAACTAAAAAAAAAAAAAAAAAATCCGAATTCTTATCTTCAAGAATTGGAAATTATAGTTCTTGAATTCAGTCTGAGAAAAATAAATTCTGAACCAGTAATTGCTTATCACGTTTCCAGAATATATAGGAAATAATCTGCGAGATAGTGCAAAGCGATGTCGAAAAAAGGAGCCGCCCTACCTAAAGATGTTCCATGGAGGGCGTCGTCGGCTGCAAAACCTATTCCTAAAATTCACCACTCTCCCCTTCTTCGCCTCCCTCAGAATCCTTATTCTGATTATGCCCTTTCTGTTATGAAGGTTTCTTGCTATTCATTAATGACTACCTTCATATTTATGTGGGTTTTATTTCTTCTTGAATTTTCTTGCGATGTGAGGTCTTTTCATAGCGTTCATTCGATTTCAAGACGCAATCTTGTGATGGTGGTTTTTCGATGTAAAGCAATCTTTTTTATTTGTTCTAGTTGCAGTTTCTGGCCATGTAGTTCTGGGTTTTTGATAAGGTGTGATGTTTTAGAACCATATTTAAATTTGTGATGCTGAATTACAATATGGGATTGGGATCCTATAAATATTGATTGGATCTGTAGCTGTTTGAATGCTTTAAAGAATGGAATGCAGGGCGGAAAAGAGGAGGTCAATTGCTTATTAGCCTAGTAAAAGTTGGCCAATATGTTGTAGGGGTTCTACAAAAGTATTCTTGTAGGAATTGTATAAATATATGTTTTGGCCCTCTTCTTTCGGGGTGCGGAGAGGGACGTTGAAATAAGATAATTGTGGCATTTTCTTGAGATGTATCAATGCTGAATTGCTGATGACTTCAACTAGAGTCTTTTTATATCTCTGTGTTCTCAAGGGTAGTTTTTAAGGGTTAGAGTTCTCGGCTAATAAACTCCGATCTTGTTGTTAATACATTGCGATTTTGGATTGTGTTTCGCAGCATGACGATCCAATTGGGAGTGGCCTAGGGAAAGAGGCTATGGTTGAAGCTGCAGGGCCCGACTGCATTGTGCCTGGACAAGCTGTACCGATCAAATTACTTGGTCTAAAGGTGCCTTGCCTCTCTAACCATCTGCTTTTCATTTCTTGTATAAAAACTAATATATTGTTCATTTGGCAGTGATGTAGTTGTAGATGTGAAACTGCAATAGATTCGATAGAACACCAGTTACTTTTGAGACTATCTTTGTATAACTTATGCTAATATCTATGATCGTCATGGTTTTGTTAATGATGAGTGTTTGAATATAGTTTAGTAGATTAGTAGTGTTTGATTTATGTAGGTGAAATTCATGCAGTGAACTAGGACATGCTCATGTTGTTCAAGAATTTAGCACTTTACATGACTGCTTCTTGGATTTGGTTGAATGAGACGATATGCTAGTGATACGGCATGCCTCCAAATCTATTTCTTAGGCAGTGAGTGATACATCTATAGATGAAATCTTGTTCTAAGGCATAAGAGTATCAAAGAACCTGGAGCAGTATATTACTCATCCGTTTCCACTTGTTGGCATAGCTTGAATCCGTGAGAATCATAAATGTTAACTAACATGAAGTGTGAGATATGCTGAGAGAGAGAGAGAGAGAGAGGCAAAATGAGACACTCTTCTAGCTGTAAAGAGACTTGGTTTTTATATAATCAAAGTGATTTTTCTGTTGTTTTCGTACAACTGTGTAGTGTGTGCCCTTTCTGTTGATGCAACGAATTGAATCGATAAATATCCATTGTCGCTCCTGGTTGATGATATCTTTGTATTGAATATTAACATTCAGATTGTTTACTTTTACGATAGCTAAAATTACTAAATCATTTAATTCATTCATTGTTCATTGAGAAACCGGGTTTCCATATCTTCTTGTTGTCCATCCTCCATCCCTTTCTCCTGCAGTTAACTTGAACTATCATTCTGAATGCTCTATCATCGTCGGTTCATTTTATTGTTTCCATTCAGGGTTCTGCAGCTCATTCTTCTTCTTTTTCAGGTATGGCCAATCGAAGTGGACTTGAAGTTTATGGAACCGGTTGGGCGCGAACTCAAATCAGTTGGCAGGGTAAGTTCCTCTGATCTAGATTCTTGCCGCAAAATTGGTTGAGTAGCTAAAGTGTAGCGCTTGTGATATCATTACCATGGTTACAAAATTCGCTAGGCGCTAGTCAGACTCTCGAACAGGGCCTATCGGTCTAGATGGGGGCCTATGCAGTAATTAATCAGGAGACATATATATTTTTTTAATATTTTAAATATATGATTATTAAAAACTAAAACAAATTATATATATGTTATACATTTCTAATAAAAAATATATAAAAAATGGCAACTAGACCGACTAAGCGGCGCCTAGGAGCCAATTAATTGAATATCTGTCTTGAACAGCCGACTTAGTGTTTTTCGCCGCCTAGGCTGAATTTTACCACCATGATTGATGCAATTTTTTTTTTTTTTTTTTTTTTTTTTTGTCATATCTTCTTTTGCTTCTGCTAATGTAGTTGAAATGAACTATTTTTTACCATAAGAAAAAGTTGAAAGTTGTGTGGTGCAGTAAATAATACAGTTTTTTTAACTTTTGGCAGTTCATGGATTCAGCAGTTGTTCTTATGAACAAGTCGTTTATTGATCGGTGAGTCTGCTGCTGCTGTTGCTTGGAATTCGGAGCCCAATTTTTTCTATTTAATAAGTAATCTTAATGTAATAAGATTTTCACTTTCTGTTTTACTATCTTTACGAGGAAGTGAGGATCGATCACCAAATATGAAGCATGTGGTCATTGCCTTCTATTATTGGGCTGGGTACATGAATAATTTGGGCTGATTAAAATGTGAAGGCGCTACGAATTAAACTCTTCCTATTTGATATAAATTGAATTTTAATATAATATTTAATGTTGTAAATGAATCAAACTCTTGGTGAATTATTTGGATTTTGATTTATTCAAATTTAGTGGAGCTCATTTATTAAATAAACAAAATTTTTAACTTTTATAGAAGTCGACTTATGAGTATGCTTGTTAGTTTTTTTTTTTTAGCAAAATATGCTTGTTAGTTAAAATATTTAAAAGTATAATAAAAATAGAATTTAAAATAGTACGATAAATCTTTCTAGTTATAATATAAATAAAATTTAAATTTAAAAATTTTATTATTTTTTTGGAATAAATACTTTTTCTTTCAATAAAAAATAAGTAACATTTCAAAGTAATGAAAATTTTAAAAGCTCTTTAGGTTCGATTAAGTTCATGAACTTCAAAACATTTAATAGGGACGATAATCATCGACTTAACACGACTATCTGACACAAACCTAACATGAAGTAATTAAAATTAAAATCCAGGTTAATCTCATGTTGAGCCCGGAAAACTCAATTAAAATTCATGTCAGTATCGAATTGATCCACATAACCCAAATAACCTGCAAAATTAATTAATTTTAATATTATATTCTTTTTGTTGTGCACTTCTGGTACTTGGTTTGGTTGTATTTGGATAAATCTTAATGTATATTTTGTTTTGTAGTTACATTGCTTGAATGTATGAATTGTATGGATTTTAAGACTATCAATATGTATTGTATTTATGATTTCGTGTTAAGATCGTTTTCGTGTTAAATAGGTCATAAGTGGTTTTTTTTTTTTTTTTTGTATTAAATAGGTCATGTTTATTAAGGTTAGATTTTTTAGCATCATTAAGCAGATTATTTCGGGTTACTTTCGGATTGACCTGAAAATAAGTGGGTCAGGTTTGTGTTAGCGTGTAACGTGTTACTATCAGATCGCAAGCGGACCCGCCAACCCGAATATGACCCAATTGTCACCCCTAAATTATTCAATAAAAATTTTAAAATTAATTCGATAATAAATGAGTCAAACGTGTGCAAGAAACTATTCAACTCAACCCAGTGTGAATTCCTAATCAAATTCATTTATCTCATATATATATATATATATAGGGGTGCACTATGGTGAAAACCACCTTTTAGATGTGAAATAAGACTTGATCTTATCTATTGATTAAGGAAATTGACGCTTCAGATGTAGTTTTGAGCTGCTAAAATTCGCTGCAATAATAGAAGAAAAAAGTTGCAGAAAAGGGTTTTTTAGTAAATGTGACGCACCTTTTAACTTCCACATATCTTACCCACTATTTAATTTGTTTCGGAACAAATTTAATTTAAATATGGGACGAGATCCAGAATTAATGGGGCGGTTATCTTGAAAATTTACTGCATAATTTTATCGAATTCGCTGCAGTATTAAGAGATAAAAGTTGCAATATTAAGAGGAAGAAGTTGCATTATGTGATTTTTTTAAAATCAAAATTGTATATGCACGATTTTTAGCCCTAATTTTGTGGAATTTGATTTCTAAAATACTACATTTCAAAACTAAATTATATTTGCTTCCTAATTTAATGAGATTGGTTCTCTGAATTATAGTATTTCAAATTAATTTCATTTTCTTCAGAATTTTCTAAAAAATTGCAGTATTTGGATTTGTTGCTTAATTTAGAGAAAAAATTGCATTCCATATGTAGTTATTTTGTTTTATAATTAAAATAATATTTACACGATTTTCCCCCTGATTTTGTGGGATTTGATTCCTAAAATAATATATTTCAAAATTAGCTAATATTTACTTCCAAATTTTATGGGATTGGATCACTAAATTTCCGAATTTCAAATCAATTTTTATGTTCTTTGCGATTTCAAACATTAAGTAATTTTAAAAGATCATAAATAAAATTCAACTTGTTATCAATAAAAAATTGCATTTTTTATACAATTTAGTTGCAGTAAATAATATAATCATTTGCAGTAATTTAATATCTAATTCACGGATCCATAAAACTACATGAAAAATTAAATTTAGATTTTTTAAAAGTAAATTACTATCATTGCTGTTATTATGAAAATCATGTGCAGTATTACAGACATAATTACTGCAAATTTCATGACAGTAGCAACTTTACTAAAGACAAGAAAAAAATAGAAATATCACGCAACAAATACAAGCAGTACTCATAAAATATAGCAATAAATATGTTCTATTTATGCATGTTTACTGGCGGAATAACTGCATATTTTATAATGAAATTATACACTAAAATCACGTGCATTAAAAACTGTCAAAGTCAGTCGCCGTTGTTGAATACAAGATCTAAAAAAATAGAAATATCACGCGACAAATACAAGCAGTACTCATAAAATGTTGCAATAAATATGTTCTATTTATGTATGTTTACAGGCGGAATAACTGCATATTTTTTAATGAAATTATACACTAAAACCACGTGCATTAAAAACTGTCAAAGTCAGTCGCCGTTGTTGAATACAAGATCTAATATTTACCGTGTTATCATCCTTACAATCTTGCATCATCGTTCAAAAACTAGTTGGAGATCCGTCGCTATCAGATTTCTCTTCCCTTCGTTGCCCTTCTCTCACCCATTTTTCTCTATCATCTGCTACTTCCGCCGCCTCAGGAACTCTATTGCCATCACAACTCTTCTCTCTCGTCGTCGGAGTCACTAGGGAGTATTAGAAAGTCGCAGGAACTCTATTCCCATCACAACTCCTCTCTCTTGTCGTCGCATTCCATGGAGCAATAGATGGGTATGGGTGAAGATGACAGTCGACTCGCCTAATGGAGCAGACGATTCCTTCGTAGGAGCCATCCTCTACAAGATTGCTGATGACCGATCTGTTTTCGAAGACGAGTTCAAGTTGAGAGAAATGGTGGAATTCGCCTGCGCCTCCACCAATCGTCACAAGGGATAAATGATCAGCCTCTCTCTCTCTATCTCTCACCATATGAGAATAAAACTCTGAAAAAAAATGTAACGTGATATGGATCATGGAGGAGATATATTAGGAATCAGTTATGGTATTATTAAACTGTAATTTTTTTTACTATAATATCCTTTGATTCATTTAAATATGAAAAATAAAAATTAAAAAATAAATTCTATAGATTAATCACAACCATCCAAATTTAAAAATTAATGGCTCAGATTAAGTCTTATGTAATACCCCGTATTTAGATTTCAATCTTGTCTAATTAGTTCGGATGTAACAGTGAATTTATCTCAATTGAGAAATAATTGGGAATGATTTATTTGAATTTTAGAGATTGGAATTGAGTTAAATACTTGTATTTGAGAATTTTTGAGATAGTATGATTGGAGGAATTGATTTTTGGAGGTTATTGCATGTATTTTTGGAATTATTATGTTGGGAATTGATATGGAGTTATAAGGATTCACATGTATATATGTAAATATGTTGGATTATATGAGAATTATATATTTATATATATAGATATTATTTATATACATTATATATATTATGGAAGTGCATAATATATTATATATATGGAAAAATTGTGTATATTATTCCCCCAACCTTGTTATTGTCGAAGAGAGAGAGAGAGTAAGATTTCAGATAAACCCCCTCGCCACCCTCCCTTTTCGACGAGCCACCGGCCGACTCCGGCCACCGCAGGACGCGAGACCACCGCCATTTGAAAGCTTACTCTTCAAGCTTTCTATCGAACTAAGGTAAAGCTCGTGAGGCGGAGTATCTAGCGAGATATCGAGGAGAGAAGGAGGGTCGTCGGACTGTGGCGAATCCTTCCCAGACCCAGCCAGCTCCGCCGCCCCATCTTTCCGTCCAGATTCCGGCTTCCACAGACCGCCGCCGGCTTCGAGACTACAACCATTGTGCAGCCCGTGCTTCAAGGTTTCCGAAGAGCCCTGGTACTCGTCGTGAGGTCACAGATCGGAGGAGTTCTTGTAGAGAGAAGTAAGGCCGCCGGAGGGGTGAGAAAAATCCGATTTTCAAATTTCAAACTCGTTGATGTGCTATTATCTCGAGTCTTGACTGGTGTATTTGTGTTCCTTACCTCCTAGGGAATATTTTGGTACCGTTGGACACGAGTTTCCTCGCCAGAAAACCGCACCGCCGCCGCCGTCACTTCTAACTCCGGTGAGCTTCACCCACTTATCTTTTTCCACCGTTATTCGAGCTTTCAAGCATGTCTTTGTGTTCCCCTTGAGTCTAGGACCTTGTTTATGTGTTTGCATGTGGTTTTGGGTGGTTAATTCAAGAAATGAATTGAGACAGCCGAGTAAAGCGACGATTTTATGTTATGAGAAGAAGATTACGATTCCGCGGTCAATCTTTTGTTATGGATCTCGAAGAAGACAGAGGATACCGGTTATTTCAGTTGTACCGGTCTCGAAATTTTTGTCAAAGACTGGAAACCAGAGAATACTTGGATTTGTTTGGAAGGTGAAGGAAAAAGAGGAATTAGCCGTCCAGGATATGTCCATCATTCGAGAATTTAAAGACGTATTTCTAAGAGTTACCAGGATAGATGGCCGCTAGACAAATGGAATTCGTGATCGATCTAGAACCAGGAGTAGTACCAATTTCAAAACACCGTATCGAATGGCGCCTAAGAGTTTCAAGAGCTGAAGGTGCAACTCCAAGATTATTTGGGATGAGGTTCATTTGGCCAAGCGTTTTGCCGTGGGGAGCTCCGGTCCTGGTCATCAGGGGAGAAAGACGGGTCGAGGAGAATGCGCATAGTTACCAGGAGTTAAGTAAGTTGACCTTGAAGAATCGTTATCTGTTGCCTAAAATTGATAACTTGTTCGATTATCTCAAGGGAGTGAGCACATTTTCTAAGATAAATTTTCGGTCGGGCTATTATCAGTGGAGGATTAAGAAGGAAGACGTACTGAAGACAGTTTTTAGAACCAGACCTGACCCTACGAGTTATGGTCCTTATCGACAATGTTTTCATAATCGAAGAATAAGAGGGAACTTAAGCAGTAGTGAGAACGGTGTTCAAACGTTCAGAGATAAGAAGAAGCGGGCGAAGTTCAGCAGATGTGAGTTCTGGTCGAGAGAGAAATGACATTTTGGGGTCACATTGTTTCGGCTAATGCAATCAAGGTGGATCCAGCCAAGTTTTAGACGGTGATAGATTGAAAATCACTACCGTCACCGAATGAGATTCGTAGTTTTCTGGGTTTAGCAGGTTATTACGAAGGTTACTGAAAGTCTTTTTATATACGGTGAGGTTGATGACGCCGTTGCTTCAGAAGGTTGTAAAGTTCGTCTGAATGAAAGAATGTGAAGAGAGTTCCAAAGGTTGAAGCAGTTAATGACGATCGTGCTTACCCCGGCAGTACCTGAAGCAGATAAGAATTTTGAGGTTTATACAGAGACATCTAAGAATGAGATGAGATGAGTATTGATGCAAAACAAGAAAGGTGAGAGCTTACGCATCAAAGCAATTAAGACCGCATGAGATAAATTATCCAACTCATGATTTGAATTTAGCAGCTGTAATCTATGCATTGAAGATTTGGAGACACTATCTGTATGGGGTGAAGTGTGCCATATTCACGGACCATGAGAGTTTGAAGTATTTCTTCGAGCAAAGAATTTGAATATGAGGCAAAGGAGATGGTTGGAGCTTGTAAATGACTATGACCTAACGATTAACTATCACCCAGGCAAGGCTAATTCAGTAGCAGATGCCTTGAGCGGGAAGGGAGAAGCTCAGTTGGGCTGTATGCTCACAAGAGAGAGCAGACTGATCAGAGAATTTGAGAAGTTGAGCTTAGAAGTAATATCACCTTCTGAAAGGAAGAGATGTGAATTGACAGCCATATCAGTGGTGCCAGATTTGAGGGAAGATTGTTGAGGCACAAAGAAAAGATGCAGAACTGAAGAAATTGCGGCAGAAAGTGAGAATTAAGCCAGTTGGTGAGTATCGGGAAACACCTGATAATGCACTGTTGTTCAGAGACAGAATCTTAGTGCCGAACAATGAAGAGTTGAGGAAAGGGATTTTGAGCGAGGCTTATGATACGCTGTATACCGCTCACCCAGGAAGTACTAAAATGTATCAGGATTTGAAGACTAAGTACTGGTGGGACGGTATGAAGAAGGATGTAGCTTTATGTGTGGAGAACTGTCTGGTCTGTCAGCAGGTCAAGGCGTTACATCAATGGCCGTATGGAAAGTGGTAGCCGTTAGACAATCTTGAGTGAAAATGGGAATACATCACCATGGATTTTGTGACAGGATTACCAAGGTCACAGAAGGGAAGTACGGTGATATGGGTTATTGTGGATCGTCTAACGAAGAGCGCTCACTTTTTATCGATTAAGGTAAATTATGGATCAGACAAGCTAGCTCAGATATACATCCGAGAAATAATCAGACTGCACGGAGTGCCGAAGTCAATCACGTCTGACAGAGATGCGAGGTTTACATCTCGATTTTGGATGAGTTGCAACAGGAGTTGGATACTCGCTTGAATTTCAGTACGGTGTTTCACCCTCAATCGGGTGGTTAATCAGAGAGGACAATCCAACTCTCGAGGACATGTTAAGAACTGTCATTTTGGATCAAGGAGACAGTTGGGAGCCGATTTTGCCTCTGATTGAGTTTGCCTATAATAACAGTATTCATGCAACAATCGAAATGGCTCCTTATGAGGCTCTGTACGGAAGGAAGCGCTGTTCGCCTCTATATTGGGATGAGGTAGGAGAAAGAAAGGTTATCGGACCGGACGCTATTGGTGAGATGATTGAGATAGTCCGACAAATCAGGGAGAGAATCAGAGAAGCGCAGAGTAGGCAGAAGTCCTATGCCGACTCTTGGAGGGCAGAGTTGTGTTTTGAAGTTGGGGATAAAGTATTCCTCAAGGTTTCACCCTCCAAAGGAATAGTGCGCTTCGGAGTAAAAGGTAAGCTGAGACCGCGCTATGTGGGGCCGTATGAAATATTTGAGCGCGTTGGACCAGTGGCGTACCGATTTGGCATTACCCCCGAGTATGGGTAATATTCATAATGTGTTTCATGTGTCGCAGCTGAGGAAGTATGTGTATGACCCGAAACACGTGATTAGTCATGAAGAGGTAATTCTTAATCCGAGCTTGCAGTATGAAGAAAGGCCAGAGGCCATTGTGGACCGAAAGATTCAGGAGCTCCGGAATAAGTCTATTCCATTTGTCAAAGTATTATGGAGCCACCATGGGCACGAGGAAGCGACATGGGAGCTAGAAGACAAGATGAAGGGAAGATATCCCGAGTTGTTTGAAACTATGTAAATTTCGGGACAAAATTTTTATAAGGGTGAGGGGATGTAATACCCCGTATTTAATTTCAATCTTGTCTAATTAGTTCGGATGTAACAGTGAATTTATCTCAATTGAGAAATAATTGGGAATGATTTATTTGAATTTTAGAGATTGGAATTGAGTTAAATACTTGTATTTGAGAATTTTTGAGATAGTATGATTGGAGGAATTGATTTTTGGAGGTTATTGCATGTATTTTTGGAATTATTATGTTGGGAATTGATATGGAGTTATAAGGATTCACATGTATATATGTAAATATGTTGGATTATATGAGAATTATATATTTATATATATAGATATTATTTATATACATTATATATATTATGGAAGTGCATAATATATTATATATATGGAAAAATTGTGTATATTTTTCCCCCAACCTTGTTATTGTCGAAGAGAGAGAGAGAGTAAGATTTCAGAGAAACCCCCTCGCCACCCTCCCTTTCCGACGAGCCACCGGCCGACTCCGGCCACCGCAGGACGCGAGACCACCGCCATTTGAAAGCTTACTCTTCAAGATTTCTATCGAACTAAGGTAGAGCTCGTGAGGCGGAGTATCTAGCGAGATATCGAGGAGAGAAGGAGGGTCGTCGGACTGTGGCGAATCCTTCCCAGACCCAGCCAGCTCCGCCGCCCCATCTTTCCGTCCAGATTCCGACTGCCACAGACCGCCGCCGGCTTCGAGACTACAACCATTGTGCAGCCCGTGCTTCAAGGTTTCCGAAGAGCCCTGGTACGCGTCGTGAGGTCACAGATCGGAGGATTTCTTGTAGAGAGAAGTAAGGCCGCCGGAGGGGTGAGAAAAATCCGATTTTCAAATTTCAAACTCGTTGATGTGCTATTATCTCGAGTCTTGACTGGTGTATTTGTGTTCCTTACCTCCTAGGGAACATTTTGGTACTGTTGGACACGAGTTTCCTCGCCGGAAAACCGCACCGCCGCCGCCGTCACTTCTAACTCCGGTGAGCTTCACCCACTTATCTTTTTCCACTGTTATTCGAGCTTTCAAGCATGTCTTTGTGTTCCCCTTGAGTCTAGGACCTTGTTTATGTGTTTGCATGTGGTTTTGGGTGGTTAAATCATGAGAACGGACGAGTTGCAGGCCGGCGAGTTTCCTGCCGTAGGTGACGAGCCATATCGACCTGCAGGGGGTCGATATGCCCTCTGCTCTAGGTCGATATAGCTGGGCTGAAGCGGGAAAATGTGGATTTCCATGTTTGTCTCGATTTGATTTCGGTTATTCGCGATTTTTAAGCTTGATATACATTTATCCAAGTATGTTTATCATGTTTAAGGTATAGGTTATTGTAATCGAGAGTTGAATTTAATTTTATTTCAATTTAAGGAGGTTGAAGCATGCTAAATTAAGTGTCAAGCATGTTGTGTTGATTGGGAATTTTTGGAGTTAAATATATGATTTTGGGAGCGTGTTGGGCGTAAAACATACATAGATATTGATGGTTTGGATCGAAAGGAAATTATGGAAAATATGTGGAAATTAAGTTTGATGGTGAATTAATTCTTGGAATTTGTTGAGGTTTACCGTTGTCCTAGATCGCTTATCCTAATTGGGTAAACCGTGATTAATTGTAGGAATTTGAGAACGAGGATCGTTGAGCTCAAGCATCTAAATAAGCCAAGTAAACGAGGTGGGAAACTATTTCAAATCTATAAAAATCAAATGCGTGTTTTATTTTCAAAATGCATGATAAAATGTTTTGCTTTCAAACTGAAAATGCTATGCATGTTTTGTGTTGTCATTCTGTCCTCTGTCGTTTCCCGTCGGCAGAGAGTAAAATAATGAGTTCGGAACCAGTTTCTTATAACTGCGCTAGAACTTCATTAGTAGTATGGGGTAGCGACTCCATATGATGGGATTATGAAGATATAAGGGGAACATGTTATGTGGTCGGAGATTTGATGATATGATTGAGATGATGTTGATGATTGATTATGAATTGTGATTTAATAAGCGATCGGGTCTCAAACAGGATTTCTGAGACTAGTGCACTCTAAATGACAGTAGGTTGAGCATGTACTCATTCCTTACTAGTCATCGTAACTTGGAAGTCGGCCAGCTTCCAGTTACAAAACCGAACATATATGACAACACTAAAAATAATGGGTGTGTGCGTAAAATGATTTGGCTAGCACGGTTTATTTCAACAAAATCCCGTGTTTAGTTGTGTGTGTTGCATAGCATGTTTCATATATATAATGTATGTTTTCGGGCACTGTTTCTCATTGGGTACGAAAGTACTCAGCCCCTCGCGATATTTCTAAATCGTGCAGGTTAAGCAGCAGGAATGGAGGTAGCGGGTGTAAGCAGAAGAAGGAGAATAAGTGTTTTGAGGAAAATGTACAGATCCTGTGACATGTATCTTCATATACATGTCACCATCACGCTACACACACTGCTGCACCGCGCTCTGAATTTGCCTTCCATTTTAAAAGTTTGTTTTTGACTAAGTTTATTTTGTTAACTGACTCGAAGGATAATAGTTACTGTTTGAATATTTTTATTTAATGTTTCAGTCTTGCTGTTTTCATTATTTTAAATGCTCATCGAAAACCTGAAACATCAATGTAACGCGGCTCCATATTGGAAGGTCAGATGGGGGCGTTACATCTTATCCCATGAGAATGCTTGTTACCATGAGAAATAAGAATAAATCTCGACCTTCCAAATCAGTGATCTAACGCTCAAGGCATATAAATCCCGTGTGCATTATAATATAGAAAAACATGAATTGAAGGGTAATTTTGTAATATTTCTTCTCTCTCCTCCAAAATCATCCTAAATCTCAAAATGATCATAACTCATTCGATTTAAGTTACTTTTTCATGCATAATATATTAAATTAAAGGTAATTTAATTATCTTTCAAACAAAATCTATATTGCATATGTATTTATTAAAAAAGTATATTAAAATAAAAATTAGTGATAATATGCATAATTCACGTAACAGTACACGAATTATTATATAATAAATGAGACTGCATAATATAATGCATACATTTATACTACACAATGCAGAATATGATAGATAAAATGTAATATATTTTTTTTTATGCGAGATTAACAAAAAAAATTGAACTTGATTATCTTCGCATACTGTTGAAAATATTATAGTTGTTATATAAGTTGATCTTACATTACTTTTATAATTGAGCATTTTTATGTTATATTATATAAATGTATATTACTCCCTCCGTCCCTGCTTAATTGTCCCGGTTGATCGGGCACAATAACCAAGGAGTGTGAGTGTAGAATAAGTTGAGTGAAATTAATATTTTATTGTTGAGTGTGAAAAAGTTACCTTTTTTAGTAATTGGATAATTGAATTGGGACGGACGAAAAAGGAAAGTAGGACAATTAAGCTAGGACGGAGGGAGTACTATATTATATAATGCATGTTTGTTAGGTATAATGAATATTTGCTAGGTATATAATGCATGTCGAGGTCAAAATAATTTAGCCAACGGATTATCGATACGACTTAAAAATGAACTTCACACGATAAACATTCAAATACCCATTACAACAATGATTTTAAATAGTTTGATGCACAAATAAGATGTTTTTGTTTGAATTTATATGACAAGAATCTTTGAGAAAATTAATAATATATATGTTTCAATCTTGAGGATTAGAGAATTTTCCTTAGTTACAATTTTCTATATTAATTAAGATATTTCCAATATCAATTATATAATATGAATAAACAATATTTAGTACACATAATTTTATTTTTTTTCTCTCTCTTAAAATTATAAATAATCATATATCTCTGAATTTAAATTATTTTTATTGTACCATTTACCAAAATAATATGATTTTATTTTTTTAAAACTAAATCTCTATTGCATATGTTTAGTGGGAGTAAACTATGTAATTAGTGAAAATTGTTAATCTTATACACAAATGAAATAACAATGAAATACTTCTTATAAAATTCTTAAAAACATAGTATATAATGAATAGATTGATGTAATATAATACATGTGTTTTACTGTAAAACGTAAGATAATTTTGAAATAAATGAAAGCGAATAAATTACTATGTATTGACTTATAATGAATATGTTGATGTACTATAATGCATGTATTTCTCATTAAAATGCAAGATAACTTCGAAAAATTGAAGACAAACAAAATGATTAAATATTGTCATATAATGAAGTTGTTAATGCACTATAATGCAAGTATTTCTCTCTAAAATGCAAGATAACTTCAAAAAAATGAAAATGAATAAAATGACTAGATGTTGTCTTAAAATGAAGATGTTAGTACACTATAATGAAAGTATTTTGGTATTATAATGAAAGTAAATTGTTGTTATAATGCAAGACGGAATTTTAAGTATAAGGCAAATGACGAATTACCCTATAATGCATGTTTTTGGGGATTTATTCTTATTTCTCATGGTAAGGGCCTTCTCACTGAATCATTGTTAGGAACTGAGTTTCAGTTCACCTCTTAAATTTGATGTTTTGATATGTCAAAACTTACTTTATTACTAAGTTTCTAGAGTTTTTAAATGTAATTCTTGTATAGGATTGTTCGAGTTGTAATAGACTAAAAACTTAGATGCTGAAGACCGAGTGGAGCAATCAGAAACTGAGTTTCTGAAGATGACAGAACTCGAGACATCTAGAATCAAGTTTCCTTGCTTAAAGTGAAGACTCAAAGGGACTTGAAGATCTGAAGATTTGTGTTTGTGCTTAAAACTTAGTAATGCTAGATACTTAGTTTCTGGAAACTAAGTTTTGAAAACTGAAATTGAGTTTTACTAAGTATTGCAGAATCCTATACTGACTTTGGAATGTCAGTAAAGAGGTTCAATATTTCAAAAGCATGTGAAACATATATGTTCGATGTCAGATTTAAAAGCATCTCAATGCTAAGTCAAAAGGTCAGTACGAGGATATCCCACACTTGGATTCCTCGGACTGAAACTTAGTCTGACAAGAGCATGTAGAAAGTACACAGCCAAAAGCAAAAGCAAGCGGCAGAGCAGAGCAGACAAAAGTATGGGCGATGATTAGACGACCCAATCTATGTCTCTAACGACTTGATTTATGTGCCTAACGGCTAGAAATTCAAATTGTCCCCCTGAAAACTATAAATAACTCGACACTTCAACCTGAAAAGGTTACGAACTCTCGCGAAAAGATAAGCTGAAGCTCTGTCAAATTTACATCTCAAAAGCTCACTGAAATTCCGTGTACTTCATACACGAGACTTGAGTTTCTAAGTCAAGTTATCACTTTCGTGCTACTGTGTTAAAGCAAGAGGCTAAAGCTTAAAGCTAAAGCTATTTCTTGGTGAATATAACTTACTAGTAATATTCATAGCAGTCAATATCCTATTCTTGGATATTGATTATTACGGGCGTTGCCAACATACTCAGTTCTGGGAAGAACAAGAAAATATCCAACCATCCAGGAAGAAGGCTGCGGGGTGCGTCCTCATTTCGATCTGAAGACTGAGTCAACTTACAAGGAGTTTTTAGACGAGTGACGACAGCAAACCGAAGGACAAAGGCTTCCAGCGGGCTGTCCATAGATCACAAGAAGGCTGTACACTGATACTTAGTGCATTCCCGATTAAGTTCGGAAGAGTGGATGTAGGATTTTAAGTTCGAACCACTATAAATATCCTGTGTTATTTACTTGCTTTATTTAAGTTTCTCAAACTTACTTTGAAACCTTCAATACTTGTCCAAATATTGTTTATAATCTCTGAAACTTACTTAAATATACCCTGAACTAAATTTACTTTTCAGATAACTTGAAACAGAGTCTCAGTTAGTTTCAGTGACAAGTGCAAAGTCTAAACTTACTTCTGCTGCACACTACATTACTCTGAATTGATGGTTATATTAATGACATGTGGCAGACATCTTATATTTTAATTAATTTAAAATGGTGTTTTAGGAAACAAATATTATTACAATTTTTAGTAGATTTGATATTTAAAGAAGTTACCTAATTTCACGGGATATTAATATTAAAGGCAGAATTTTT
Organism: Plectranthus barbatus; assembly: GCA_026898455.1. Taxonomy (NCBI): domain Eukaryota; kingdom Viridiplantae; phylum Streptophyta; class Magnoliopsida; order Lamiales; family Lamiaceae; genus Plectranthus; species Plectranthus barbatus. The sequence continues at coordinate 96,406 of JAPKLW010000173.1, forward strand.
TTATTTGTTATTCAATATCATCGTACATAAGTTTCTAAATATTTTTCCTTGCCTCTCTTCTTTCTCCTCTCAGGGTTGAAACATGGAGAACAATGACAGTGAACCACGCTTCCTACAGACACCAACACCCCGATGTCGTCCTCAGGAGCCGTTCGCATAAGTTTCTCCAGGTTCTTTGTAATTCAATATTATCGTACATCAATTTCTCCAAGTTTTTCCTTGCCTCTCTTATTTCTTCTCTAATGATTGAAACATGGACAACAACGACAGTGAGCCATCTCTTCCTACATATACCAACACTTCGACATTGTCCACCATGAGCTGATCGCATCACCTGGTCCGGAGAGGAATCCTTTGTCCCCTTCTGCTTCCGTCATGCGAGGTGGAACCCTAGCAAGACGTTGCCCTCAGACAAAAGTGTATGGGATTTTTATTATTTATGTATTTATTATATTTAGCATTATAGTTTATAAATTATTTAATTAGATAGTTACATATGGATCATTAGATAATCATGTATGGATCATGTTATTTATTGTTCATTGCAATATTTAATACATGCAATTTCATTTGTTCATTATTCTACGTTCGTGTTTATGACGATGTTATGATGAGTTTTCAATATTAATTTTGTTTTGGTATGATATGATTTTTTTTCTTCCGAATGATAAGATTTCGTTGTTTGTACTTTAGATTTACAATTCATTACATATATTATAATAAACTCATTATAATACATGAACTGGTTCATTATATATAATATACATTATCATTGTATTTTATAAACTCATTTTTCTTTAAATAAGAATTATCGTGTCCATATTACAAATATAAATTACTTTTTTGTTGTTTATATAGGTTAAAAAACGTCATTATATAGGCTAAATTACTTCATTATTGTTTTTCTCATCATTTTATTTGTTGCACTTTCGATTTATAATTCATTACTTATATTATAATACTCATTATATTTTATAGTTTATTTCAATAAATAGTCATGAATAGATAATGTTTGCGCTATTTATTGTTCATTATACGATTATGTGAATCAAATTTTAATGATTAATACATGTAATTTAATTACAATACATTATTTATCATTACAATATATCATTACAATACATAATTTAATATATTATTATGTAAGTTATGGTTTATTGCACAATTATTTGAATACAAAAAATGAAAATTTGCTACAAAATGTAGTTGCAAAATCTAATATGAAAGTACAATCATAAAAAATAGGTGAGAGAAATTAAATGTAATTTGACGCACATTTCATGGATTGTGATCCTTAAATAATTGGTAAGAAAAGCATAAGCTATATTCTTCACAAACTGAATTACTTTTCTACACTTATAATGATATTTGGAAAGCCTTATAATGATATCGCGTGAAATTAAATCTGTGTTGGGAATTTAGGTTTGAAATTTCCTCGCCTTTTTATGTTATGATGTATCAAACACCTATAGAAATCACCCTTAGGAAGTGTCTCTAGATTAGCTTAGTCAGTACAAATTTGTAATATCTACTTAGGATGTTTATCGGGTTGTAAAGAAGTTGATCAAGACAATCTAGACATGAGATCAAAGCCACCAGATCTTCTACACATCGTATGATCACCCTATCGACGAGATAAAAGGGTACCATTGTTTGCTTTGTATGTTTGTTAATTAGAAAAGATTATTGTATCATTGTATACAAGACATTAATGATTACAGTGTATCAAACGAGACTGTTTACCGATATACCAATCATAATGCTTTGCAATTTAAACAAACCTAACAATCTTCCACTTATACTCAAAGCATAATTATATGCTTTCTAGAGTATACAATGCGTTAAAACCATTATCTCTTAATTTAATCACCAAGTGGCTTGCATCAACCACAGTGAAATCCATGAATGCCTATCATAGATTTATGTGTGCCTTTTACAAATCAAGCAGCTAAAGAATTTTTTTTTCACTTTTTTACTCGATTGTATATCTTCTCTTATTTTGGTATTTTACTCTATATGTTACATCACTTTGTGAATTCTAGGTTTCTCAAATTTGCAACTACACTAGTACTATCATTTAGACTAGTGATACCATAGGCAAATGAATAACCATTGCTGAATTCTAATTTTTAATACCCGAATCATATTCTACTATGGTAAGTTCTATAAAACTCGAAAGTTTTACACTCTGTCAATATATGATTCTATTACCCAAAGTGAACATATAGTTAGACTAATACATTATTATGATCTAGTCAACCTGGAGATCTGAACCCTAACCACAACACATATACTCGACCGTATTGTGTATGTCCAGACTAAGATCTATCAATCATGCAAACTGCATAGTAAGATATTAGATTTTATACAGTAACCATGTAGATTGTTTCGGACAAACTTGTTGGTCCCGGATTATCAGGGTATAACTTGGCAGCGGAAAATGTGATTAATCGTTTCTTGCACTCTGCTGGTTACTCGGCTGACTGGGACCTTGTCAGCTGGTAAGTCAACTTGCACTCTGCGTACTCAGCTGACTGGCGACTGGCTCGTCAGCTGGTAGCTCAAGACTTAGAATATTTTTAGCCTTGTTTGCACAGTTATATCAGTTTTCAGATATACACCAGCACTTGGGTGCTGGGTTTTAAATCAGTATGAAATGCAGAAAGCTGATAAAAGACAAAGGATTTATAGTGGTTCGATCAACTGATCTACGTCCACTCTCTAGTCGTAGCACTGGAAATTCACTAAGAGTAATCGGGTACAAGCGTCCTACGATCTATCTCTAGCTGGTGAATGCCTCGTCCACCAGTTCACTAGATCAACCGCTCCCGGCCTTGTCCTTCTTCAACTCTGATCGGCTGGTGGAGTGCGAGCACGTCACTTCAACCTCCACAGCTTCACTGGGTGTTTAGTTCTCCCAAGAACGAATCTTCTCAATACGGCAAAAGCCCGTAATAACTCAAGTGCTGGCTGGCACAAGAGCTGCTGTGAACTTCCTCGGAAGAGAAAGAACACCAAAGAGATCAATAACTTACAAGCTAGAAGCTTGAAGTCTCGTGTTTGATAAATCAACACACGGATAGCCTTTAGAAAGGCCTCGAAAGTGTTCTGCTTGCTTGCAATAAAGTTTCTGACTTTCGGTAGTTGAGCGAGAGAGAAGAGTATTGAATGTTAGGAAGCAAGCGTCATAAATGTTGGTAGTTCCGACCTATTTATAGACGCGGGATCCCATTCAAATCTTCTAGCCGTTTGGACACATCCGGAAAAGGTCTCTGTCCTCGCATGTCCTTTAGCAGGCGGCAGGTAGGAATTTCCGGAAAGTGCCATGCTTTTGTCCACTTTATCTGACATTGATCTCTTTATGTCAGAACGGCACTATTCGTCAGTACTAGGAATCGGAACTGGTGTCTTGAACTGATAGACTTTAAGGTATCCTCCCTTAAAGTCATACTCTGTCAGTTAATTCCTCGACGAATCTTCTTTTTGTCTCTAAGACTCTGGGAGAGAGAATCTGGAATTCTGCTGGTAACATCCGACTGGTAGATCATTCTGGTGATCTTGTGCTGGCAGTCTCTGCTGGTGACTTTGCGCTGGCACAATCTAAGTCTACCAATATGTCTGATGTTAACCCTTGGAATCTCCCATGACTGGTGACTTCACCACTGGTGAACAGTGTCAGTGAGAACACGTATTCTGCTGGTAGGATTTGTCAGCCGCCTGCTGGTGAAATCCTTCCAACTGGTGAACAGTAACCAGTCATTAGCTCTTCTCATGCTGGTGAACAGTGTCAGCACGAGACTTTGTCAGCCGCCTTCGGATGAGACTTTCCCAACTGGTGAACAGTAGCCAGTGGTAAGCACTTCTCATGCTGGTGAACAGTGCCAGCATGAGTCTTTGATCAGCTGCGACTTACAACTCAAAAGACCTAAACAGGACTTTACATTTGAGACTAGAGCTATTCTAGAGACAAACTGACGCTGGTAGGACTTAGGATTTGATCCACCAAAACACCAAAGCTAGAGTCTAAACAAATAGCTACTGGGGAAAGGAAACTTAGCCAAATTTCCCAACAATTTCCCCCTTTTTGGTGCGATCAAAGCCTAACCAGCGAGCACTCAACTGATGAGGAAAGTTACAAAGTATTTCAGGGTTTTACAAAATAAACCTATCAGATCTAAACCCATGAAACTACTTCCTCACATCAGCTCTAACTAAAATCTTCCCCCTGAAACCAGGAGAGATATTGCTCGTTTAAAATATGAAAATTGAGATCAGAGCAAAAAGATTTAAAATGTGTGATACGAGTGCTGGTGCTGATTACACTGGAAGTGTAAGTTCAGCTGGTAAGTAAATACTCATACAATTTGTTGGACAATGAGGAATTGTCATCAACTTGTCAGTAATCAATCCATTTAATATATTGCAGTTACAAGTACATGATAGAAAACTGACTAGTCTAGAGATACAAATACTTACAACAAAATGGAGAAGCTAGACTATGGCTGAGAAGATGATCCTGGTGATTGAGTTCTGCTTGTGAGCGACCTCAGGATCTCAGTGAGCGCTGCCATATCTTGTCTGCTCTTCTCCCTTTCCTCAGCAGCAATCCTCCTCTCCTCTTCAGCAAGACGAGCTCTCTCAGCCTCAGCACGTGCTCGCGTACTTTCCCCCTCTTGGATCCGCGCCAAAAAGGAGGACACTCCAGCGGTGACAGAATCCATCTGTTGAGCAATTTCAGTGCGGAAGCTGGCGAAGCGCTGGTCCATCCTGGCATCAATAAGTGCAAGAAGCTGCGCAGGGGGATGGATCTCGGAGATTGGCATTGCTGAGACTTCAATGGAAGAGGAAGGTACATCAGTTGCGGAAGGAGCCGCTGCTGGTTCAGATGCAGCTGATATCTCCATCGGGGCTGGCTCCTCCGCTGGCACTGCAGCTGCTGCTGGTGCCTCTGCTGATGCTGGTGCTGGCTCCTCTACTGGTACTTCTTCAGCTGGCTCCTCAGCTGATTCCACCACTGGCACTGCGGCTGGAGCTGGCTGGACTTCAGAAACAACTGTGGGGGCTGTGAATTCCACCACTTGCCAGTCCATAGAATCAGGGACGAGATCGCCCGAGACAATAGGAACAGGAGGGACGGCAAGGGTCAGCCACAAACCACGAGAGGGATCCTCCTCCACAATGTGGTCTACCAGCAAAGCGCAGGCAGCCATGTCGAACAATATAGCATGGTAGGGAGGGATCCTCGGGAGGGTAACCAGCACTTTGAGGCGTCGGAGCGCGTACGTCAGCTGGTACCCCCGACTGGTGACTCGGAACTGGAGGAAAGGTAACTTGACCTTTTTCAGTGGCGGGAGGCCGGAGCGTCCAGTCAGCTGCCTATACTCAGCGATTTGCAGCAAGCGGCGCTTGATCCTCCTTGTAGACAGCTGCTGGGGGCAATCAGGATCAGTGCCCATGAAAGCATTAGCCCACTCCTCCTCCGCTCTCCAGTAGCCAAGACCCAGCCTGGCATAAAGGACCGCCCGCTGCTCCACTGTCAGCAGGCGCTGGCATCGGTCAAAAATTCGCCACCTCCGGAACTCCAGACATAGTTCCGGATCCACCCTCCAGAGCCTTTGGTAGCTGGATATCATTTCGTCATTGACGGCATTCTCCACCTCCGCCGTTATATTCTCAGCATACTCATAGAGAGTAGAATTGTAGTATTCCACTGGCTGCAGGGGCAGGCACCAGTCAAGAATTCTTGAGGCATATACCGACTGGTGGGGGAGTCCGCTGAAGGGGATGATGTTGAATGCTGAAGGCTCAGGCACTCGTGAGTTATAAAATGCCATCTCCCCGCGCTGCTCCCACCGGTGCACCCCTGTCACTCGAGCCTGGAAGGTATCCTCATCAACCAGTTGATGCTCTTGGATGCAGAGCATATAAGGGCGCCTTTCAGTTCGTGCACGCCTAGCTGGTGGTGTAGAGGATGCTGCTGGTCGCCCGGAAGTTGATGTCGAGGCATCTGTGGATCGGGGGCGACTGGCAGGACGACGAGCCTTATCATCAATGTCTGGGAACAGATCCCTTGGCTCCATCCTCTGCACCATTGAGTAATGAGTCACCTCCTCAGCTGGCTCCTGCTCTGGCTCCTCAGCCCTTGGCTCCTCTGCATCCTCGGATTCAGAACTGACATCCGAGAAGCTCGCCAGTTGTACCGGGGTGGTCGCCCGCTCCTCAACTCCTCCACTGGCACCCCCTTGCGCGGCCAGTGGGTCTTCCTCACCTCCACCACCCCCTTGCGCGAGTGGAGGGACTTCAGCGACCTCCTCCTCTTGGTACTTATCCACAAGGGATAGTACATCCTCATCAGCGCCCATGACCATCAGGCGGTTAAAGGAGTCTTCTGGTAGGATCTCGCCTGGTGCTGGTGGCCTCGCACTTGTGGAAGTTTCGGGCACATCCCACTTGCCCTTGGCCACCTGGCGCACCTGCTCCGCCAGTTCCGCCTGACGTCTGGCCTCATGCTCAGCCTGCACCTTTGCATAGGCTTCATCGCAGCCTGCCAGCTCAGCCTCTCGTTTACGCTGGTCGGCCAAGGCCTTCAACCTTGCCTGGGCCTGTTTTTTCCTTACTAAGGAGGCTTGCTGCTCCTTCTTTGCTTGCTCGACCAGCTTCTGAGCTCTGGTCTGAACCCTTTTTCGCTTACGGGTCATCCTCTCCAGCGTCTCTTCCTCAGTCAGTCCCAGAATGGACTTCTTGACTGGGATGGAGATCTTCCCAGACTCAGGGTCATATGCAACAGCTGACGGTGGCTGCTGGTGCTGGGAAGTCTTAGGCTTCTTGTGGGATGGCTTCTTGGTGACTGGTACCAGTTGTACATCCCGTGGGTGGATACCAGTCGCCTCAGCCACCGCGCCTTCCATGGTTTCGAAGAGAGAATCCGTCTCCAGCTCCCTCTTCAACTGAGCCCTGGCCTCTGCTGTCAGCGGGAGAGCCACAGCTGGCACTTGCTCCCCCAGGTCTTCTGAGTCCTCCTCAGAAACGACCTCAACAGGGTCCACTGCTGACTTCCCTGTCAGCCTGCGTGGCTTCTTGTAATCTGGGCGAGGCAGCTTCACCTTCGTGGCTGGTATGAAGTCGGAACCAACCAGCTGTTCCCCCTGATCCATGCCATCACCCAACTCCATCTCCAGGATGTGGCTGATCCTCAGCCCGAAGGATACGGCGTGAGCAAACCGGCCTTCAGTCGGAACAGAGATGTTCCTGTCTACATTCTCTAGCAACCTGCCAAAGAAAAATTCAGCCCAGTTGCCCTGAACTCCATCCACCAGGGCACACATCACCGAGAATTTCCGCAGGCTTAACTCGGCGTAGGAGCCGACTTCACATTGTAGCATGCGAACTACAATGTCGCACACCATTTGCCAGTACTCCTCCATTTCTGACTTCCTCATGCCAGTCCGGAAGACGGTGACCTCTGGCTTCTTCCACTGCACCCACCGCCTCCTGAATTCCACCGTATCATCCTGATGATACGTGGCCACTTCCTCTCCTTCATTCCTCAGTCCGAAGAGATTGGCGAGGTATTCCGCGGTGACGGTGATCAGGTGGCCGAACACCGATGTAGTGAACGACTTCCTGTCGTCAGCAATCACGGCCCGAGCGTAGAACTCGGCTACCATGTGGGGATGGAAAGTTTCGGGTGTCGCCGTCAAGTACTGGCGGAGCTGCTCGCGGTCGACCATCTCCATCAGCTCCTCCCCGAAATTTTTCTCGGCCAGTTTCGCGTTCAGAATCTTCTCCTTCTGAACCTGTGCAGTCCTAATCTGCGCGTTTGAGAGCTGTCGCCTGGTCGCCGGCCTGTTCAACTGAACCAGTCGGGCGAACGGATATGTGTAATCGATATCTTCGATCTTCACTATGCCAGTATACGTGGGCATATGAGCTTCAGCAACTGGTAAGTCTGGTGAACCAGACGAGGATGATGTAGATGGAGGGTTATCAGCTGTAGGTCGAGAGGATGATGCCATGACTTCAGAAAAATTTCAAGTTTCAGAAAATCTCAAGGGAAGATGAGAGAATTTTGAAAGATATTAGGGTTCTGAAAGTAGGGAAACATAAAGGTTAACCCGAAGGAAGTGATCGGGTATTTGTACTCGGCCCATGCAGGATCAGACGTCCAGGATCAACGCTCAGCAAGCGAGGATCGACGGTCATCAGCAGGCCCGGTTCCCTGTGCGACGTGCGCGGTCGTGCTGACGTGGGCTATGCCGTGGAGCTGACGTGGCACGCAGCGATTGGTGGCATCCAAGCGTCGGACTGCGCAGACACTGTGCACATTAAATGTGGCATTAAATGCCGCATTAAATTCTGAGAGATGTACACGCTAGTCGGATTTGAACAATCCCGCCTTTTCTGAGACAGCTGGCTTGACTGGTCATCAGTAGCATATGCCAGTTGAACACTTCCCCCTGTCAGCATGGCCTCCTTACCAGTTGACAACTGGTACTTACGACTGGCTCCCGAGCACTTGGATAAATTGAGAGCTGGGACTCAATTTCATCAGTCGTAGGAAATTCGCCAGTTGTCTGCTGACAACTTGAAAGATAGAAAGAATTGAGAGCTGAGACTCAATTTAATCCGCATAATCTTCTCTTCAAGAAATCCACTCCTCATCATCGCTTGAAATTGGGAGCTGGGACCCAATTTCGCTTCAACTGATGGTTTGTGCTGGCAACTTGAAATGAGAGCTGGGACTCATTTCCTTAGACATTGAAGGGATAAGTTCCGCCAGTAGGAACCATCAGTGAGTTTGAGATACCACTTAAATAAAAACAACTAAGAGCTTGGACTTAGTCGTAATCAGCGTCCTTCAGAAGGTTAAGAACAGAATGAGAGCTGGGACTCATTCTTCCTCATCATTGGGGCTCACATCAATCTCCATAAGACCGAGTTTGATGCACAACTCCTTGAATCTTGCTTCTGGAAGGGGTTTGGTGAAAATGTCAGCCAGTTGATCTTCAGTTCTGATGTAGTCCACGCTGACATCCTTCTTCTCGACATGATCACGTATGAAGTGATGTCGAATGTCTATGTGCTTGGTTCTGGAATGGTGAACCGGATTCTTCGTGATGCACATAGCACTGTTGTTGTCGCAATAGATGGGAACACAGCCAGTGTCCACCTCATAATCCTCCAGTTGTTGCTTGATCCAGATAACTTGAGCACAGCAACTGGCAGCGACAACATACTCAGCTTCAGTGGTAGATGTAGCAATTGAGTGCTGCTTCTTGCTAAACCAACTGATTAGCTTGTGTCCTAGAAACTGACACGTACCACTGGTACTCTTTCGGTCAATACGGCATCCAGCGAAGTCTGAATCTGAATATCCAATGAGTGTGAGCTCATCATTTCTGGGATACCATATTCCAAGAGATTCAGTCCCTTTCAGATATTTTACTATCCTCTTTGCAGCTTCCATGTGTGTCCTTTTCGGATTGGCTTGAAATCTGGCACACACTCCGACTGAGTACGAAATGTCGGGTCTGCTGGCTGTGAGATAGATAAGTGATCCAATAATTCCTCGGTAGATGGTAGGATCAACTGATTCACCTTGCTCATCAAGAAATATTTGACAACTGGTGCTCATAGGTATTCTGAGGGACTTAGTTTTCTCTGGGCAATACTTCTGAATTAACTCCTTCGTATACTTCCGCTGGCTGATAAAAATTCCATCAGCTGACTGCTGGACCTGGAGTCCGAGGAAGTATGTTAACTTGCCCATCATACTCATCTGAAATGATGTCTGCATCAGTTGAGAAAACTTCTCGCAGAGAGTTATATTCCTTGATCCGAATATGATGTCATCTACATAGATCTGCACCATTAGCATGTCACCACCATCCTTGAGAAGAAAGAGAGTCCTATCAATCTTCCCTTTCCGAAATCCATTGCTGGTGAGGAATTGTGACAGCGTTTCGTACCAAGCCCTGGGCGCCTGTTTCAATCCATACAGGGCCTTTCTCAGCTTGTACACCTTGGTGCCAACTTCAAAGCCTGGAGGTTGCTCGACATGAACCTCCTCCTTTAGCTCGCCATTCAGGAAGGCGCTCTTCACGTCCATCTGGAACACCGTGAAGCCGTGATACGCTGCATAAGCAAGGAACAGCCGTATCGCCTCCATTCTTGCAATTGGTGCGAAGGTCTCATCAAAGTCGATGCCTTCACACTGCCTGTAACCTTTGGCGACTAAACGAGCTTTGTTTCTGACCACGGTGCCAGTTTCATCTCGCTTGTTCTTGAAAACCCACTTGGTGCCAATCACTGACTGGTGTGATGGTCTCTCCACCAAGTCCCAAACATTATTGCGAGTGAATTCAGCAAGCTCTTCTTGCATGGCATTAATCCAATCAGCAGATTCTAGCGCAACTCCTATGGAAGTAGGTTCCATTTGAGAAATAAAACAACTTAGGAGCGCACTGCCGTGTCGAGTCTTAACTGAACCTTCCGGATCACCGAGAATAGCATCGGTTGGGTGATCCCTCAGCCATTTGGGAGGACCAGCGACTGCTGGTGCCGGCTGTGAAACAGGTTCTTCTGTCCTGACGACTGGTGCTTCCACATTTTCACCAGTCGGAGCTGGAAGAATAACTGGCGGTTGAACATCACCAGTCGGAACTGGAACTACAACTGGTTGTTGATCACCAGTTGGAACTTCTTCATCAGCTACTCTGTCTGACTGGCTTCCTGAACCTTCACCAACGTTGTCAGTATCAGCTGGTACCTCCATTCCAGCTGGTTCATCGTTGTCTTCTGGCTCAAAGATTCCAGTCGGAATTCCCCCTTGATTTTTGCTAGATCCACTCAGGGAGATTGAGTGTAAGGTCTCAGCAAGGTCATTTGCATCACCGACTCTCTCAGGTTGCTGATGGGCACCTGAGGTAACTGGTTGAGAAGATGATCCATTCATAGGTCTAGTCGAACCAGTTGGTTGAGCATCGGAAGAATTCCTGCCCAACTGGTCGCTGACATCCTTGACCTCAGGAACATCTTCAGCCAGTTGGCGTAAGGTCCTGCGCACTAAAGTAGCTTCATCAAAAACAACATTGCATGTTATTTCCACAAGCTGGGTAGTCTTGTTAAATAATCTATAGCCCTTGTGAGAGGGATGTCCATATCCGACAAACACACCCTCATCAGCCTTAGGCGAGAAAGCATTTAACTTCGACTTCCCATTATTATGGATATAACATGGTGAACCGAATGCACGAAGATGAGCTATAGAAGGCTTACGACCAAAATATACTTCGTAGGGAGTTTTCTGGAGTCTGTCGTTGATCCCGCTTCTATTCTGAGTGTAGCAGGCAGTCACCAACGCTTCTCCCCAGAAACTCTGTCCCAAGCTGGACTCAGCCAGCATGGACCGGACCGCTTCTTTCAGCGTCCTGTTCCTACGTTCTGCCAGTCCATTCTGCTGCGGTTGCCTTGGAGTAGATCTCTCATGTTTGATCCCGGCCTCCGCGCAAAAATCCATCAGCAGACTGTTGCAGAATTCAGTCCCATTGTCCGATCGAATTCGTTTTACCACAGCTTCTCTCTGTTTCTGAGCTTGGATGATCAATTCTGGAAGAATGATCTTCACCTCATCCTTGGTTCTGAGAAGCTTTACCCAGGTATAGCGCGAGTAGTCATCGACTACCACCAGCGAATATCGTCTTCCTCCAATGGTTTGCGGTGTTACTGGTCCAAACAGGTCCATGTGTAACAACTCGAGTACCTGACTGGTACTGGGGCAGACTGGCGACTGGTTCTTGAAGGACTTCCTAGTTTGTTTGCCTTGCTGGCAAGCTTTGCAAATTCCTTCCTTCTTGAACCCGCCCTTGGGAAGACCATCTACAAGATCATGCTGGGTTAGATAATTAATAGTTTTGAAATTTAGATGACTTAACCTTTTGTGCCACAGCCAGTTAGTTTCCATGGAACTGGTGGCTACAAAGCATGTATCAGTCTTCCCGCTTTGCCAGTCAACAACATAGAGACCTCCTTTCCTGACACCTTTCAGCTTGGTCTCGCCAGACTCTTCATTCTTGATCTGGCATCCTGATTTGTCAAACACAATGGTATAACCATTGTCGCACAGCTGACTGATGCTCAGGAGGTTGTGCTTCAGATTGGTGACAAGGGATACATTCACAATTCTGACATCATCCTTCTCGATGCAGCCCTTGCTAATAACTCTGCCCTTGGAGTTATCGCCAAAAATAACTGGAGGTCCTCTGACCTTGGTGAGCTCAGAAAATAAGAACTACTCACCAGTCATATGAGCCGAGCAACCACTATCTATGATCCACTCGCTCGATCTCTGAAGCTGTGTTGCATGATCCTGTTCCTGCAAGAAAATGAAATTATTTAGGTCCCCGATCATCAGCGGGTCCTGCAGGGTTAGATCTCTGGATCATTCCTTTTGGAATCCAGACTTGAGTAATCTTCAGCTCGGTGTTACCCTTGCTGACATCACTTGTGGCCTTTCCCTTCCTTTTAAAATAATGCATGGATTTGTTTTTGGAAGGTGTGGCTGTGTGTGCGGTTCCTCTGGAAGTATTCTTCCTCCGAGGGTGTCGGAGATTTCTTCCCGACCGCTTGTGTTGCCTTGGTGGTCTCAGGAATTGTGGACCACGATGATTAGCCTTCCCAGCCCTTGAGAAAAGGTTTTGATTGGGCTCAGGCCTCCGATAGGTGTTCCTCCTATCGGGAAATATCCTTCTCTCAGTATTCCGCTGAGATTTGGATCCCTTGTAAGCATGCTGGCAACTGGCATACTTGTAAGGTTGGGCGTGGAATCTCTGGACAGCTGGTGCTGGCTGTCGGATTCCACTGGCAGCTGACGCTGACTTCCTTGCCTTAGAATAATTCGGCTTAGTCTGCGTCTTCGGGTATGCTGGCGTCCTGTCAGCAGAGGATCTTGCCAGTTGAGGATTTTGTCGTGATGACTCACCTATGTATCTGGTCTTATTATTCCTGTGCTGATCAGCCATTCGGGACTGACTGGTATTACCAGCTGTTGCTGATGCATTTACCAGTTTGCCCTTACCCTTATGAGCTGAGAGTTCGGGTTGGTTTTTGCTCAAATCCTTTGTAAATCCCAACCCAGACTTATCAGAAGGCTTTCTCCAATGACTTAGAGCTGCTTCCAAGTCTTTTGAGCCTTTATTTAGAAAAATTATTCTATTTTCTTGCTCCAGAACGAGATTGTGAAAATTATCTCGCTCAGTTTTTGTAATTTGAAAATTTTGGAGCAACTCAAAGTGAGTCTTTTTCAAAGTGGCTAGCTCTTCACTGACTGACCTCGATTTTTCAATCTCCTTGGTCAAAATAGAAACTTGATCTTTCAGCGAAGCATTTTCGCCAGCCAAGACATTCTTTATTTCATAAAATTTTAAAAATTCTTTTTGAAGAATGTCTATAGTGACAGCTTCTGAGTCGGAGCAACGCGACTCAGAATCGTCTAAACTGATAGACTGCATGATATGCATTGGGGAAGCTGATGATTGTACCTGATCATCAGCTGCAAGTGCCTCTTCACTGTCAGCACTTCCTTCAGCTGACTCCTCGCCAAAGGCTGCCATGAGTGCCAGTAGAGCTTCCTCTTCTGACTCCTCGTCTGACGCATACTCCCCATCATCATGGTCGGGTATGTCAGGCACTTCAGTCCTGGTCAGCATAGCCTTGGCAACGGCCCTGGATGCTCGCTCTTCAAAGAGCTTCTTTAGCCTTTCCCGCTCATTTTTGTCCACCTGTGGACATTCAAACTTTAAATGATCAGGGGATTGGCACTGGTAGCAAGCACGGGGAGCTCTCTTGACGAATTTTCCGTCAGTTGAGCTCAGAGATACTCCCTGCTTTGACTTGGCTTTCTCCAGAAGGACAGCCAGTCGTTTCATCTGCTGCTCAAGGTCAGCAATAGAGCCCTCGCTGTCTTTTGAGTTAGATCCCGATGTGGCTGGGATCTCTTTCTGCTGGTTGTGCTGGGCAGCAGGTCTGTCAGCATGGAGTGGCTTCTTGTGCTTCCATTTGAAGTCCTTCTTGACGAAGTAAGCTTCGTCTTGAGCTTTGATGCTGGGGGATCCCATGTTCC
>JAPKLW010000173.1:130509-146272 GCA_026898455.1 Plectranthus barbatus
CGCTAGGTGATTTCCGGCAAAAATTTCCACAACTCTCGACGTACGAATACCCCTTACACTTCCAGGAACACAAATCTAACAACCATTTACCGATTAACGGCCGGAAAAACAGGTTATCGGATTAAAATCACAAAATCACTACACAAAAACTCACCCAACTTCAAACGGCGATAACTCCCTCAATATTTGTCCTCTCGAGACCCACGAGTAACCAAATCGAAGCTCTTGACGAGAGCTATCTGAGGGTGGTAGTCACTCGCCGGAATGTCATCGGTGGCAGCCGGAAATCGGGCGGACAGAGGCGACGGGTTTCAAGCTAGAGGGAAGGGTTTTCACTCTCTCTCTCTAAATTATTATATAAAGTAGGAGAAGCTTATTCTATAATTTCCAGCCTCTATATATACTCCTTCATAATCTAACATGTATAATTATCCATAATTATGTATCTAAGTATACATAAATCTTTAATAATCCACATAATTAACATTACATGGTATAATGCTCCCAAAATTCCCAAATTTCGCAATCCAACTTCCAATACATAATAATTCCAAATTTACATGCATAAACTTCCAAATCCCATTCTCCAATATAATATTTCTACCATGATCTAATAATCCTCCAAAATATGAATATATAACTCAATTCCAAACTCCATAATTCAAATAAATTACTCTCAACAATTCCTCACTTATCCAAACTGTTACACAAGATCGAATTTAAATACGGGGTATTACAAAAACAATTGATTAAATAACTGACATTCTGTCAAATAAAAAAAAAATATTGACTAAAATGCCTTTAATCGTATTAGAATGGAAAAGTTCATTCTTTTCTTTTCTTTTTTAATTAATTTTTATTTTTTCTTATTTTATTCAATCTCTTTTTCTATATATATAAAATTATGTATGACCAAAAAGTATCTACGAGTGACAACCTGCTTTACCAATGAAGGATCTAAAGAGAAATGGTGTCACTTTTTATCTTATATGCATGAAAAATCACACTCCCCCAACAAATCCTAATAATCAATCCATGGTTTCCTCATATTTTGGAGTCTATCAATAAGGTTTTTTTTTAAAAAAAGATTGTGAATGAAAAAGTGGGTATCAATCTTGAATGAAAATAGGATAGTGAGGATGGATCTCAAAACTTTCATTCGTAAATCTTTATATATGAAATCTTTATCATTGAACCAATTTCTAACCGTAAACACTATCCTAATCAATTACTCGTATATATTTTCGATTTTATAGCCAAAAAGGTTAAATTAATGATGTAACTCCATTAATCCCTAGTAGATTAAGATGAAATCATCGGAGATGTCAATATTTTGTTCATGAAGATGAGAATCTGAGTTGGATTTGAATAAAGTTGAAGTTTAATAAGGTTATAAATATATATATGAAATGAAGAGTGAAGAAACAAAGCATGTGGGTGGGGGGTGATGGATACTTTAAATCCAAAAAGAGGTGTTTGAGAGAGAGAGAGGGAGAGGCAAAAGTCAAAGTATCAAATCTAAAAGATGGAAAAGCTTCTTTCCCTAAAGAACCAAAACGTGCAATTATACCCATTCTTCCTAGTTCCTACCACTCAACTCCTAGACTTAATTTGATACCATATCTTTTTTATAAATAAATAAATGATGGAGTGAATATACAGCGCAAAAACATTATTTTGATGTTTTTTATTTATTACAGCATAAATTTTAATTTGGGTCATTAATTAAAAGAATAAGATTTACATATAATATCATTAATATATATTTATATGAAGGGATAGAGGTAGGGAAGAGCATAGTCGAACGCATACCAAAAATTGAATCAAACTGAAAATTTTGAATGATTTTTCTTGGGTATCAGGCCTATGAGATCTGTTCCGGACTATTACTCGCCAGACTCCAACCTCACCCTGATTGGGTTAGGATTCCATACACAAACTGGGGTCCGCTCTTCAAGCTCTGGTCGTCGTGGATGTCACCGAGGTCTTCTTTCTCTGATCCAGTGTACCAAAGCCTTGCCGATAGGGTTAGGGGATGACTGATGGCTCAGATTCACCTGATGCGAGTCCCTGCCCTCCCCCGGCCAAAGATAGGATGCGAACGGGTAGTCTAGGGTTAAGGCTTTCTCAATCGCTCATAGGCTCGCCGAAAAACTCACTCAAATCACACGAAGGTTTAGAGAGAAGGGAGAGCATTTCAGAGAAGAGAGAGAGAGAGAGAGAGAGAGAGGCGCATTAGCTTTAGGGTTTCAATCGAATGAGAATGAAAACCGGTCACAAAGATATATATACTAGGGTTAGTTGTAACCGCCCCAAATAGAATACCCGAACCGCATGAATCGAACTAAACCCAATCCATATTCGAAACCAACAGCTGGGCTCGGATAACTGGGCTCGACAATTGCGCAGCCCAAAACCAAGGCCAACCCAATTACAACATTCTCCACTTGCGCGGACATTACACTTATTGGTTGTCATCATTGCCATTGCCAAGCTATACATGTACTAGGACCTGAGGGCAAGGCAAAGGTACACTATCATGGGAGATTAGTACCTGCAAACACAAAGAGATACCATATTTCAGAAATGGAAGTAACACATAGTTACACAATTAGGCAAGCTAAACAAATTAACCCAAAAAAACACAAAGTTGTAAATACAAAAAAAATTAATCAAACATAAAATGAAGTGAACAACATGCAAAACTTAAACTAAATTGTTGGTCCCATATGAGAGTACGTATAATGTGCGGCGGAAGTATAATAACAGTTATTTGCACTCTTGAACGCGGGCAGTTCAGATTAAAACTTGCTACTCAGTTTTTAAGCAACAGTTTTTAAAACGACAGTTTGTGTTAGCCAGCAGTTTAGGTAACCAGTTTACAGTTAGATGCAGTCAACAATTATACACTTCAACACTTTCAGACAAGTGTTGAAGGTTTCAAAACAAGATTGAAAATTGTATGGTGCGTAAAGTAAATGAAACTGTAAATGATGCAGGATATTTATAGTGGTTCGGAGCCTTAAGTCCTACGTCCATTCTTTGAAAACCAATCTGGAAATTCACTAAGTAATGAAGATACAAACCTCATGATCTATAGCCAAATACAGTAGAGACCACCGTCCACAGCTGAATGGATCACTCGCCCAGGCAGTTGTTCTTCACTCCTTCTTCAGTTCCTCGAAGCCAGGTGGCACCTTGAAGTCTTCTCAGAACTGGCAATCATCGGAAATGGATTGAGGACAAACCTCCATTCTCCTTCTTCGGTGGGTGGATGGTTGAGTTCTTCCCAGAACGTACGTTGGTTGGCAGTTGCCCGTTAGAATCTTCTTCTCCTTCGAGAGTTAGGTTGCTCTGTTCTTACTTGAAAAGTAAGAACACCAAGAGTGTAGATTAATTCGAAAGAACTTAATCCTCGTGTACACAAGGTCACAGGATGAATCTTTGAAGATTCCTTAAGCAATAATGCCTCGTGTTCAATAAATGAACCACAGAGTTAATGCCTTCTTGCTAGAGAGCTTTTAATGCTTTTGAGTTTTAAATTTGGGAGAGTAATGACAAGCTTTGAATGTGTTGAAGATCTATGTGTTGTCTCTGGTCTCTCTCTGCTATTTATAGATGGAGATTTGAAAATAGCCAATAAAGAGCCGGTAGAGACAACTCGTATGATGTCAAATCATGTAACGCCCCCAACTGACCTTCCCAACTTTGGGGCGCGCTACAGTCGTGGTTGACAATTTTCAAATATTTTCCAAAACAAGACAGCGGAAGACTTGTAAATAAATGATAAGGAAAATTAAAGGACATACATTTGTCAAACATTTGTTTTCTTAAACATTCAAAACAAGGGAAGGAATATGTATCAGAGAGCGGTGCAACAGTGTGTGTAGCGTAGTGGAGATATGCATATGAAGATGCATATCTCAAAATCTATTTAATCTTTACAAAACACCTGCATCGTCTTTACACCGCCGTCCCTCCATCCTCGCTGCTTAACCTGCGTATTTTAGAAATAATACGAGGGGCTGAGTACTAATGTACCCCGTGGAGACATGCCCAAAACATACATTTTATATATGAAAGTTATGCCAACACACACAAATAAACACGAGGTTTTATTGAAAAGTACCGTGTTATCTAAAACATTTTAGTTTGCTGCAGCTATCTACCATGTTATCATATCTGTTTACCGTTGTAACTGGAAGTTGGCCTACTTCCGAGCTACGATGAGCAGCTGGGAATGGCGAACCACTCTACCCACTGTCATCAATTAGTGCAATAGCCTCATTATATACCTTGAGACCCGATCGATTTAAGAAAGAAAAGAAATACACAGCCTTATCCCCCTAGGGCTTCAGTACTCCAGCTGAACAACCCGAGCTCATAAACAAAGTAAGGTTGCTAGCCTTCAATAACTGATTCATAAGACTAGCTCAAGCACAAAAAGTACTTGGTTCTCATCTTAGTGATTGGACTCTCTGATGATAGCAGTCAACAGAGGAACAGATATGTAACAATAAAATATTTTAGGCATAGCATTCGTTTAAAGCAAAACATTTTACACATGCTTTAGAAAAACAAAACGCATTTTGGTTTTATACGGAAAATAGTCCCCACCTGTGTTTTGCTTACTGGTATAAAAGATGGTCTGGTTATTCATGCAGATTGAGCTGTATTCCCTTTCACTTTGAATCCCCTTCAAAATAATCACAATACATATACAACTAATAAGGATGGATAATCTAAGTATTCCTATCAGTCTTGATTGATAATAATATACAAAATTTGGACCTAGGACCGACATCTAACCAATAACTCTCAATCAACACTTCTCATACTTATACTTAAGCATGCCTCGACTTCCTTAAACGAATAAATCAATTTTGGCTCTCGTTTCATAAACCAACACCTTAAACATGCTTAAATATACTTGGATAATCATAATATAAACTCAGGAATAAAAAACGACTCAAATCGGATTAGAACGGAACAAGAAAATACAGTATTTATGCAGGGCTGCAGTCCCATCCCGGGAGAGATGAGCTTCATCCTGGGCAAGATGGGAGGTCCTGTCTCGGGCAAGACGGACCTCATCTCGGGTGAGATGAGAGGTCTATCCCGGGCGAGATGGCTCTCATCCCGGTCGAGACGGGGGGTTTCATCTCGGGCGAGATGACTCTCATCTCGGTCGAGATAGATCATCGTCAACCTCAAGTTCGACGGACCTGCAACTCGCTCCAGAACCCACACCACTCACATGCAACACCATCCGATCATCCTAACAAGTTCCCTAGGCCCTCTAGATCACGAAACAACATTCAAACCGAAGGAAAATTCTAAGAAACGAGGGAAAGAGGAGAGCTCACAGGAAAATCTTTCTCACGCCGTTAGAGCTCCGTTCCGACGACTATATCTCCACTTCAACGCCTCAAAATGTTCACTAGGATAAGGGGAACACGAAAATAACGACCATTTTCCGATTAAACTCTGATTTCAAAGGGTGTAATTGATGGGTTTTGTATACTGAAAGCATTTATTACAATGAGTATACAACGGTGTATTTCTCCTATCTGTTAACAATCTTACATGTGTGAACAATGGTATCCTCTTGTCTCACCGATAGGGACAATCATACGGCGTGTTGTAGATCGCAGAAGACAGTATGATCACTTGACCTAGTGAGACATAAACCTCATCACAGCCGAGACAGCGTATGAGGATACGTCTGTCCGGATGGCTGCAGCATTATCGGAATAAGTAGTCTGTCTTGGTTACTTGACATGCTGGTACGCAGAGGTGGCGTATTGATGGACCGCAGTGAGATGTATTCGTCTGTCTGACATCAGCGAATACAAGATCTCGTTATATTGATTGAGTCTAAACCCTAACGAAGGTTCAGGGGTTTGCACGGGTTGACTGTTGCTTTGACTTGCCATGGTGGAGAGCCTAAGTAACGTGCTCGTATATCTGCATCTTGGGTAACAGCAGTTCGTGTAGTACCGCCTGAGACTGGGTTTAGGTAACCATATCCGAGTACTAGGATGAGGACATTCCCTGAGGAGCTCAATAACATTCATCGTGCCAAAGTCCTGCAGGCTGATTAAGTTCAGGCACGAGTGATAAGGTTTGAGTGGTAGTACTTAGGAATAATAAGATATTAATTAATTGTAGTTAGAGCTTGTCAGAGGCTCTGATTAATTAATGGATGTCCGGTAACCTTAAATATGGGAATTCTCAATTAATGCAGCCCGTTCTCATAACGTGGTAATAAAGGGGTAGGTCAGTATTAATTTTGTGGTGAAAAAGAATTAATATTAATTAATTAGTTGTGTCATGGGTTGTGGACATGAGAATTAATTAATTTATAGGCCCACTTTATTATTTGCTTTAGGTCTCAGGTCTGGCCCAATTAAATATGCTGAAATGAGCCCAAAATGGCCCATTAGGGTTTACAACCCTAGGTCTATAAATAGACAGCTCTCTCTCATAAGTCATAACACAATTGAAACACACTAAACCTAGAGAGAGAGAGGAGGCGCCATTTTTGGTAGAGAGGGAGGAGAATTCCGATTCTGGTCCTGCTCAGAATACAGATCTACGGAGTCCTCACCAGTAGTAGATCTGATCAGCATTGGGACACAACCCTGAAGATCTAATCTGGAGAACATATGTTTCTTTTCTTCTCCTCTTTGTTTTTAGAATTTAATCTAGAAATTAGATCTCTAATTTCTGTTTTCGCAGATTAAATTGGATCGCGTGGATGAATTGAGATTTGGAATTCAAACGCGAAAGATCGGTTCAGACTCGACGGAGTTACGGTAAACCCTAAATCCACAAATCTTTGTATTAAATTCATAGGAGCATGCTAGGGTTTTGAGAATTTTAATTATGTGCAATAACCATAAATCGATCCGGTTCAGTTTGGTTTTGGTGATTCGGTTCACGGAAGAACCCTACAGTAATCATCAAACATGGGTAGGAAAAAATGGGCAATCCACATACCTTCTCTCTACAATATCTCCATTAATACTCAACCTTTCGGAGTCCACCTTAGCTCAAATCGAAGCCCAAAGAGATAGCTTTCTGATGGTGGTGGCCGTTTGGTCTGGGGTGGCCGGAGTTGGCCGGAATTTGGCCGGGAATGAGGGCTGACGGGTTTGGGTTGAAAAGGGAGAAGGGGTAGCTCTCTCTCACTTTCTCTCTCTAGCTTGGAATAAAATGGTGAAAATGAGTTATTTTACTCATATATGTATTTACTTAATAATAATAATTCCATATATATATATATATATATATAATTATGTATATGTATCTATATTTTAAGATATATTTCATAATACATAATTCATGAAATCCACCTCATTCCATCATAATAAATCCCTTCCACTACATACTTGCTTCAACCTTGTTTTAAATCCAAATAATTACTTGATAATTCCTTCCAATTTAAATAAATAATTCCAAGCTCAATTTATGAATTTCGATTTCTCGATCGCGAATAAAATGAAATCGAAAGCTCTCAAAATAAAATAAATGTTTGAATTAAAGGAAATTCTCTTTATTAAATCGATCAAGCCTTACATTCGCTTAATTACACTTGGGGTATTACATCCCCTCACACTTATAAAAATTTCGTCCCGAAATTTAAAATGTTTCGAAAAGCTCGGGATACCTCTCTTTCATCTTATCTTCTAATTTCCAAGTCGCTTCTTCACGCCCATGGTGACTCCATATACTTATTCCTTAATTCCTGAATCTTGCGATCCAAAATCGATTTTGGCCATTCTTCATAGCACAAATCTGGGCTCAAAACTACTTCTTCCTGGCGAATCACGTGTCTGGGATCATATACATACTTC
Organism: Plectranthus barbatus; assembly: GCA_026898455.1. Classification (NCBI taxonomy): domain Eukaryota; kingdom Viridiplantae; phylum Streptophyta; class Magnoliopsida; order Lamiales; family Lamiaceae; genus Plectranthus; species Plectranthus barbatus. Next base: position 138,369 of record JAPKLW010000173.1, read on the forward strand.
CTTAATTGAGACACGTGAAACACATTATGCACGTTACCCATACTCGGGGGTAATGCTAATCAATATGCCACTGAACCAATGCGTTCTAGAATTTCATAGGGTCCCACATAGCGCGGTCGCAGTTTTCCTCTCACTCCGAATCTCACTATTCCCTTGGAAGGTGAAACTTTGAGGAATACCTTATCCCCGACTTCAACATAGCTCAGCCCTCCTTGAGTCGGCGTAGGACTTCTGCTAGCTCTGAGCTTCTCTAATCCTCTCTCGGATCTAACGGACTATTTCAATCATCTCTCTAACTACGTCAGGTCCGATCACTTGCCTTTCTCCCACTTCATCCCAATATAATGGTGAGCGACATTTTATTCCATACAGGGCTTCGTACGGAGTTATTCCAATTGTCGTCTGATAACTACTACTGTAGGCAAACTCAATTAATGGCAAAATCGGCTCCCAACTTCCTCATTGATCGAGGACAACTGTTCTCAACATATCTTTAAGAGTCTGGATAATCCTCTTAGATTGACTATCCGTCTGTGGGTGAAACACTGTACTAAAATTTAGGCGCGTTCCTAACTCCTACTCTAAGCACATCCAAAAACGAGATGTGAACTTTGCATCTCTGTCAGACGTAATAGATACTAGTACTCCATGTAGTCTGAAAACCTTTCGGACATATAGTTGTGCCACTTATCTGATTCTTAAGTTACTCAGATCGGCAGAAAGTGAGCACTCTTCGTCAGACGATCCACTATAACCCATATCGCCGTAATTCCTCTCTGCAACCTTGGCAATCTTGTAACGAAGTCCATGGCAATATGTTCTCATTTCCACTCTGAGATGTCTAACGGTTGCAATTTTCCATACGGCCGCTGATGTAATGCCTTGACCTGCTGACATGCTCGACATTTCTCTACATACGAGGCTACATCTTTCTTCGTATCGTCCCACCAGTACTTGGTTTTCAAATCTTGATACATCTTCGTACTTCCTAGGTGAGCGATGTACGGCATATCGTGAGCCTCACTCATGATCTCACTCCTTAAGTTCTCACTGTTCGGCACCAAAAATGTTGTCTTTGAACAATAACGCCTTATCGAGTGCTTCTCGGTATTCGCCCACCGTCTTAACTCTCACTTCTGGCATAACATCTCAAATTCCACACCTTTCCTCTGTGCTTCAATGATTCCTTCTCTTAATTCTGGCACTACTGTCAGAGTCGCTACGGCATAACTCTTTCCTTCTAAGGGTGATATAACTTCAAGGTGAAGTTTCTTGAATTCTCTTATTAAATAGTCCTCTCTTGTAAGCACACAACTCAATTGTGCCTCTCCCTTCTGGCTCAATGCATCTGCTACTGAATTTTCCTTGTCGGGGTGATGGTTGGTCGTCAAATCATAAGCGTTAACTAGCTTGAGCCACTTCTTATGCATTTTATCCATATTTTCCCTCTCAAAGAAATACCTCATCCCTTGAGTTATTTAATAGGATTTAGGAGTACGAAGAATCTCAGTTTCCTGATAAATCACGAAAATACGTAAAACAAAGGAACTATGGTTTACAAGATTTGATTCTGAAATTTCTTCCTTGCTTCCGGACAACTAGGGTTTCCTTCTCTCAACTATTGCAGAAAGAAGTTCTATTGTTTGCAGAGGGCATCAAAAGCTCACAACTAGAAAGAAACTTAGCAAAGGAAAGTAGATAGTTTAACTCAGGTTCGAGCTCAACCTAGGTAAGTTAATGAGTCAATAGATTAATAGTTTCTGTGACCTGGTTCCCTATTTAGAAAACTTCTCTCCTTATCTAATATCTCACTCTCACTTTGCAATGATCATGTCATAGGCTTCACGATTAACGAGAATTAACTTTGAATCTTGTTCGGTGTGATGAGTGGCCTCCACTCTATCACCGTCTGAATTTAAACAGGGTCTACTAATGCTTCCTCCGCCGACACGATATGACCCAAGAGTATCACTTTCTTCAACTAAAATCTTCCACCTACTAGGCTTGAAGTATTTGGAATCCAAACGGCAAAACTATGAATTCACAGTGGTGACATCTCATTTTAAAAGCCGTCTTCTGGATGTCTTCTGTTAGGGTGATATAAGATCGATGTTTTATTTCCCGTCAATCATGTAAAATTACGTCAAAATCACACAGATCCAATATTCAATTATGCTATTCTAAGCATTCACGTGGATTCCTAATGTATGGCATAATTAAGTAGTAGTAATCATTTATCCAGAAGACATAGCTTCCTTCAAATTCTATTACTTTATTACATGTTGTGATACTAACGTACAGAATATTTCAATTCCAAACAAAATATACTTTTATATTCTTAGAAATGCACATAGGTGCTAGATTGTCCTTCTTCGGTTACTAGTTCCCTTCCTGCTGGTTTTCACCTTGTCGGCATAGTGAGGATTGGTTATCTTGTCTTCCTCCCCAGTAATTCCCTAAAATTCCTCTCCACGGCTGGCGCTCTCCTGAAATTGTTCTCAGCTGCTGATCGGCAGGTCTCGTATTGTTTTGCCTGTTTTCAGTTCCAGAATGGGTTGAGGGGCATCGTATTGCATAATGTCCCGTGCCTCTACAATTGAAGCATAAGTTTTGCGTAGCCTGACACCTCCCATAATGCCTCCTTCCACAGATACCACATTGTGGAGTTGTCTTGCCACGTTGACTTTGGGTTGGCGGTACTTCGTATTTCGTATAAGACCGGTCAAAGTTGTGCCTTTGACTGTTTTGACAATTATCTCGATCTTGGTGCTTTTGATTTCCCGACTCTTGAGTATCCCAAGATGGCAGCTTCCTCTTATTCTTTGACGCCTCCACATCAAGGGCCTTTCTCAGTAATTCCTGGTAATCCAAATTAGGGAAAGTAGATAGATGGGTGCGAATTTCTTCCTTCAACCCTTCGCGAAACTTCTCAGTCATTTTCTTTGGTGTATCAACCTGATGTGGTGCATAACGCATCAATTCACCAAACTTAGTGTCATATTCCTCCACAGTCATCTTTCCTTGCTCAAGCAGAAAGAATTCAACCTCTCGGTCCTTTCGGTATAGCTTGGGCACAAACTTCTCGTATAGCGCTGCCTTGAAATCTTCCCAATCTAATTGTTGACGAGCAGCTGGTGCTAGAGACTTAACATACGTCTCCCACCAACGATCTGCCTTGCCTTTCAGCTGATACGTCACACAGTTAACTTTTTCTGGTTCCGAACATTGCATGAGTCGAAATAGCTTCTCCAGTTCACGGATCCATTCCTCAGCAGCGGTGGGACCTTCTGTCCTATTGAAGATCGGGGGTTTCTGTTTGCAGAATATATCCACGAGTTTGAGAGTAGTGTGCTCTGCACCTTCTTTGGTGAGGGTTGATGGTTGGGTCCTTGGACAGATATGCTATTCTCGTCCGACCGTGTTTTGAGATCTTGGATTATCTCGAATATGGGAACCTCTTCTAATGTTTGAATATCATTAATGTTCTGTGGGTGGGTCCTTCCTCGACCCCTTCCTCTTCCTCGGCCTCGGCCTTTGCCGCGACCTCGTCCTCTTCCCACAACTTCCATGTTCCCTGACATTTTGCAATGCCATAATCAGTTCGCGACGAATTAACTTATCCTTAGTGAAACACGAACGACATTGATCCCAAGATTGATACCTTACTCAGTCAACATTACATCAAGCAATATTCACCAACAACCAAAATCCTAATAGTTATACGAAATAATAAACTAATAATCATAATAAAAGCACGCGCGCATATATATATATAGCGATTTCAGGAGTACAAAAGGTGATTGACCAACGAAAGTCTTAATGTCATCCTTACTAGTCTCCGACACTTTCAACTTACTAAAGTATTTACTACCTGTGATGCCAATTACTACGATCATCGCTAAAACATTAAACCGAAAAAGCACCTACAGTAAACGTGCTAGTTCCCTAACAAAAGTAATATTACACCGTTAACATAACCCTTCAGATGAAACTTCCTCATGCTCTTCTAACTTGGCGTACTTCACTGATTGTCTTTACTTGTTAATTGGTAGACCTCTGTAACCCCGATGAACATTTATTGGCAAAGTGTCCAAATCCTCCACAGGCATAGCACTTGATTGCTCCTCTCCGGCATTCCCCAGTGTGCTTTTTCCTGCACCTATGACACTTTCGCTGACCCACATCTCTCTGTCTCTTCCGATTTGTTGACTTTTGCTGAAAGGGTCGTTGATGCACTTCCCACTTCCTTTTTGGTGCATGGGACGAAAATGCATAGGACTCTGGTGGCAACACTTCTAACATTGCAGGCATTTGGATGTTCCCGCGGGGACTGAGGGGTGGATGTCCCAGTGCGATGACCCTATGGATAAGCTCAGCTATAAACGCTCAAAAATTCCCAACGCGCTCCCTAGTATCTGGGCGGCAGTAGCTGTGTGTGGAAAGCAACACCAAAACCCATGGGGCCCACCTGTCAGGAACCAATTATGTTGTCCTATCCATCGCCTCATATCCACTGATTCTCAAGTGCTCCACTCTTTCCCATTCAGTCAAATACGCTACTAAGGTTGAAGCGAGTCCTTCTTTGGGAAAACAGGGGTGAGCACGAAATTGACGAACTAAAATATCTCCAGCAGATTCCATCTGCCACGACAAATAAACTGTCAGTACTAAAATAATCATCATAATGTAATCACTACATGCACGCTCGCACATCCACGACTCCATGCCTCGGTGGCACTAACATCGTTCCGACACACCATGCCGAGGGTCCTTCGGATCCTCATGCTGACATACTGACTCTACTCGAGTCTAACTACATCTGCTAAGCTCACTTCGTACAACTTCTAGACTTTCGATTTCTAACCCTCAAGTTAGATAATTACGGTACTTAATGGATTAATTTGGAAATTCTAAATTTCAAATTTTTTTTTACCAACAGTCAAAGTTCCAAATCTAGTCAACTACGGGTGTTGTGAAACGGCACCCTCCACGACTCTAACCAATAATAACTCAACCCGAACCATCATTAGATCAACAAGTAAATGCTTTTTCAAAGCCGACAGTTAGTCAGTCACTTCCATCCATCCTAATCTAATCTCCAAGGTTAACACAATACTCCAATCAAACTTAAACAGCTCAACTCACGAATTAACACATCTTTTAAGCAATAACACAAAATTTACACTGCTTGCATAACATTTTTTTTTATATCGACATTTTGAAATCACAATTTCAAAGTCCACCTCACTGGTGCCAAAACCAAACAACATCGTCAAATTTTTTTCATAATCATGGGATTTTCCCACAACACAACATCAATCACTTTCTTTCAACACATCGAGCATACTTTTCATCAACACCTTCAATCACTCTCCCTTCAACACATGAGCTCAAATCAACTTCAAATCACTTTCAATCCATATACAGAACTACTTCAAACCAATTCAGCCATAATCAACATTGTGCTATCTTTTCAAAATATCATTTAACTTCAAAATGTTTAAAGTGACTCAATCACTAAACAATCTAGCAAGCAGGTAACTTTAAAAACTTTCAAAATGTACCTCAGGTCGCGCAGGATGGAGCAGGGTGTAAAGCACGAGCAGTCCCTTCATTCAACTTTTAAAACCAGAAAGTTTCAACACTTGAATTTTTCAAAGCAGTTTCAAACCAGTTCAAAGGAGTTTCAAAACAATTTCAAAATAATTTCAAAAACCTATGGCTCTGATACCACTTCTGTAACGCCCCCAACTGACCTTCCCAACTTTGGGGCGCGCTACAGTCGTGGTTGACAATTTTCAAATATTTTCCAAAACAAGACAGCGGAAGACTTGTAAATAAATGATAATGAAAATTAAAGGACATACATTTGTTAAACATTTGTTTTCTTAAACATTCAAAACAAGGGAAGGAATATGTATCAGAGAGCGGTGCAGCAGTGTGTGTAGCGTAGTGGAGATATGCATATGAAGATGCATATCTCGGGATCTATTCAATCTTTACAAAACACCTGCATCGTCTTTACACCGCCGTCCCTCCATCCTCGCTGCTTAACCTGCGTATTTTAGAAACAATACGAGGGGTTGAGTACTAATGTACCCCGTGGAGACATGCCCAAAACAAACTTTTTATATATGAAAGCTATGCCAACACACACAGATAAACACGAGGTTTTATTGAAAAGTACTGTGTTATATAAAACATTTTAGTTTGCTGCAGCTATCTACCATGTTATCATATATGTTTACCGTTGTAACTGGAAGTTGGCCTACTTCCGAGTTACGATGAGCAACTGGGAATGGCGAACCACTCTACCCACTGTCATCAATTAGTGCACTAGCCTCAGTATATACCTTAAGACCCGATCAATTTAAGAAAGAAAAGAAATACACAGCCTTATCCCCCTAGGGCTTCAGTACTCCAGCTGAACAGTCCGAGCTCATAAACAAAGTAAGGTTGCTAGCCTTCAATAACTGATTCATAAGACTAGCTCAAGCACAAAAAGTACTTGGTTCTCATCTTAGTGATTGGACTCTCTGATGATAGCAGTCAACAGAGGAACAGATATGTAACAATAAAACATTTTAGGCATAGCATTCGTTTAAAGCAAAACATTTTACACATGCTTTAGAAAAACAAAACCCATTTTGATTTTATACGGAAAATAGTCCCCACCTGTGTTTTGCTTACTGGTATAAAAGATGGTCTGGTTATTCGTGCAGATTGAGTTGTGTTCCCTTTCACTTTGAATCCCATTCAAAATAATGACAATACATATACAACTAATTAGGATGGATAATCTAAGTATTCCTATCAGTCTTAAGTGATAATAATATACGAAATTTGGACCTAGGACCGACATCTAACCAATAACTCCCAATCAACACTTCTCATACTTATACTTAAGCATGCCTCGACTTCCATAAACGAATAAATCAATTTCGGCTCTCGTTTCATAAACCAACACCTTAAACATGCTTAAATATACTTGGATAATCATAATATAAACTCAGGAATTGAAAACGACTCGAATCGGATTAGAACGGAACAAGAAAATACATTATTATGCAGGGCTGCAGTCCTATCCCGGGAGAGATGAGCTTCATCCTGGGCAAGATGAGAGGTCCTGTCTCGGGCAAGACGGACCTCATCTCGGGCGAGATGAGAGGTCTATCCCGGGCGAGACGGCTCTCATCCCGGTTGAGACGAGGGGTTTCATCTTGTGCGAGATGGCTCTCATCTCGGTCGAGACAGATCGTCGTCAACCTCGAGTTCGACGGACCTACAACTCGTTCCAGAACCCACTCCACTCACATGCAACACCATCCGATCATCCCAACAAGTTCCCTAGGCCCTCTAGATCACGAAACAACATTCAAACCGAAGGAAAATGCTAAGAAACGAGGGAAAGAGGAGAGCTCACCGGAAAATCTTTCTCACGCCGGCAGAGCTCCGTTCCGCCGACTATATCTCCACTTCAACGCCTCAAAATGTTCACTAGGGTATTGGGAACATGAAAATAACGACCATTTTCCAATTAAACTCTAATTTCAAAGGGTGTAATCATCAAACATGGGTAGGAAAAACTGGGTAATCCACATACCTTTTCTCTACAGTATCTCCCTTAATACTCAACCTTTCGGAGTCCACCTTAGCTCAAATCGAAGCCCGAAGAGAGAGCTTTCTGATGGTGGTGGCCGTTTGGTCTGGGGTGGCCAGAGTTGGCTGGAATTTGGTCGGGAATGAGGGCTGACGGGTTTGGGTTGAAAAGGGAGAAGGGGTAGCTCTCTCTCACTTTCTCTCTCTAGCTTGGAATAAAATGGTGAAAATGAGTTATTTTATTCATATATGTATTTACTTAATAATAATAATTCCATATATATATATATATATATATATATATA
>JAPKLW010000173.1:146282-157476 GCA_026898455.1 Plectranthus barbatus
TTCCTTCCAATTTAAATAAATAATTCCAAGCTCAATTTATGAATTTCAATTTCTCGATCGCGAATAAAATGAAATTGAAAGCTCTCAAAATAAAATAAATGTTTGAATTAAAGGAAATTCTCTTTATTAAATCGATCAAGGCTTACATTCGCTTAATTACACTTGGGGTATTACAAATCAAATGCCATCTTTCTCTGTAAAGTAGACCTGCTTCTCTGCCTTTTCTGAATCACCGCCATGCTTTTTACAGGGGTAGTTTGTACTTGTTGTGTCAAACGCCGAACAACATTGTACTCCAGTCATAACTGAGTGTATCTTCGTCACTTATCATTGACTCTTTAATGTTCTTTTATGACTGATCGACATCTTGCTTTTCACGTGTTCTTTTGACGTGAAACTGTCCTGGTCTGAAACTGTGAGCTTCTCTCAAAAGTTTCTTTATAAAAACTGTGTCCACAGTTTTCTTTACTATACGATCCTTGACAGTTGAAAAACTGACTGCACAGTTTTTTGCGTCTGTGTTCTGCACAGTTTTCCTCGTCCATTATCCTTGACAGTTTTCTCATCTTTGGACGGCTTCCACTTCAAAAACTGTTCCACAGTTTTTGACAGTTTTCTTCTCCTAAACTATTACAACTCGATCATCCTATACAAGGATTACATGAGGTAATAACTCTAAGGCCTAGACTTTGGTATATAGTTTTGACACATTCAAACATCAATTTAAAGGAGGGATTTCTACATCCATAACTAACAATTTCCCTCTTTTTGATGTTGTCAAAACCATACCTTCTAAGTCGGAAAGAAGATGCAGTTGCTCTGAGTTTACAAACTTTGAAAATCTAATCACTACTCAGAATTGTGCTTCTTCTATACTCGACATACTCTAACTGATCTTCCCCCTGAATGGGTGAGATATTTCTCGATTAACTTAATCAGTTTAGAGCAATAGAAAATGCTGATCACATTGGAATATGTGAATTCAACTCAATATAAAGGTAAGAGACAATGAGTAGTTGTCTTCAAACCAACAGTTTTAGACCTTTCATTATATGTGATCATTACAGGACATGAAAAGTTAAAAACTGCAGTAAAGGAAGTTAAAAAACAATTCAGAACAGGCCAGTTACGCCTGAGATTTGTCCTTGTCTTTGTCTTTGTCTTGGTTTGAAGAGTCTGCGTCTTTTGGCTTTGAAATAGCAGCAAAGGTTGAGGGTCCAGCTTGCGTGGAAAAGCTCTTAGCTAAGTCCATCATAACTTTCATCTCCTGCTCTCTGGCCTGCTGTATTCGCTCCATTTGCAATCTGATCTGCTCATTTTGTCTCTCCATCAATTACCACTGCAGCTTCACTTGCTCATCTCTCCTCTCTTCCCCCTTTTTGACAAAATAAAAAATTGCAAGGATCTGCTGATTCATTTCCTGTCTCAAAACATCAGGGGTTAGATGAGGTGCAGCCACAGAGATGGGGTTGGGAGACAATGGTCTTTCAGACGCGACGAGTGCTCAAGAATCTCCATCGGTTTGGCTCTGAGGTGTAACAGTAAATAGCTCTAGTTGAAGATGAGCTCTGCTGGTTGCTTCCTCTTCCTCTTTTTGCTTTGCTTTGCTGCTGCTGCTGGCTCATTTCTTGCCTTCTCGGCAGCGGTCTCTTCTTCTCTTCTTTTGCTCTCAACAGTTGTTGCTTCTTATTCTTTCCTTCTCAATTCAGCTGCTGCTTCTTCTTCTTGTCTCTTTTGTTCTGCCTCAAGTCTTCTTTGCTCAGCTTCGCGGTCTAACCTTTGAATTTCTTCCTCTTCTTCGTGAATTTTCTGAGCTTTTGTGACAAAATACTCTTCAGCAGATTTGATTCGAATTAAACGCTGAAATTGTTGTTGAAGAAGCAATTTCACTAGTCGTTTACGAACAAGCTCGACAGCTTTCTCGGCAATTTCTGCAAGAGTTATCGCACGAGAGAGTAGGACTGCTTGAGCAAGTGCCTCTTCATCGGCTTTCCTTAACTGTTCTTCTTCTTCTTTTCTCAATCTCTCAGGCTCCTCTTCTTTTGCTTTTTCAAGCTCTATGAGGTTCTCCTGAAACTCTTCGACTTTTGCATTAAGCTTCAGTTGAAGAACCTGCATTCTTAAAAGACCAGCATGATTTTCATCAATCATGCACAGAATGTATTACAGATAAGTTTCTTCATGTTCTGCTGTGGCAGTTTCTGGAAGTCGCATTTCTTCAGCAACAGATTGTTCAAGTGGTTGTTCTTGCGTGACAGCTTCTAGCATTGTCAGTTCTTGCGCGACAATTTCTTTGACTGGCAGTTCTGGCCCTTTTTCTGTTGTCTCCAAAATATGCTGAGAAGTATCTATGACGTGCTTAGATCGAGCATCGTGAGTATGTCTATCTGAGCTGCTGGTTGATTCTGATGGAGTGAAGGGCTCTCGATGAGAAGAATCCGGCATTGGATTTTGATTTTCCTCTGAGATTGTTGAGTCTCTAATACCCCAGATGTTCACTTGTTGTTCCTCATCAGTCTGCTTGCCCTTTTTGAGCCTGCTCGAGTCTTCCTCTGAGATGTCCTCAAGCACCAACTTCCTTTTCTTCTTCGCCCTTGCATGTTCTTCTCTGGTTTTCATTAAGATCCCTCTCTTCTTGCCTGGCACTGAAGAAGTAGTTCTTTTGTTTGTATTCTTTCCTTTGGTGGGTGAGAAACTGGACACCTCATCAACGTCTAAAACTATGTGATCAATCTCATCCCTCTTAGGATTGTCATCACCCCCATCATCATCGTTTTCACCATCTGTGAAATGGTACAGTGGACTTCTTATGGGGATAAAATCGGATGGTAGAAGATCTTCCCCCTCTTCACGAAGACCTATCAGTTTCTCAATGAGATAACAGACCTTCAATCTGAATCCAACATCGAACTTGAACTTTTTGGTCTCTCTGATGGTAATGTTTTTCTTGGCATTTTCCAGAAGTCGCCCAAAAATATACTCTGCCCAGTTTCCACCAGGGCAGTCACCTAGAACCATCATCACAGAATACTTGGGCTGGCTCAGTTCAGAGAATGATCCAACTCCACAGTAGAGCATGTGAAGTGCTATCTCACTTAGGGTTTTGTAGAAAGGCTTCAGGTCGGAAACCTTTGTGGCAACTTTAAATCCTTCCTTGGGATCTGCCTTCTTCCATTCCTTCCAGTGCCTCTTCATTGCTGCCTCTTTATCGCCGTCTAAATAACTGGCGATATTGACACCCATATTAGGTAGATGGAGAAATTTAGCAACAAGATCGGTATTTACCAGAATTGTAACCTTTTTCACCTTTGTCTTGAAGAATCTGTCGTCCTTGTCGACGATCGCATTTTCATAGAAATCTGCAATGCGATGAGATTTGAAATAGCGTGGATGCGCCTCCAGAAATTTTAGCAATTTCTCCTTCTCCAGCTTTTTGAAAAGCTCCTCGTCAGAGGTTAAGGACTCAATATCCCTTAAGTTTAGAATCTTTTCCTTTACTACTTGTCCCGCTCGGATTTGCTTGCCGGTGAGGTCGAAGGAATCCACAATATCATTTGAGAGACATTGTAATGCAGCATGAGGGATGTTGATGGCGTCTCTGTCGGGATTCTCAGATGTGCTGGTGCCTTTACCTGATTGAGTCTTCCTTTTACCCATAGTCGATTGAAGCAATATGGGTGACTAAGAGTTCAAAGAGTTTGCGAAATCTTGAGTAAGAGAGATATATGCAAAAATCAAATGAGGAGAATGATGATCAGTAGGGTTTTGAGGGGTTTTGAGCTATTAGGGTCCATGGCTAGGATTATAATCCACTTTACTCGATCAACGGTTCCGAAGAGAGCTGAGGTAGATGGTGCCTACTCACATTCTGTCATGGCGTCCAAGATGCGCGTGGGTGTGTCGATGTGGCTCCGCATTACTCGCCATGACTCTGGTTCGCATTAAATGCAACTTTCAGTCGACTGCTCTTGTAAGATCAAACTTCGCGCCTTTCATCACCTAGTGTTCCTATCTTACTGTTGTACTTAACTGCTTGGGTCAGTTTGCAATTGTCCCTTGTCAAAGAGTTAACCAGCTTTCAGTTAGGAACTGTCTTCTATCTTTCAGTTAGAAACTGAGTCCTTTTGCGGTTTCTTCAAGTAGTTTCATAACCATTCAATTTACGAACTTCTTCCTCAGAAATTAATGCGAAGTCTGGGGGACAGTAGCTTCCAGACTTCTTTGACCACATGTCCATGTAAAAATGGTTTGACGCAGTAGTTGGCATTTAATGCTGACTCATCTACTTCTGACTCTGCGTTGTATTTAAGTGTTTTGCCATCTTTTGATCGATTCTCGCAGAAAAAATTTCCTATAAATGTCCCTTCTTTGCGAACATATGGATGCACACAGCCTATCTTCTTCCTTTAGATAGCTCAAATTTACTCATCCCGAAAACATGTCACCTCCTTCTGACATTTCCATTGTGAGGAACAATATCCTCAACCCTCACGAGTTGGTGGTATGGTATTTGGATAATCCTCGAATCCATGATTCGATGATGGGAGGACTGAGAACCAACGGCCTTGAGTCGTTTGTGACAAGGGAACCCTTCTCCTTTTGTGAAGACATGCTGAGGGTGTTCATCAACTGCTGGGTTACGGAAGATAATGAAATTCTTGGCGAACTCAACGGCTATGACTTCTGCTAGTCTCCTGAGTTCTTCTCCACCAGCTTTGGACTTTATCATAGTGGCATGCCTTCCATGGACTATCTGAAGGAGAAAGTGGCGCCAGAGTGGTCTGCTTGGCAGAGATGGAAAGATTCGAACGTCGAATTCCATTCGTCGGTCCCGTCGAGATTTCTGATGCCTCAATATCGCCTGATTTTTTATATCATCAACCAAATGGTCGTCGGGAATTCAGTGTTGGACACAGACTTCTCACCACCGGTATAGAAGGCTATGATGGCCTTCGTAGATCAAGAGGAGATCAACTGGGCTTCCTTTGTATTCAACCAAGTGCGGTATACCGTCGAGAATCTGCCCACTATCCCTGTTCCTTACGGGATGCAACTGAGCTCACTCCTGGAGCAGGAAATTCTGTCTCTGGTGCGAGGCCGGACCAACATCGAGGATACCGACTTCTATCCTCTGAGGCGCCGTCCCTCTCGCTGATCGAATTTCAACTTCTTCTAAAAAGCTTTTCTTGTATAATTTTTGTTGATGTACTGTACTACTTTTTGAATGAAATTGAATTGTTCCATGAGTTAGTTTCTGATAACGCAACTTTCTTAACTGTACACATCATACAATTTGACATGGCACAATTTTGTGAACTCTCAGTATCTGAACTCCTTCTCAAGGAATTAATGGGGGATCTGAGAGATCGTAACCGTACATCCACAGTTTGACTAATCACTGAGTCTACACCCTTAGCCTTTTGCCTTCTTTGCCTTCATGTTCATTTAGGAGTGGTGCAACACAGTAGTTTCAATTTAATTCTGACTCATCGGCTTTTGGCTCTAAGTTGCGAGGAGTCGCGTCCTTCATTAAATTGATTTACCACCTTTTCGATCGCCGCACAGAAATATCCTATAAATACCTTTTTCACGAAGCAATATATGTCACTTCATATCAGCATTTGCTTCTTTGCTTCATGCATTATCTTTGAAGAAAATGAATTCTTCACCTAACATTGTGGAAGAATTTGCGAGGATCTTCATCCAAAGGAATAAGATTCTGGATTTATGTAGGTTCCATCGACAAAATTGGACAACTCCTATCGTCTTTGAGGAGGTGATGGAAAAACTGCAGGCCAACATGCTTGAATCCTTTGTGATCAAGGAGCCCCATTCCTTCCACAAGGATCTATTGAAGTTGCTTACCTGCAATTCCACTGTCACAAAGAAAGAGATCTACTTCAATCTTAATGGGGAGGAATTCTTTCTGTCTGCTGACTATCTCACTGTCAAATTCGGGCTTAGACGCAACGGCATCCCGATTATGGACTATCTCAAGGATGACACGACGTTTGAGTGGTCGGCGTGGCAACGGTGGAGGGTAGCGGAGATCGGGTTCCATCCAACTATGACTAGCGAGTTCCTTAAGCCACGCTATAGAGCGACTTTTGACATTATTAACCAAATGGTGGTTTGCAACACCCTTTTGGATATAGACTTTTCGCCGCTAGTCTTGAAAGCAATGATGGCATTTGAGGACCAGTCTGAAGTAGACTGGGCAGCTTTCACCTTTGACCGCGTGATGATGGCCTTTCGGAATCTGCCTGAGGTCACCCTCCCATACGACATGCAACTGAGCTGGCTCATTGAGAAGAGGATCCCCCTCTTTACTGAAGTTAGGCCGAACCTGGTTGCCATCGACTACTATCCATCAAGGTGTATGTCCACCCGCTTGCTGTAAATGTAGATTCCTTTTGTTTTGCTTTGACATTGTATCATCCTCCTTTTCTGATGAATGAGAATAATTCTCCTTTTTGCTTTTACTGATAAGCAAATTGTCTTTATAATAGACTTCAACTGACTTAATTAATAAGCCAAACAGTATTGCACGCTCAGTTTAATAGAATTACACCGATCATCAGTCATCTCTTTCTCTTGAGATTTCATCAAACTCAGGAAGACCTAGTTTGATGCATAGCTCCTTGAATCAAGCCTCAGGTAACGGTTTGGTGAAGATGTCCGCTAACTGGTCCTCCGTCTTAATGTTTTCCACCGAGACATCTTCTTTTTCAACATGATCTCGAATGAAATGGTGACGGATATCAATGTGCTTCGTCCTGGAGTATTCGATCACCAACTCAACTAACTGACGCTGAAGAAACTGAAGAATCTACACTAGAGGCTATTCAAAGAAGGATTGATGAAAACAACCCCGCTCTCAAAAGACTGCATGCTCTAGAACTCAAACTAACCACAAAGGATGAAAGGATCAAGATGAACTTATCACGGCTTGAGCAAGAAAAAGAAAGAGAAATTGAAAGATTGCGAAAGGAGGAAGAGGAAAGGCAGAGAAAGGAAGAAGAAGCAACCTTGGCACAGGCCATCCAACTCTCAATCACATTGACTCTTCACGCAACTGCTGAAAGAGCTCTTGACATTATTCGTGAGCGCACGTTGCACAATCTTTTTTTGCAACAACTTTAGATTCTACACCGATGCAAGTCTGCATAGATGTACTCTGCAAAGAAAGCCCAGAGAGTACGAGAAGAGGAGGAAGAAATGTTGCGATTAGAAAGGGCAGCTAAACGAAGAAGGATAGAAGCAGCTCCTCAGAAAAAGAAAGAGGAAGAAGAAGTTGCAACAGCCGCCGAGAAGAAAAGACAGGAGGACGAGGCAGCTGCACAGAAAAGAAAAGATGAAGAGGCAACTGCTGCAAGGCAAAGAGAAAAAAAGGCACCAGCCGAAACTGCTCACCCACAACAACTGGAGACGATAGCTACCCAACATCAGACTGAAGAAACTGCCACGACAACACTGAATCAGGATGAAGGAGACACAAGGGCAATTGTTCCTCGTGTTGAACAGTCAATTGTCCCTCAAGAAACATTGTCCCCAAATCCTATCTCCGTTGGTGTACCCACTTTAACCTTGGATGTTTTTGAGCAAAGAATTGATGCAGTTGAGAAGTGATCTAACAAGAAGTGAGTCAACAAGTTCAGTCATCCATGGCTTCCATTTTTGATATTGTCAAAAAGGGGGGGAGAAACGCGGGATGAGCAGATGGGGATGCAGATACAAATGTTGAAAGAAGTCAGAGAAGAGCAAATGAGGATGATGATGGAAATGGCTAAGAGTCTAGCCATGCCAGCTAGAGCTTCGACCTCCGCTGTCTCAAAGCCTAAAGATGCAGACTCATCCACTCAAGCCAAGTTGAAAGACAAAGACAAATCGAAGGAGTGAATTAGTAGAACTGAAAAAGAAAATTTTGGTATCTTTTTGGTGCAGTTTAAGTTGGAAAGCTAGCTAGTCTCCTCCACGCTTAACCATGCCCGCCTTCTTTTGCTGTGAAGTGATGCAGTATTTTTATCAAGTAAAAATTATCGAACATGAAGACTCAATTCTCCCGTTGTTTAAGTAAAAGGTATTGATTATGGAACTTAATATCTAGACGCAATAAAAGAACTTTGAATGTCCAATTGTAAACTACCTAAAACTCTACGATTAATGCAATTGATTAAATAAAATTACCTATACGAAAAATTAAGATTACCAAAGAGGGAACGGTTGAGGAACATAGGATGGATTGGGGTAGATTATGAATATGTTTGGATTTGCTAACTTTACGAAACAATTTCAGTAGATAATTTGGGTCAATTCACCTAACTCTAGTTCTTACCCTTAGTACCGGTGCAACAACCGTAGATTAATCTCAATCTCAACCTAAGTCTAAGTATATTAATCTCGATTAACTCCCAAAAGCTCCAAAATTTAATGACCTAGATGTAAATTCACCTATCTTCTAAGTGAAACAACACCTAATTATTATTGCAATCCCCTCTAATTAACAAAACTATCAAGTTAGTTCATTGAGGCATACTTTCCAACACATGGTGATCAAGCATGAAAGGAACACAAATTCAAATCCACAATAATAATCAAACCCTTGAAAACTCTATTACTCAAATCCAACAATATTCAAATCAATCCCAATCACATCCAAATCCTCAACAATGAGTTTAGCTACTCATGAATACAATGAAAAACATAAAAATCCCAAATTGAATCATAGAAGAGAAAGAGAAAACAAGAAAGCTTAGGTTTTTAAGATGAATCTTCAATTCTAGCTTCCAAGACTTCCTTCCACCTTCGATTCCCAGCCTTGAGACGTGAATTTCGCTTATACTTCGTGCCTTTTTCTTTCTAGGGTTTTTAAGAGTCGAACCCTTATTTTGTGACATCCCTAGGCCTTTTATAGTTGAGAAATCCGCAGCCCCAGCACTTCGATCCCAAGCAGAATCTGAAGGGATTCGTGAACTGAATCACGAAGTCCGTTTGCCAAGGATCGTTAATTGGAATATCAAAAATAAATTGCTATGCCTATGAACAATTCTAGCATGCTCCTATATTATTATGCATAAGAAGGTTATGCGGAATACCTGGATCGATGAACGATGAAGAACGCGTGCGCGGAGATGCCCTTTGATCTTTCCCACGCACCAAGATTTAATTTCCTAACAGATTGAGGAAATTAATCTAAAGAAAATAATAATATATTTTCAAAAATAAGAGGAGAGAGAAGAAGAAGAATCCTCCTGATCTGATCTTCTGATCTGTATCCCAACTCGATCTGAAAATCTGGTGAAGATTATCTATCAGATCCTTTGCCCGGTTGAGAAGCAGAATTTCCTCCTCGTATCTCAAACTCAATCGATCACCACAGCTCCCAATGCTTTGGTTTGCTATGTGCAACTTGTGATCTTATGAGTAGTAGGTGTATTGAGTTCTGAGGTACTGAGGCCTATTTATAGGAAATTCTAGGCTTCTATTGGGCTTGAGTTATCATGGGCCAGACCAGGGACCAGAATGCAAATAGCAAATAAGGCCTATCAATTAATTAATTCCCATATTCAACCCAGAATATAATTAATTAATTAATATTGATTCATGCCACCAGAGAATCAATACTGTCCTACCTATTTGCTACCACGTTTTGAGGAACGGGTTGCATTGGACTCGGTTTATCCCCACATTTAAGGTTATAGACATTCGTTAATTAATTTAAGCTCTGACAAGCTATTTAATTAATTAACATCTTTAATTCCTGAATCAATCCACTCAAACCTTTTCACTTATGCTTGAACTTAATCAGCCTGCAGGACTTTAGCATAACGAACCTTTTGAGCTGTTCAGGGAATGTCACCATCCTATACTGGATGTGGTTACCTAGTTCAGATACCAGACAGTCATACACAGATTGATATCACCCAAGACTGCAGAAGTACAGGTCCAACTAGAACCTTCTCTACAACTCAAAGTGATATACAATATATGTATACTTCTGTATCCTCATATAGGTTTAAGATTCCATCGAGTCATAAAGATCTAGATTCTTTTAATGTCAGATAAAAGAATCGATCTCGACTTAGGTCCTCATCAATGTGTGCCCCACACCAGCATACCAAGACATCCAAGATAAGATGCTTATCCGCATATGCTGCAGCCTACACCGACAGTTTATCCTGGAACTGTCTCAGCTGTGATGACTATTTATATCTCGCTAGGTCAAACGATCCATACGATCTTCTGTGATCTCCTACACACCGTATGATCTCCCTATCGACGAGATAAGAGGATAATTGTGTTTGCAACACATGTTTGTTAATTCAGACAGGAGATGAACATACAACAATTATGATTCCCAGTATATTAACCAATAAACCTTGTACATAATATACCAATCATAATGCTTTCAGTATATAAATCCATCAGAATCTGCTTTGAAAACTTCCATCCCGAGCGGGATGGAATAAGCTTCTCGCTAAAAAACCCCGACAGGTCCCGAATAGGACGGATTGGTCCCGAACGGGACGGGCTTCGGCCTTCCCATTTTTCTCTCCTCAAATTCACGCCAAATTTCCGAGTTCTGAACGCAATGGGGCATCCTGAACGTGGGTTCCAAACGGGACGGGCTTCGGTCTTCGTCTTTTTCTTCCTTTTTCTATCCCGAACGGGACATGTGTGTCCCGAACGGGATTCACTTCGCCCTCAGCTACAATTTTGCTCCAAAACTCGAATTTCTAACACGTTTTATGTCCTGCACACTCAAAACAACTCTCGAACACCCAGTGAAGGAAAATCAATAAAAAGAAAAGATATGTGTGTGATTTGTGCACCTAATCCTCATCAATTCATTCAATTCAAACTCCAAAAATAGTACAAATTACACAGATATCAAACCCCCCCATACTTAAACATTTGATTGTCCTCAATCAAAAACAAAAACTAGATTTTCATTCTCTTGGTGCAATGCTTCACGGCTCACCACTATCTATCAATGCATATTTCGATCTCACAAACTTTTAATTATCCACCATGTTTGGATTAATGCAAAGAACTCAACCTTACCGGCATGTGATCATATAAGATGTAACACTCGCACTCAGCTGTATAAGGTAAAAAAATTTATTTCTCTCAAGCACAAGTGCACTAGTTCCATTCATATCGTTCATCTCTACCACATTAGTTCACATTGAAA